>JAUPFN010000017.1:36841336-37441336 GCA_036924255.1 Apodemia mormo
CAACGTGATAGGTGACCAGCCTATCACCAACCGGGCACTTTTCCAATCCCGGGCAACGTTATTTTTATTAGAAAATTGAAAAGACACATTTTTATTTGTCTGACTTGGAAGTCGAACCCCGAGGGTTTCTCTGAGAGAAAAAGTCGAAAAATTTATTCGCTGACTTTTAACCGCCAATTCTTATAAATAAAACATTTTTTCATCAAATTCAAAATCGATGTGAAACCAAGACTTCCCGATTTTAGAATAAAAATGTTTTTCTTGCGAAATGACAAAAATGTGTTTTTCTTTATTAGGTCAACTTTCATTTTTAATACCCATGTTTCCTTGAAAACTCTTTTACAAAAAAGCTACCATATATAAAAATCGATTTCTATCAATATTAGACTTTAAGAGCGAAGTGGCGCCACCACTTCGCTCTTAAAGTCTAATATTGAGATGGATCTTGAGTTGCTACATATTATAGACTACATTGCAACATATTATAGACCGTACTATATTAAAGGTAGACCAGAAAATATGATGTAAAATTTTATTAGATAACCTTTATATTTGTTCTGTGTAGATAACATTGATAATAATAAAAATCGTGTTTTTAATAAATCAAGAAAAGTCTTAGAAACATGTTTTTTTTAAATTTTGGTTTCATTTTCCTGCGCCCTCCTAAACTAAAGCCTGACGACGCCTTTTGATGCGAATATAATGTTTGGGTAAAAATACGCTGGATTTTTTTAGGTTAGATAAATATAAATAAAGTCCGTACATTAAAAGATGTGATTCTCATAAAAATACTTTCCTAACAATATTACCTTTCTACTTAAAATTGTACTATTGGAGTAATAAATAAATAAATTCACTTCAATTTAAGTGTTTCATTTGCTATCTAAATTAATTTCTAACTTCTTTCTATTACAAATTATTTTGAAGGCGTTTTCTATTACGTTTAGAAATTATGAGTCTGAGAAACTTTCCACCAAAAATTAAAGTGGTAGTCTAAATTTAAAAAAATATCGTAAATTATTTTACCACTCCACATAAACCAAAACGACAACATGTCGTCAGTAGGAACCATATGTACGCAAAAGAACGTATAGTGAAGCGATAGATCATTATAAAAATGTAGACTTGACTAAAAAATGATATTCATGTACCTAACATGAATAATGGTTCATTTCCGTCAACTTATTTGTATTCGGTTTTCAATTTATTCTATAATTACAATTTACATTATTACATAAAAATAATAATAATTTTTAATAATAATAATTTATTTAGTTATAAACAGATTTTAAAATTACATAATAAATCACTTCAATTTCGGTCAATCTTGGATATCATTTACATTATGTTATATCATGTTATGTTATATCATTTTAATTATTAATGTATTTAATTTAATGTATTTCTAATGCACATTTGTTAGTAACAATATTGATTTATTGTAAGAATATATCAGAGGTTCCCAAACTAGGCGTTGCCTGTATCTTGGGATAACCATATGGAATAATATGTATAGTATAGATTTTTATTCATAGCGCATAAGTTTGATTTAAATATAACTATTGATTAACTGAATTAAACTAATGGAATTAAATTAAATTAATTGAATTAAATACTATGCAGTTTTTCCATATGTCTCAAGGTAGAAAATAAAAATTTAAATTAAAACAAATTAAATTATATAAGAAAATTGACAAGATAATAGAATTCAGATAAGTTGATATGAATTAGAATAAGTCTTTATAATACAATAAATTACATTACGATCTAAATATACTATTTTATCACATGTCGAATGTTCGTCACACAAATATATTCTACTTTCATTAAATTTAGTGTAAGTATTAACTTTAATTTTGATAATAAGTAAGAGGTGTACATGCAATGAAATCTATCATGTGTAATTCGTACAATCAACTAAAGCTTCTGTTTGCTCATAATCCAGCTCCGATAGCCAGCACTTCAGAATGCGCTTTACCTCGGTAGTTGTACAGCTTTTAATATTGCATTTAGATACAACACGGTTGTAGATAGCTATCGATGAAAATTGGCCTAATTTTTTTGCAAAACGAGTTCGATGTGTTGGTAAAGGTATTTTATATCTTCTTTTTCTAAATATTAGTTCATATTCCGAGCTTTCTATTACTGTATTATGAATTTCTATAACAATCCTTAGTATATATAGCTGGCGAACACGTAGGACCTTTGCTATTTTGTACAGAGCATTAGTCGGATACTGTGAGTTCTTTCGTAACATGACCTTCAGGACTGCCCGTTGAGCTCTTTCAACTTCGATCATTATGGTTTTAGAAGCAGAACCCCAGACCTCGATACCATAGGTTATTATGGATTGACAAACAGCATAGTACACATGTTTTAGCCTCTCAACATCGGCAACATGACGTAATGATTTCATGACAACAATGGTTTTGCGAATCCTTGACGAAACTCGTTGCAGGTGTTTATCAAATCGTAGGTTTTCATCGAGAGTTAGACCCAGATATTTTATCTCTGACTCTCTCTGGATTCCTTCGCAGCTACAACTTTTAACCTGATCACTGGATGAGCCGTTGCAGCTATGAATTTTTATATAATACTTGGACTGTGGTTTAGTAGCAGCTGTTTTATGAAAACATAAAAATTTTGTTTTTTTAATATTTAAAGTCAGCAGGTTGCTTTGCAACCACTTGTGTATCACAGATACCCCGTATTCAGCGTCAAGGATTGCGCTGTCCCAATCATTACCATTAAATATGATAGCCGTGTCGTCAGCGTAACATATCATATCAGAGCTGGGTAATACCTTTAGGAGATCATTTATATATATAATAAATAAAGTTGGGCCAAGTATGCTTCCTTGTGGGACGCCAAATTTAACAAATTGAGATTTACTTTTATGAGAGTCAATTTTTACGATTTGTTGCCTGTTTGATAAATAACTTTTAAACCAGTTCAGGGTTACACCGCGAACTCCATATGATTCTAACTTCCGTAATAGAATCGGAATAGAGACCGTGTCAAAGGCCTTAGCGAGATCAAGAAACACACCGACACAGCAAAGCCCTCTATCGATGTGAGTTACAATTGAGTTAACTAAGTGCTTAATAGCATCACCTGTTGATTTATTCCGTCTAAATCCGAATTGCCTATGAGATAATAAGCAATTGTTTTCCAGAAATTGTACTAAGCGCCTATTAACAATCTTTTCTAGTATTTTGGACAATGCGCTAAGGAGAGATATGGGACGGTAATTAGAAGGCACATCCCTAGGACCATCTTTATGTATTGGTGTTACTGATGAGATTTTCCATTTATCAGGGAAACAACCTAAGCTCATGCTTAGATTATATAAAATAGTTAGTGGTTCTGCTATTTCAACTTTTACTGATTTTAGCATCCTGTTTGTTATTCCGTCCAGGCCTGGAGCACTGTCGCTTTTGAGACTAGTTATTATACTTTGAACCTCTTTAGGATCTGTTGGTGTTAAAAAGCGGCATTATTGTGTAAAATTAAAGGTTATTTGTTTAAAATTTAATTATCATCAGACTCAGAAGGACGAAGGAATATTCTTGAGAAACAACAAAGAAAAATTTCGACTCACAGGGTTTGAACCTACGACGTTCCCTCAAGCCGGGAAGCTCTACCAACTGAGCTAGTGTCGACAGGTTCGAAGTGGCGAAATTCTTCTTTGCTATGTGATCGATTACGTCCATATTAAGCTATTGCATAGCTTCTATCGCGGGCCTTGAGCGTGGAGACCGAATCCAGAAATTCCGTAACAAAAAAAACCTAACACCCCCCACTCCGACCGGCACAGCGGTGATACTTTTTAGTTTTTCCATCTATCTATAAATACCAGAACTTTTAATGACTTTGAAATATCACGCTTGTCTCTTTAGTTCAGCAACCTGCCTTTAGATGGCATTGGTTGTATTGGAAAACTACCGTAATCAGCTGTTTGTGAGAAAGTATATAGGTGTATAGGTATTTATCATCTACATACAACAGTGAATATCTGTACTCGTATAATTTGTGTACAAAGTGTTTTAAATATGAATAAACAAAGTGCATTTATTAAATATTCCTGAAGAACCGACATGTATTGAGAGATAATAAAAATATTTTGAACAATATTAACATCTCATTTATTTAATAAAAGAAAAAAAATAGTTTTTTTATCGGTCACCACGCTCAAAGTGTAACTTGAATTATTATAAAAGAAAAAAAATGCTGCATAAATAAAATAAATACATAATTGTAATTGCATAAGTTGATAAAAAATGCTATGCAATAGCTTTACCGCGGCAGTCTCCGAGTGCCACACGTCTTTTTTTTATATTTTAGCAGTCAGTGCTTACTTTTTTAAAAATTCGATTTTCGAAAAACTTGAAAAAGAAGGAACTAGATAGATTGATGATTTGTAATGATACTTATCTTTTTTTCTTTTGTTTGCACTGCAAACACAAGCAACAAAAATTCTACTGCAAACTTTGCAGTAGAATTATCTTTTTTGATAGCTATATCAAAAATATATTGCTGGAAGTAAGAATTTTGAATTCCTTTTTAAAAATATTGCAGGCACGGAGAATTGTATAATTTCGTACGGCAGAGACTTCCAGTATGTTTTCAGCGCGCCTATTTTCCGGTGTAATCTCATGGTGTGTTCTTTTCAGAGCAATGCAACTGAATTTATCTGTATCATCATATGTGATCTAACCGTTAATTTCTACCAGTCAATAAGTAATGTTAAATAAACGACGATTGATAATAATCAAGCGTCGGTGTTCATCGTTTACGGTCGGTGTTTATTGTTGAACGTCGGGCGGATCACAATCTATGTTTTCACTAACAATTAAGCGATGCAAAATTTTGTAAACACCAAATTTATAAAAAAACATTATTAATAAATTCGACCCATATCCATGAATTATTAATAATCAGAAATCAGAAATTACTTTACTCAATAAAACTTTTTACAAGTTATTTTGACGCGTCAACATTTTTTTAAAGTAAAAACTTAAAATCGCTTTTGTGGTGTAGTGGTTTGGTGTCGGTGTTGACTTTACACTACCTTCTCGCGACCTAACCCCTACCTGACCCTATCTTCTTCTACCTTATCTCTATTTCTCCCTCCCTTCCCGCTAACTTTCCGCTAGTCGGAAGGTAATGGGATGATTGGGTCTTTACCTTACCCTCACGTTACCTTTCCGCTACCTTCCTGCTACCACTCCGCTACCATCCCATTACCTTCCGACTGTCTTCTCACTATCACCCCCCTGCCAGATCTCTATCTTCTCCCTATCTTTCCGCTACCTCTTTGCTACCTTTCCCTTTACTTCCCCTAACTTTTCCATACCATCTTTCTATCTTTTCTTACTTTTCCCTACCTGGCCCCTGCCTTCTACCTTATCTCTACTTCTCTCTATCTTCCCACTAACTTTCTGCTACTTTGCCTCACCATTCCCGTTACCTTCGCTATCTTCCTGCTACCATTCTGCTACCTTCCGACAACTATCCCACTACCTTCCTCCTGTTAACCTCTATCTTCTCCCTACCTTCCCCTACCTTCTCCCACCTCCCCACTACCCTTTTGCAACCTTTCCGCTACCTTACACCCCCCCACCTTCCTCTATCTTCTTCTCCCTCTATCTCTGCTCCCCTTATCTGCCTGACCCTCATGTCCCCATCTCCATCTCGACCTCCCCCTATCTGCCATCTCCCTATAAACTCCCTCCTTACTCATATCTCTTCTATTTCTATCCCTATAGGAATATAGGGATAGAGATAGTAGACTACTCCTATTGCCTCTTCCTCCTATCTCCCCTTCACTAATTTCCTACTATCCATATCTCCCTTCGTCCCCTATCTCTACCTTACTCCATTCTCCCCTTATCTCTTTCTCTCTTCCCTCTTTTTGTCTGCAGTGCTCATGAGTGCCTCCGATTTATTCTATAAGCTTACTATGGTTTTCTAAATAATAGATTGATTTGGTAACAAGCGAAATAAAACAATTCATTTAGCGTACACAAATTTAATTATTTATTTTATCAAAAATTAATTTACTTAACTTTAATTTACTAGAAAATATAAATCGTTAAAAAATTTACTAAATAGAAAAGCTATACAATTTTAATTTTATAATATATATTTTTTACAATATAAGATAGCAAACAAGCAGATGGGTCTCCTGATGAAAAGAGTCAATCATCGCCTATAGACACCAAATGTTAATGGTGCATTGCTAACTTGTGGCGAGGTCTAATGCTACATGAATAGGCAATATTTAATTCAAACGCTGTAACACTTATTTTCTTTCTTCTTTATTGTTTACCTTTCTTTGTTTTAGACGTTTTTAATGGTAGAAAAAAATCTCGGTGTAAGTGAAAGAAATTCTTAACTTTCGTTCAGACTTTGCATAAGTTTTTTTCATATGCTCATGTTGCGAGATGTGAAATTATCTTGAGAAAGTTTTACTCGTATATTGTGATAATAAAAGCTCAGATAATTCTTAACTATCGTTTGATAAGTTACAGTAAATTAAAGATATTTCCTTGTAAATCGTCCTGATATTTACATTTTTTAAATTATTTCTAAGTAACCATCACCGTCGCTGACCACAAGGGACGTTATTACTAAAACATTGAGTCACCAAGTAGATGAATTTATCAGTAAGCGATGTATTATGTATTAGTGGATTGTATTCACATAGTCTTCTTATCTTTGCCTTGTGACAATTCTTTTGAATTCATTTCCATAGAATTGTGCAGCTTTTCCTTTGTAGTAGTTTTTGTAACCGTGTCTTCTGAATTCTTTATATTTAACCTGAATAAAAATATATAAAATAAAAAATTCATAAATCGTATAATTATTCATAAATCATAATATCTAATATAAAACTAGAGAGACTTTAAAATGATAAGAGTGATATTATAAATAAAATCTTAAGCCTTTTTTATTTTAAAGACTCGTGAGTAACCGCCCCGTTGGGCGAGTGGTTAGCAACCCTGAGTACGCAATCGACGGGACTCGGGTTCCATTCCCGGCAGGGACAAGCATTTGTGTGGATGTTTATTATGTATGTAACAGTTATATATGTATTTCTATGTATTCGTATCATAACAATCAAAAATTTTTCTTACTTTGGGGTTAGATCAGTAAGTGAAATTTGTCCCGTGAATATTTTTTTTATTTATTTATTAATTACACTACTACTAAAAGGCACAAGTCTTTTAATGGAAATTATTTAAAAACTATAAACATGTCGACTTGAGTTTTGTGCTTGGTGCCGGCGTGGGACGTGGGTGTAAAAGTGTTGTGGATGTGGGTGAATTGTGCCGAAGGGGTCTTTTTGTCCGGACCATCGGTGAGTCTTATCCATTTATCTTTATCGACGTCATTCTTTTCGGTACCATCGCGGAAGATACATAGTAGTTCGCGGATCATAGCAAATTTAATTAATTTCATTTTCTTAATAATGGGTTTCCGCAAAGTAACGCCTGAATCAATAAAATATCTTAAAAATTTGATCTTTTATTGAAAGGGGCTCGGAACAATACGAGGAAATAATGACGATGGGAGGGAAATAAATGACAAACGTTGGGAAATTCAAGGCATCATACTGGTATCTCAATAATATGTCGGTATCGTCAGTGCCATTACCAACTTCTAAGAATTGTGTTTGTATCGTACAAATGTTCTTTGATTTTATACAGCTGAAATTGTAACTGGCTTTTCAAATGTTAAGCATAACTGCTGTTTCTGGTCATAAGGAAGGACAGTGCTATTGGCAAAGTTATCCAATAATTATTTAATAATAAAGCTTAATATAATAATTGAATAAGATTGCCGCTGAATTGGAGAATTTTACCCTACTTACATTACAGGGAAAATTATCAATTCTGTTGTACCTTTTTTTGTCTAGTGGTCTTATTTATTACCTAATTTATATGAAACTAGCGGCTGCTTGTAGCCCGCTGCAAAAGGGAGCTATTTTGTGGATCTCATAAGCAAACTTTTTTTTTCAGAATAAAAAGTATCCTATAGACTCTTATTATCCTATGTACATGTTATTATCGATCTGTGTGCCAAATGTCATCTAAATCGGCAAAGCCGTTTTTGTGTGATAGATTAACAAACATCCATACATCCAAGTGATTGCATTTGTATTAGATAGATGCCCGAAATAAGCTCAAAAATAATGTTAAGAATTTTTCTTGTAAATCTCAGTAGAAGCTCGCAGTCTGATGATGACTTGATAATATCCCAGTGCTTTGGTCCTTCGATGCGGTCGATACTTGCAGTCATGGAGCTCACTATCAATCTCGGCAAGCAATAAGCTAACGAACCGAACTAAACGGTAGAGATGAATTTAATTATTCTAGTGTACAACAGGTATCTAAAACAGTCGATAGATTTTTGAAGTTATTTTACAATAAAGCTTTTATTTTTAATAGTTTCAGAACCTAAGCCTAATCTAAATGTCAGAAAAAAAAGTGTTGTTGAGGTTCTTTCCAGGTTTTTCATCAAAAAAATCCAAGTTCTCATAGCAGCTTGGAGTTTGGAAGGTGATGTTATCTGGAGAGTTGTTTCTGATAAATTATATACTATACTCGGACAATACTTGATCAACTAAGGAAAAAGAAATAGAATTTACTTACGTATTTCTAATTAATACGCTGATTAAGTTACTTATAGGTTTCTCGTAGAACAACCATATTAGATATGCTGATATAATGCTTAATACTCCCACTTGCACCAAATCCAATAACTGAAAATGAATAAAAAATCTAAACCGTTTGTCACTACAGATCCTCCCTGAACTATTCCACTGAGTTATTATTATAAGCTCAAATCAGTTAAAATACATCTAAGCATATGTAAGTATTCATGGAAGGATTTTATTTTTGAACGCGATGATCAATTTTTGTCTTTTGTATGGTATTAAATGCAATTTTTCTAACTCTAGAAATGCATCATTTTCAATAAAAATCCTGTTCAATAAAAATTTTCCATCGACCATAATATGTTAGCAACTTTCAAATTCATCAACCAATTTTGTCTCAAATTACGGAATCCTACTTAGTTTTTTAAAGTAAAGAGTTGATTACTTTTTTCTACACAATCAAATCATTGATCTGGTATTTTGAAAATATTTTGTTTTGTTTCAGTATAAAACATATTTTTATAATCTGTTTTATTCTTTTCAAATCAACTGTGCCTAATTGGTTTAAATTTGCAGGAAGTTTGGTGAAATTCAATTAATTCCACCCTAATTAATTTAAATATTAAATTAAAAATTTAAAAATTAAACGTAATAATAAATTTGACTCCTCAGTTCTCTCGAAACTATAAACATTTTTTATACAAGATTTTTTTACATTAAGAAGTACCGACAAGCGCGTTCTCGCGCATTCCAAGGTTATGGCGACGCCAGTACTGCATTACACATAAAATTAAATTACTCTAGAAACAAAACGATATTTAATCATTCTGTAAATGAGTAAGCACTGCGATACTTTTTCGTACACAATCGCAATCTATTGGACTGATAGAGATCGCAACATGCAAACTTCCATATCCATAACCAACGACCACATAGATATAAATTTTCAAAGATCGGGGTAAACCAATAATTTCCTTAAGGAAATAGAAGTTAAAATATGTTTTTGATCATAATGATATTATTACTATTATTTAAATAAATACTAACTAATAGATATTAATTAATATATTTTAATAGTTTTAAATTATTGTTTATAGAAATTATACTCGTGTAATGTTTATATTAAATGTTATTGATTTTCATATGTTATTACACTTATACAAAAGTTCATTCGATATTTGACGGTATTCGATTGAATTTTACTAAAATTCTTTGATTTGGGCCATTAGATTTGGAAAGATAAAAAAAAAGCTTTTGGCGCGCACAGTGATCAATGTACTCACCTTTAAGTTGTTAGATCTTGATATACTATTTTGTTAAAGATAGAATGGAGATCGGGCAAAAGTTGACTTAACGTCATGGAAGGGAGCTTTTATACACTTAAGAAACTTGGATCTAAATTTGAAGAAAACTAAATATCGGGTAAAGCTAATGATGATGATGATGATGATGATGAATATAAGCGAGCTTAATTTACTTACCCAAAGCGTGATTTCGAATTGAATAGGATTTCTGGTAGTTATAACAATTCTACTAATAATTAATTGGTGAAGCAAAAATATTAAGTAGCCCAGCTTGCTAACGATGGTACAGAATGTACAGCTTAAGATGGCTGAGACAACCGCTGAAAATGAATAAGTCTGCGTTGGTACATTATTGTTTCTTAATACAAAACTGATAATCAATAAGTGATAATGAACAATGAATTGCTGCTGATGCTGCTGCTGATGAATACAAAGGGTATTTAGATGTTCAGGGAAATACCTTACTCAATATTTCTGTGGTTTTGTTATATTATATTGCTTGTGGAAAATTCGGACTCCAATATTGTTGGCGTTGATGACTCTACGTAGCAATTGACTATTTATCACAAGGTTTTAAGAGGTTTTATACATTCAGAGAAAGCATACGATAGCATTTTGTGAAAAAATACCAGATTTTTATATATACTTTAATTTCTCCTCGTGTTGGTCCCGGGCTCCTTCGAGGAATAGACCAACTGCGTTCTGCCAGGCATGTCGTAAGATGCGACTGATTGGCTATACGAGTCACTACCCTACAATCGTGGCTACTAGGTGAAAGAGTTCTGCATTGTCGCGCCCAGGTCTGGTACCACCACCTTTCCTATTCCTACCGCAATAGCATCAGTGCTGGTCGCTGTCATGTTCTGGTTTGGAGGATAAGGTAGCCGGTGGACTTATGAATGGGGCATTAGACTTGGCCACAAGTTAGCAAACGCACCATTAACACCTTTGGTGTCTATAGGCGATGATTGACCCTTTCCATTAGGAGACACATCTGCTTGTTTGCTATTTTATGATATAAAAAAAAGATTGCGTGGTATATGAGCCCCTGCTACGAGATGTGCCGTCCATGTTCTGGGACTACAAATCCTATGTGTGGTTTGACTGCATCATAGTGCTCTGATTTGGTTTTAATACTGGTGTCAAGTAAGGTTATATGTTGGCAACTTACTTGTTTATCTCGTATTTGTATAAGTGTCTTCAAATGAGATCGATATAATTTTTTAATGCAGTAAAACTGAAGCAACTGCATCAGATCTTCAGCAAATTAAAATAGGACCACACGAGGAGTAAACCCTCTCAAACGAAAAGAGAATTTTCAAAATCGATTCATAAATGACCGAGTTTTCTGAGGTTACAAACATAAGAAAAATATATAAACAAATTGATAACCTCCTCCTTTTAGGAAGTTAGTCAAAAAGTGGAAATTTAAATGGTCATTCAGTTGTATTTTTATTTACTCAGATGATGCTTTAGGCCCTACTTCATCTCAGACTTATCATGGCTGTGGATGATGATTATCAAAATATCGGCCTACAAACTAATGCGAAGAAAACTAAAGTACTTGGAATAGAAGTAACCAAAGTGGATGGAATACTTGTGGTTGATAATACATTTCCGTAAAGGTAAAATAATGGAAAACAATAAGCTTTTAATTCAAGTTACTACGAAATTCGTCTTGAAAACCTTGACGAAATTCTCCAATGAGGCTTTTGTCGTTTTAATTATATTTATTTTTAATGATATAGTAATGTGTTCGGAGTTTATTTTAAAGTTATTTTTAACTCTTTTTTGCACAATCAGCTGATATATTTTATAACATCAGATAGCAAATAAGCAGATGGCTCTTCTGATGGAAAAAAAACCATAGTCTATAGGCTATGGTTTTTTGACACCGAAGATGTAAATGCTGCATTGCTATCCATTTGTCGCGATGACAATGCCACATTTATAAGTTTACCAACTACCTTACCCTCCTAACTGGAACACAACAATGATAAGCGTTGACTCTATTGCGGCAGATATATAAGTAAGGCGCTGGTACCAAATATCTAGGTGAGATGTTGCGGAATCCCTTCATGTAGTAGTCATGATGGTAGTTTTTTTTATTTTATAGAAGAGGGGAAAACGAGCAGGAGGTGCACTTGATGGTAAGTGACCACCACCGCCCATGGACATCCATAATACTAGAGGTCTTGCAGTTGCGTTGCCAGCCTTTTAAGAATGAGTAAGCTCTTTTCTTGAAGGCCCCCAAGTCGTATCCGTTTGGAAACACCCCTGCCGGTAATTGGTTCCACAACAAAGTAGTACGAGGCAAAAAGTGTCGAGAGAAACGCACTGTTGTGGATTTCCAGACATCGAGATGGTGAGGATGGAATTTCAAATTTTGACGCGATGTCCGATGACGGAATTCGGCGGCAGGAATTAATTCAAATGACTCGTCGGAACACTCCCCATGAAAGGTACGATAGAAGACACAGAGTGAACCAACATCTCTGCGCAATGCCAAAGAGTCGAGCCATTTCGAAATAGCCAGGTCGTCAACGATTCGAACCGCTCTACGCTGAATGCGATCAAGAGGAAGGAGCTGGTACTGAGGAGCTCCGGCCCAGAGATGAGAACAGTACTCCATGTGGGACCGAATTTGAGCCTTATAAAGTTGAAGGCGATGGGCCGGCAAGAAGTACCGTCTTGCTCTGCACACCCAGCTTTTTGGAGGCTAGTTTAGCCTTACCTTCCAAATGACCGCGAAACTGAACGTAATTCGATATGTCGACTCCCAGAATCCCGATACTAGCTGAGGCTGTCAGGAGAGTATCCCCAAATCGAGGTGACACGACAAAGGGTGTCTTTTTAGCGGAAAACACGCAAAGCTGTGTCTTCTTGGGGTTAAAATTGACCAGGTTTTGACGACCCCATTCCGAGACATCGGTTAGTCAATTCTCAACTTCGGACACACGCTTGTTTCGGCTCTCTTCGACGTGTTTCCGAGAAACACCGCTTCGGCCGGAGTATGTAGCATCTGTCCAGTACTGTCATCTGCATAGCAATGTATGTTGCGAATTCGCATCATGTCATTAATATGCAGAAGGAACAGTGTCGGTGATAGCACGCAGCCTTGTGGAACACCAGCATTGATAGATTTAAGGTCAGAGCACGCACCGTCAACTACGACCTTGATGCTCCAATCAGCCAAAAAACTGGTGATCCACTTGCATAATTTCTCGGGAAGTCCATAGGAAGGCAGGTTCGCCAGAAGCGCTTTGTGCTATACCCTATCAAAGGCCTTCGCTATGTCTAAACTAACTGCCAATGCCTCCCCCTTGGACTCAACTGCTTCCGCCTACCGATGTGTTAAGTATACTAGAAGATCATGATACGTATAACCAATCGGTCGCCTTTTACGACCTGCCTGGCAGAACCTCGGTTGGTCTATAAATCAAAAAAGCCCGGACCAGCACAGGGGACCGAGAAGTTGGAGTTAATGGAGTTAATCTATTCTAAACAAGCATGCAAACCTTGTAGAGAAAAACCTATGTTTCTTTCCGAGAGGTAGTCATTAGCAGCAAGCTAAAGTTAAATCATCATCGCGTGTAGTCCAATTACAGATCAGTTAAATATTCTTACATCCCTTCTAACATCCCCTGGTAAAGTAAACGGTTAAGCGCTTGGTTTCTTTGTTATTAAGCTTTCGGTTATGACGTATACTTACGCACGTCGCCGTACTCGCACGCTAGTATTACTGCAACGGTACACAGGGAACACAGCGGCCTGTTCAGTCCGGCGAACAACGCACCCTCGATAGCACTGAAGTCTTTAAATATAAAATACGACCCACCGATGTATGCGACCGTATAAAGAGTTATCACTGACGCGGTGAACAAGATTGTTGATACCATCTGAAATAATTAAATTCATTTTTAATTTTATATATCTTGTTAATAAGAAAATTTTTAAAGATGAGACTTTAATGAGCGTCCTAACTGCAACGTTGTCTTTTACTATGGTAATGCGTCGGCACATATCGATACAAGTACATATAAAAAAAGAAATGTTAGTAACAAAATATTCCTACAGCATACTTTTTATATTTTGTCCTGTATGAAAATTCTGCTTGCACCAAACTTTTAAGTTATTTTTATTATCATCAAATCCATTTAAAAAGTATCAAGATGGTATTGTCTTTTGACGAAAGATCGATATCTTACCATTCACACTTGAATACTGTTTAAATCTAGAACTTTCCTCCCGGGCACGTAACTTGATGGAATATTTCTGGGGAGCGCCAGTATGATAATTTTCCTCGCTGCATTTGAGGAAGGCGGTGGGAACTTTCTTAGTGGAAGCCAAGAGAAGGGTGTCGGGTTCCTGAATTTTGCTTATAATTACATTAATCTTTTTTTTTATTTAATCATTATATTAATATAAGCATTTACAGCTATGTTAATAATTTATATAATTAAATAAAACTTGACACTTCTTAAATATTTTAATTTCTGGCTATTTATTTGGTCTCTGTGATTAGATTAAATTAAAAACACAAGAGAAAGTGTGAATTACTTGGCCCTAAATAGCGTCCCGACTAAAAATATGTACCATTTCAAATTAAAAAAATCTTGACCGCAATAGGTATAATTTTATTTTGTAAAATTTTATAACTCAGTTTCTCACTTTCTTAAACTTTAGTTCTCTTATACTTCAGCATTTGTTTTAAAAATGTTGATGTTTTCCAGTAAATACGCACATCGTCAAAATATTTAAAACTGGTTAACAAAAATGTAGCTGATTGACATTACATACATCTCGAAAATATTTCCTTTTTAGATTCTGAAAACTTTAATAAAATAAACGTCGCCAAATACGGAATCTATATTGTAGTATAATTTCGCTTAGCCATGATACGCTAACAAAGTAACAAATACTGAGATTATTGTTTTAAGGCGATAGGTAATGCCAAACTACGAAATAGACACCTCTTTGAAAGCCTACTACTGCTAACCGGTTGGTCCAATAATTAAAAAAAAAAAAATGCATTATACGTATAATATAATTAAATTTAAATTTTAAGTTTGTTTTTTCAAGTTTTATTGTTATTTTTGACGGAAAAAAATCAAATATCTTTCTTATTTTTACGCAAAAATTTGCTTATAACTTCCAAACTACTGTAACGATTTTTTCTTTTTATTACAGACAATTTATTGCTTTATAAAATTTAAGTTCAAAATTTTACAAAATCATTATAGTGTGCTATTAAATCAATAAAAACCTTCTTATTTAATTCGCGGACAGCGCTCGCGTCGAAAGTCAGTCTCCCGGTAGCGTTCATACGAGGAGGCTATGTCGCATGTTAGCGTGCTCCGCTCTCCATATTCGAATCAAAGAGTAATAGTACAGATAGAACGTTTGGCACAATAGTAAGGTTCTGCCGTTTGGAAATTGAACATTTCGTTTACGCTTGGATGTTTTTTATAGTAGATAATGAGGTCGGACCGAGCAGGCTGTTTTTTACAGATGTTGTTCTTATGATATAGACAAGGAATAAGAAATGATTTTTTTAAATTCATCCCCTAAGATAGATGGTGATAAAGGGGGTGAAAGTTTGTATGAAACTCTGTCATTTTTGAGTTGTAATTAATGATATGCCGTAATTAAATTATCCTTTACCTGAAAAAAAAAATTAAATACAAATTTAATATTTTTTTGAATTCTAGCCCATAGAGAGGTAAAAAGAGGCTTTAAAGTTTGTATCAAAAATGAATTGTTTATTTATTGCATTACTATAAAATCTAAATTATTTTAATTTAGTATTTATGATTTTTAATACAACTAGCAAAAAGCAGAGCTTTGTATGGGCTCGCAAAGTTATACTATCTAGTAATATTGTTAGAAAAGTATTTTTATGAGAATTACATCTTTTGATGTATAGACTTTATTTAAAATAATAAAGTCTATAATCTTTTAATGTATAGAAAAATAAATAATAAAGTATTGCACCTCTCGCATTGTATATCTGTTTTGTTAATCTTTCACCTACCATTCTTTCTACATGTCCAACCAACCAACCAACGGAGCATGCCCTTTCTCATCTTTACACCAACACTTTCTTTCAAGCATAACTTCTCTCTCACTTCAACATTACGAACCCGGTCCGCGAGAGAGTTACGCGGCATATTTTTCATAGCTATTTGTTTCATCGACTGCGTTGATTATACTTTCATACCCTCCTAACATACCCAACTCTCACTTTCATACAATATCGTTGGGATAGGCACATGATTATGCAGGGCAAGACGAGCACCCTGACTTAAAACTGGGCTTTTAAGTAATCTCTCTAACGCTCTATTCACTCTGTTCCCCGCACACATCCCTGCTCTAGACCTAAAACCCCCTTGTGCCTAACACAACATTCCTTCGGACTTCCCTTGCATTCTCCTTTCCATGTTTTACTATACACCTTCGATGCTAAGCTGATCAAACTGATGGCCCTATAGCTATTTCAGTCTATACGTGAACCCTTGCCTTTATACTAGTGCCCGATGACCGCTCGCCGCGATTTAAATATAAAGAAAAGTATTTTTTGAAGTAGTCTCTTAATAAGTTCAAAAATCATTAATAAAAAATCTTTAAACCGGATGATCCTGCAAGCCATCTCTGAAACCGTGTTTAAAAGGATACTGTTTTAACTTTTAAAACTTTCGAATTGATTATTGATTTTGATCTTTCACCGCAAACGTTTATGCTTGAATTTTTTATTAACTATAGATAGATAAGTATTTTGTCAATATTTTGTATAAATGTACAAAAATAAAAAAAAATAAAACTTATAAAAATAAAAATAAAACGAAGATAATTCAAGCAAGCGAATAAAAAGCAAAATTCTAAAGAAAAAAAAAACTGGTACTATTTGAAGGAAGTAAGGACTTCGCAACTAAAAATAAATAAATTAAATATATTATACATACAAATAGTCCAAATAAACCCACTTATTTAGTAGTTTCCTCTAAAAACATTAAATCAAATTATATATCTTCTTTTTTATTACGAGATTTTGAAACAAAAACTAAGAAGCTGGTTAGTTTTAAAATATTATTCAAGAGATTACATTTTACAAAATCAATTTTTGAAAAGTTTTGTTAAATATTAATTGTTGATTGTATGTATTAAAATAAAGTGCTACACGGGATGTATTGTATATTACAACACTTTCAAAGAAATAGGATACGTAACTGTTATTATTGTGTAAATTATTATGTGATTTTTTGTCGATTTTCGGTATTTTTTTTCTTTAGATATTTATCGTTTTTCTAAAATGAATGTATATGTAATCGATAAATGAGCGATTACTGGTTATTGGTTTTGAGTTTGACAACATTCAGTCGATTCATGATGATAAAAGTTCATATAGGTGAACAAAAATGTTAAAACGTAGGTATCTGCATCCACTGTAAATACTCTTTGACTTTGGAGCATGCCAGCGCGCGAAATAATATTTGCGCTGTTCCTGTTAGAAACTCAAGGTCGTTCGCAGCTGTAATCGCCTTAAGTTTTGCACATGTACTGTTTCACAATTGCCAAACTATATATATTTTTATTTAAATAGCCAACCGGTTTCGCATTTTACTGCATCATCAAGGCTAAAGCTTAAATTGTTTACAAATACGTTGTATTCGAAAGCGTTAATAACGCTTTAGCCCTTGATGATGCAGTAAAATAAATGCGAAACTGGTTGGCAATTTAAATAATAATATATATAGTTTGTGAATTGTGAAAATTTATAACAATAATTATGACGGAGTTTCACCAGGTGCCGACGATGGAGAGAATAAAAAAAGAACACGGAGATATTAATTATTTTTATTGTTAAGAGATTGTGCGTTTTCTAATTCCTATGTTTATCAAACATATTTTTGGAGATATTTTATATTCTCTATTTTATATATTTGCATTGCCGAATAATATATAAATCATATTTATACACATACTAGCTGCAGTGTATATTTATACACATACTACTTATAGTGCAGCCCGCTGCATTATAAGAGTTTTTAGCGAATCCCACGGGATCACAGTTTTTCCGGGATAAAAAGTAACCTGTGTGCTATTCCAGGTCATTATCTATCTATGTGCCAAATTTTGTTCAAATCCGTTCAGTAGTTTTTACGTGATTGAGTAACAAACATCCATCCAAACATCCACATTCGCATTTATAATACTAGCTGCAGCGTGCAGCCCGCTGCATTATAAGATTTTAGTGAATCCCGCGGGATCACCTAATTTTTCCGGGATAAAAAATAGCCTATGTGCTATTCCAGATAATCATCTATCTGTGTGCCAAATTTCTTTCAAATCAGTTCAGTAGTTTTTTCGTGATTGAGTAACAAACATCCATCCAAACATCCAAACTTTCGCATTTATAATATTAATAGGGATACGTTTAAAACGCATAATTTTTTTTTCTAATTTACTTTGTCATAATGAATAAAGCATAATATGTAGTGTCATTATATAATTTAAGCATAATCTTTTTTTTTGCGAAATGTTTTAAGCATAACAACCTATTGTACTACATTTAATTCGACTATTGATGATACGCATAATAGTCTTTAGACATTTTTTTATTTTTCCTAATGTTATCTTACCATAAAAACACATGGCATAAGCCCCCCGCCACAAAGAAACAAAGCTATCCAATGCTACAGTTGAAGTAGGTTAGTTAGGTTGTCTTTAGATCCCACACCCAGAAATAGGAGCCCCGCCTAGCGGGGCTCCGTCGACTTGGTCCAACCCCACTTGTTACGGGAATAGTATGCTGCTACAATACAGTCTGCTATTTGGTCTTGCTATTTATGCAATGCTGCTAGAGTCTGCTATCCACCTATTTCTTGCATTTTAATTAGGACTTTTAAGTGTATGTCGTTGATCATTATGTTTATGTATTGTTATGCTTTCCTCGATGTGTGCCTTTAAACATTATGCTATGTTATCTTTGTGCTACATAGGGTTATGCTAGTAAAAATTATACGAAAACAGTTACGTGTTTAGTTGTTATGGTAAATTATCATTAGTTGTAAAAACGTGATGCCTACTTAAAATAGTACAAAAATTGTTATGCTACTAAATATAGACCTATATTAATATAGATTAATAAATATAGATTATAATATTATAATTATAATATAGATATAGATTAATATAGATTATTATATACAAAATTATAAAAAAATAAAAATGATTGAAAGTTAAATTTATAAAGAAGTAGATACCTTTGAATGTATTATGGGTCGCTGCTGGGGTTTGTAGTATCTGCTGAAATAGCCAAACGCGAAACCGATTAGGTAAGGAGCAGCACGCAGGTGACTGGCTATGTAAGTCGGCATACGCAATAAGTTGCTCCGGTAATCTCGGTTAGACCTAACAAAAATAACAAAGTAAATAAATAATTAAAAGTTTCCACTACTTTATCTATATATCTATATCTATACAAATAAATAAAATTGTAGTGTCTGTTTGTAATATTAAAATAACCGTTTTTTACTAAATGCATATGGATGTGTACACGGTACATATACCAAAATAATTTTTTTTACAATTTTTGTCTGTCTGTCGGTCTGTCTGTCTATCCGTTTGTTCCGGCTAATCTCTGGAACGGCTGAACCGATTTTGACGGGACTTTCACTGGCAGATAGCTGATGTGATAAGGAGTAACTTAACCTACTTTTAATTTCGAAATTTTCCACGCGGACAAAGTCGCGGGTTCAGCTAGTGTATTTATACCGTTTGTAAAGAAAACCCTATCCGATCCGAAATAGACATATAGGTTGGTTAAAGGCATTACTGAAAAAAATATTAAAATAACTTTATTTCAAAAAATAAAAAAGATATCGTTTTTTTAAATATTCGTATTTTACTTATATTTCCCTAATAACTAAATTAAAATAATTTAGATTTTATAGTAATGCAATAAATAAACAATTCATTTTTGATACAAACTTTAAAGCCTCTTTTTACCTCTCTATGGGCTAGAATTCAAAAAAATATTAAATTTGTATTTAATTTTTTTTTCAGGTAAAGGATAATTTAATTACGGCATATCATTAATTACAACTCAAAAATGACAGAGTTTCATATAAACTTTCACCCCCTTTATCACCATCTTAGGGGATGAATTTAAAAAAATCCTTTCTTATTCCTTGTCTATATCATAAGAACAACATCTGTAAAAAACAACCTTCTCGGTCCGAGCTCATTATCTACTATAAAAAACATCCAAGCGTAAACGAAATGTTCAATTTCCAAACGGCAGAACCTTACTATTGTGCCAAACGTTCTATCTGTACTATTACTCTTTGATTCGAATATGGAGAGCGGAGCACGCTACACAGCCTCCCCGTATGAACGCTACCGGGACTGACTTTCGACGCGAGCTCTGTCCGCGAATTAAATAATAAGGTTTTTATTGATTTAATAGCACACTATAATGATTTTGTAAAATTTTGAACTTAAATTTTATAAAGCAATAAATTGTCTGTAATAAAAAGAAAAATTCGTTACAGTAGTTTGGAAGTTATAAGCAAATTTTTGCGTAAAAATAAGAAAGATATTCGATTTTTTTCCGTCAAAAATAACGATAAAACTTGAAAAAACAAACTTAAAATTTAAATTTAATTATATTATACGTATAATGCATATTTTTTTTAAATTATTGGATCAACCGGTTAGCAGTAGTAGGCATTCAAAGAGGAGTCTATTTCGTAGTTTGGCATTACCTATCGCCTTAAGATTACTTTTTTATTGGGAAAACTAATCAATTAATATCCATAAATCAATTACACATATGTAACCGTATCACGGTACCAAATAACATCTTTAATTCTCCGACAGGGTTTTCTTTATACACTGTATAAAATAAGTTACGAGTGTGGAAGAAGCAAGACCAATTTGCGGGGATCGTCATATATGACACTTGGTTCTCTATTTGTCCTGTAAGATATCTGGCGTGGACTTATGTACGTGTGTGTATGTCAGCCAGGTGGGCGCCGAATTTTGTCACCAAATTTGCTAATTGTAACGATTAAAAAAATTTTTTTCCTTCTTGTAGTCCTAGAAACCTTAAATTTGATATATATTTATTTTGATTATACAATAAAAAATCTAAAACTAAATAATTTTACCCCTTTAATCGCAGAGGTAATTCAAAGTTTGGTGCTAAAGGTCTGATGCAGAGGTATATGATATACGACATGGAGACTCCTTATTAAGACATATCTATCGTCGACAAATATCAGTATAGCAAGCAAATAATATGCTTTGGGGTTATATTCATTCGTGTTAGTTATCCTAAAATAGGATATATACATATTATTAACGTATTAAATAAAATGTTAATAAAATAGGTTATATATTATTAACGTATTAAATAAAATGATTCAATATTAAGAAAATAAATCTTATATATCATAATAAAAAGCGACAATAGAATTATATTGTGAGAATTCAAAAGAGATAGAAATAGGATATTAACAGATATAATGTCTTCGTAGAGTCCAATTAAAAATAAAATAAATACTTACTCAATGTCGACTTTTAAAACAGGAGGTAAACGCAAACGGTAAGTCTCTATTGCAGGCCAGATGACAGAAGCTATAAGCGCCAAGATATACAGAAGCTTAGCAGATTTCGGATGTTTAATGTACACCCAGAACAGCAACGTGCAGAAAATTGTTAAGTGGTAGTCAACTGGTATAGTCCATGTTATCGATATGCACTAAAACAGACAGCGAAGTATCAAGAGCACAATAAATATAATTTAGATACTTAATTTGCAAAATTTTCGCAAAACCTTATGTGGAACTACAGTGATGCAACTGAAACGAAAGGTAGTGTAAGGAATGGGGCAAACTTATCAAAGGACTGAAAATTAGATGAGCCCACACCGGCACAATAGTCCACCCACTTCCACATTTTCTTATACGTCAGTAGCAAAGGCAGTAATACACAACTTATGTACTCAATGTACGTTTCACTTTGTAAACGAAGAATCTACAGGAGCGGCTTCATTCTATAAAGGGTGGAACATTAATGGCAAGTAATGTAATTTAATTATATTTTATGGGCACCGTTCTCTTCCCACTACTCGCTAGGATAAACAGTAGGCTTTTATTGTAACAAAGGTAGTACGTTTGAACTTGCTTCTTTGTCATTTGTTGTTTGTCACTTGTTAATCAACTTGTTTATTACCTATTTCTTGGCAATTTATTTTAAAAAAAGTATTACGTTGCCTTGTTTAGTAAATTAGTCACTCAATTATTAGACTAATATAAAAATAAATTGCCAACAAAGTTCATGGTCGCGATGGATTACTTTACGAAATGACCGGAGGTATTTGCTATTTCTATTCAAGATTAGTCAATGAGGTGATGTGCAGATTCGGTATTCCGCTGGAGATTCATTCAGATCAAAGATGACACTTTGAATTTAACTTGGTTCAGGAAATATGTTGACAATTAGGAGTATATCAAACAAGAACCCTACCATACCAGCCTGAATCCGACGGAATAGTCGAACGGTTTAACCAAACTTTAAAGCGATACTTAGCCAAGCCTCCGTGGTTTAGTAAGGTGTCGGTGTTGACCACATGAGGTCCCAAGTTCAAGTCCCAGGTACGGGCAATTCAAAAATGTGTTTTTCCAGTTTGCTGATAAAAACAACGTTGCCCGTGCTTGGACATGTTCCCTGTAGGAGATGAGCTTGCCTTCTATCACATTGTGGGACCAAGAATCTTCGGCTAATCGTGGGTACACTGATTGTACCTCTGCCTACCTCTTCGGGGATACAGGCATGAATATACAATAAGAATAATATAGAAAATGTAGATTTTAATAACTTTCTGGGTATAACGATCGATAATCATTGTAATTGAACAACTCATATGGATGGAATATGTAATAAACTTCAAAGGTTTGCTTATGTACACCGGAGGATAAGGGAAGTTGCGACCACAAAAGCCTTACTTTTAGCATATTATTATTACGTTTCTTCTAATTTACAATATGTTTTATCTATCTGGGGTAACTCCGTAGACTTAATGAGAATTTTTAGTATCGAAAAAAGTTGTATCGATCAGCTGCATTCCCGCTTACAATTATTTAATTCACTAAAAATAACACCTTTATCATGTTTATATATTTTTGCTATACGCATATTTGTAAAAAAACCTCAACATGTGTACAAGGTAAATGCTGAAGTACTAGCAACATCATGTTTTAGAAATAGAAATAAGTTACATGTGCGTAACCAAAGACTTCTTACTTACACAAAAACGTCTACCCCGTGTCATTCAACCCTAAATATTATAGTATCGTTGACTAATATCCATAACTTAAGCATATAATTTGCTTACTTTTAAAAAAAATATGTATAATCATATTCCTCATAATCTTAAAACCCTACCATTAAACAAATTATGAAGTATGCTATATAATTTACTGTTACATAAAACATACTAAAATTTAAATGAGTTTTTTGTAGATGGAAGCAAAGGAGGGAGGGATTTTTAGGTCCAAATATCGCAGGTTGAAGTGTGGTTCAAAAAAATTTGTACTATTTGTCTATTTCAAAGTTCAAAATATGAGCCTTATTCGCTTTCTGTATCGATTTATATAAAGTATTTTAATCAAATTGAAAGCTCGTAAGTATATGTAAAGGGTATTCTTGATCAATATTTAATTTAATCAACAGTAAGTATGGTACATACTTAATTAGTCTATAAACCGTTTAAAGTTTAAAACGAAAACCTATATAGTGATGTGTCGAGTCGTTGTTTTGGTGGAATGAGTCAACTCGAGTCAGTTTATACGGTATTCGAATCATGACTCGATTCCCTGATTCGAGACTAGTACTCAAATTCTATGTTTGGTATTCAAATCGAATATTAAATCGGAATTACTTTGAGCAAGGAGGGGGAGGGAGAGTTGCAAAATTGTCAGTCTGAGTCGAGTAAATAATAGGATGAGATTTTTTATTTTAGGTGCTTTTGAAATCTTTAAATAAGAGTCACAGTTTTTTCACTTTATTTTACCGCTATCCACATTCTCAAAACACTTCCATAAATCTGAGATTTTTAATAATTACTCAGTAAAACTCAGTACTCACAATAATTGCTAACTTACACAAAACATAGAAATAAAAAAAAAACTTGTTTGTATTATTAGACCCGCACCACTTCATTGCTTAAGTAAACAGTTGCGAGTACGAACGAGTTAACCAAACTCGAATAAGAGACTCGGGTCAGTTGGATCGCATAAATAGAATCGAGTTAGCGAGTGCTAATAGATTCTTCCAGACTCGAGTACTGGAATCGAGTCCGATGTACACGAATCAAAATAAATTGGTATTCGAGTAGGCGAGTTCCAAAGCAGGAATCGAGTTTGACTCGAGTTAAACCGTACTCGGCACATCGCTAAACCTATAATCAATACAATTTTCATAATCGATTGATTACATTACATTGAATTTATATGGTTTAATGTCTGCGGATTTAATACAGATAAAAGTGACAATTACAACTTACATCACTGACAGCTCGCAGGTCTCGGACTTCACTCCTTCCTATTTTAGGTACACGGAGGCATCCTTTAATTTATGGTTTCCAAAAATCCGTGTCTTAGTATTGTGTCAACTTATAAACATGAAACTTAGTTGCCTGTATTACAAGTATCAGTTGCTCATATAAAAGTCAACGTTTAGAACCGTAACATCACTTTTACTGAATATCTTATATTTCTGTTCTTAGTTAACGTGAAACTTGTAATTTTTTTACTATTTATACAATGTTAAGCTAGCTTTTAATTGACATAATTTTCATCTTAGTACAAGAAGGCCCAAGATTGTATGAAAGGGTATCCGTCTACTTTAGTAATGCAATGATTTAGGAATATTTGTTTAGTCAAAGATTATGAACTTTAATGTCAGTATTTTAACCCTAATTTTAAAAATTACGTTTATTTATATAAAAGTCTAGGTTTAATATTTAATTGTCTAATATGTGTTTTTTTAAGTAATCAAAAATTGTAAAATATTTGCACACCATAGTAAGAATCGTCGAATTAAATAATGATTATAACAACATTTATAAAACATTTATTCTTGCAAATCAAATAATTATTAATGCATTCATTTATTCATCAGTTGGGCAAACGGGCCACGCGCGTCCGGAGTGGTTTTTCCTGCAGCCGTATTACCACGTGAAAAAAAAATCGTATGTATTCATGTTATTATAGTTACCATATTAGTAGGGTCCACGTAGTTTTGTAGCGTAATCATATTAAGCCACCAGTTCTTCTCACATGATATCTTTTCTGGGAGCATCTTGCTTTTCATGGGTCCTTCAAGTACGTTCTTCATGCTTTCCATTGAAATCATTAAAACCAAAAGTAGACTGGGCGCAAACCTATTGATAAAATGAATTTTTTAGTACAAAGATTTATTATTTCATTTTAATGAAGTATTTATCTTGTCTAGTATTAGCCATGTATAAAATAAAATTGATCGTCTCATCGACATTTTATTTACACTAGTTAACCCGCGCAAGTTCGACCGCGAATAGGTTAACGTGTCGTCCGTAAAGTGTTTCATTCAAACGCTCTTATCTTATTTTAGCCTTTTCGAGGTTAATTAAATAAAAATGTTAACCCTTTTTTGACCTTAAATCTTTAATTATCTCCGTGCAAAATTTCATCAATATTGGTTCATCGGTTAAGACATAAAAGCGTAACAAATATACAGATTTTTCATTTATAATATTAGTATAAATATGATTTTCAAGATAATAACTTCATGATTTGTATTAAAGTTTATATGCGTATATGCAAACCTAAATATAACTATATCCAAAGGCGACGCAATGTAGGACAGAAAGGGGGAGCAGCCTCCTCTCTCCTTTTTTTAGATTAGTGATACAAAATATGTAAATAATAATATTAAAAAATAAAATTGCGGGTTCATCACTAAAAGGATTGTTTTTTGAAGAACTTGACGAATCATCTCGTTTTGAGGAAACTCTCCTAACAGACTCAACCAGTATTGCAGTTTTGGCAGTCGACATAATGAAAAAGTTCAGTTCCGCGGTCTTTTGGAAAGAAAGGCTCAAGCACTCTTCAAAAAACCTTTGTAGCGAAGCAGTACTTCTTGCCAGCCCATCGCCTCCATTTTTATAAGGCTAGAATTTGGAATCACGTGGAGATTGTTCTCGTCTCGGGCTGAAGTTCCCCAGTACCAGCTTCTTCCTCTTAATTGCGTTCAGCGTAAAGTGGTTCGAAATTTTGACGATCAAGATATTTTTAATTGCCTTGACTCTCACATTATGCAGAGATGCAGGTTCGCTCTGCATCTTCTATCACACCTATCATGGATATTGTTTCGAAGAATTGTTCAATTAATTCCTGTCGCTGAATTCGAATATCGCGCCTAAAGTCAAAGTTCCATCTTTACCACCTAGATGTCTGTTGAAATTGAAATCCAGGCATTTTTCTCACCGCTTTTGGCACCTTGCACTAGTCCTTTGTAGAATCAATAATCGACGGGAGTGTTTCCGAACGAATACAATTTGAAAATACTTTCAAGAAAATACTTACTCATTCTTAAAAGGCTAACAAAGATTTTGCAAGACCGCAAGGTGTTGCAGTTATCCATGGGCGGTGGTGAACACTTACCATCGGATGCATCTCCTGCTAGTTTGCACCTTATTCTACCAAAAATAAAATTAAGTAATTGTTATAATATAAGATGTGTTAGAATTCAAAAATGTCCCATCTTGATCTCTTGCAATCTATAATTAATTAACCACGCTACATATTCGGCGAGCCGCGCTTCTCTTCTATATGAGAAATTCAGTTTCTATTTTTCAAGCAATACTTTTCTGCTACTATTTTCTTATATTTTTCTGCCTCTATTTACACCCATATTGATTCCGGGCTCCTTTGAAGAATAGACAAATTGCCGTTTTGCCAGGTAGGTCGTAAAAGGCGACCGATTGGCTATACGAGTCACTATCATCGTAGCTACTAGGTGGTAGAATTCTGCATTGTCTCGCCCGGGTCTGGTACCACCACCTTACATATTCCTGCCGCAATAGAGACAGTGCTTGTCACTGTCGTGTTTCGATTTGCAGGGTAAGTTAGCCGGTAAGCTTATGCATGTGACATTAGACCTCGCCACAAGATAGCAACGCACCATTAACGTCTTTGGTGTTTATAGGCGATGGTTGACTCTTTCCACCAGGAGACCCATCTGCCTGTTTGCTATCTTATGGTATAAAAAGTATTTGTAAATATAAATCAATTTTGTGTGTGTGTGTGTGTAACCATGTGTATCTGTATAAATATTTTTTCAAAACTCGGGTTGCGTCGAATGCTACAAATTGGAACAAACTCGGTTGATTCTTTCAGAAGTTATCGTAGACTAGAGTATTTAAAACATTTTTTCGAGAAGACTTTAAGATTTCTCAATCATCACTTTCAGATTGCGTCAAATGTTACAAATTGGAACAAACTCGGTTGATTCGTTCAGAAATTATGGTATTTGAAAAAAAAACAACTTTTCGAGATTTTTCAATCAATATCTTTTTTAAAAAGTTTAAAATTTGAGCTGAATAAGTAGTGTTGTTTTCAATAAACTTTAAATTTGTGACTGCTTTGAGCTTAATATAGCTAATAATAAGAAGTTTTAGAGACGGCAGGGTTACTCTGCAAGGAAAGGTATAAAAATCTTTTAAAAATATTTTATACAGCTGTATTCTAGATAAAAATTCAAAAGTAAATAGCAAAATTAAAAAAACAAGTGGATATAAAAAAATAAAGTCAGTATTCTGAAAAAAATGTCAAAAACTGTATGGCGAAAAGTAAAAGCTATATTAAACAAAGCATCTTCAAGAGAGTAAAATGGCACTTCACTCTTTAAAAGTTGAAACTTAAATCTTTGCACGGGAACAATAATAATCGGGTACACAGATAGTTTTTGACGTGACAACGTCTTATAATTCGATAGAGCTGGCTGCACGCACGAAAAAACATGACTCATGCGGCGTTACCTCGCTCTGAGGCGTTCCGTAAATGCTACCATTCCATTAGTATTTTCTTAAGACGTTGTCACGTTCAACTATCGTCTGTAAACCAACTTTACAGACAACCGATTTTTTTTATTTGTACGTAAACATTTTATTTGTCCGATGGTTTCACGTTCTTACCTTAAATATCGTATCACAATTACTTTTAGTGGAGTGAAGGACTTTTGTGTGGCTAATAATATCTTCATCAAGAGAAATCCAGACACCGTAAACGACATATCCATAATAATATCACCGTGCGATAAAAAATGTAATTTGTTTCTTTCAAAAACCTGAAATGAAATATCATTTGACTTAAAAAGGTTATTTTTACACTTTTCATCATAATAGATAAAAAAGTGTAAAAATAACCCCTTTTAAAAATATATAAAAATGAATCGAAAAATGAACGCATATCACTTTGAGGAAGATTTTCAATATACTTACAACTGGGCGCCAATCTGTCCATAAAAATATTGTTTATTTATTTAGTCAATAGGTGATAACCTCAAAAATATAAATAAATCTTTTATATAGGTACTAGCTGGCCCGGCAAACGTTGTTTTGCCTTACATATTAGGAATCCATAGCGGACAAACAACGTGACACGCAATTTATATAAGTCTACGGGATTGTCCTTCTACGCAGCCAAAATGGCATTAAACTTTATATGGTGGTTAAGTATTCTTAAATTTTCTAATTTTCCGCGCAATTTTCTTAGTATTTTCTTTTATAAGAACCTTCTCCTTACAATTACAAACACAAAAAAAAAATACCGAAATTGGTCCAGCCATTCAGGCGTGATGTTGTGACCAAGGAAAATAGGGATTGATTTTTATATATATAAGATTATAAACAGGTTTTTCAAACATTAAAAATCCGTATCTTGGTTTCTGCTTAATCATCGAAATCAGTGTTGCTTTAATTAAGGAAAAATACCATAGAATTATATATATATATATATATATATATATATAATATATATATACATATATATATATATATATATATATATATATATATATATATATATATATATATATATATATATATATATATATATATATATATATATATATATAATTTTGATTAATGTACTCCTTCAAAAGTTATTCAAGTTGAAACCATTGTAAATTGTAAGAAATTTTCACTTAGTCACGATCTACAGATTTCTCTCATCGTAAAAACATTTATTTGCCTCGTGGTATAGTGGTTAATCTATTTGATTTAGATCAATTAGTCTATTTACATATATGATCTTAGCTGAATACTTATCATTGACGGCCCAAACCATTTATCCAAAATATTATTAAAGCTCTCTTTAATACTAGGAATAATAATATGTGTGCCCAGTACCCTCCGATACCCTCCGATTAATTCCAGTTCCATATTGTGGATTATCTGCAAAAAATCTATGATAGTAGGGATAAGCTCACATTTTAGTGCAAATTAAATTAATAGCGTAAAGCTTAGCTCAGAGAATTTTATTAATGGAAAGCTGTAATTAAGAATGAATATATATATATATATATATATATATATATATATATATATATATATATATATATATATATATATATATATATATATATATATATATATATATATATATATATATATATATATCTATAATTAATATAAATCAATAAACAGAAAAAAAATTGTGGAACTCCAAAAAGTTTTAAAAAAGCTTATTTATTACAAAATATTGTAATAAATATGATAAATGCTCCAAAAAAGTGAAAATTTCTTACAATTTACAATGGTTTCAACTTGAATAACTTTTGAAGGAGTACATTAATCAAAATTTTGTAAGAGACCTTTTTTGTAGAGCATTAAATTTCCTATAAGCATATGTCATGGTTTAACCAATTTGATAATTCGTTGCAGAGCTACAAAATTCCAAACTTGAAGAATCAGATTTTCCCATGTTATTTAAACGGGAAATGGAAAATCGTGAAGCGGGACATCTTAATATTAAAATTAAGAGCTGTCCGTTATACTGGCGTATTTTTTCGGTATTCTGAACAAGATTTTCATTATATTTTTCAAAAAAAAAAATAGTCGATTTTTTTTTAACTTTATATATATATATATATACTATATATATATATATATATATATATATATATATATATATATATATATATATATATATATATATATATATATATATATATAGTATAATCGTTATGCCTTTGATTGTTATTTATGAAAAAATCAATAATCATCAAAATATCGATAGGTGAACAAGTTGAGCAAGCAGAGTTCGAGCGCACCTTCGAGACAATGAGACTAAAGCAGAGCGTAAGAGCAACTATCTCAAGGAAGATCTAACAGATCACAACGACAGATAATAAAATAGAAGGTAAAATGTAACCTATGATGATTGGACGTTTACATGATTCAACAGTTGATTTTAGCGTTGATAAGTCGGTTGATTTTGAAATAGGGACAAGATAAAAATAAAAATTTTGGAACTTATAAATGACATTGCTCCAATTGCAGGAGCGTATACATAAGTTGAACCAGACGAAGCTTTGAGTCACATTATATGAAGCACATATCCATTTTAAAAAATAAACATTACGATAAGTTGCCTTTCGTAAAACACCTTCGAGTAACTGGACATGCTTGGAAATCATTTTTTGAAATATGATTCAATCATTGGAAAAAGAATAAAAGTCCAATATATTAGAACAACTTAAGATTATTAATCGTAATAGCCTTTTAAATGCAATGTTCAACAGAAAAAATTACAAAGTTGCTTCTAAAGCACAAGAAAACGCTTATACAATAGCGTCAATATTTGTGTTAGAATAATTCACAAGAATAAAGCGAAACATCGATATTTATTAAAATTAAGGATATCATTTGACTATTACTGTATTTAAAATTCTCTATTATTATTTCTGGTACCGTCTGATTGGTTGTTTTGTTGGCGCTTCCATCGTTTCTTTTTTGTGTTTGTTTCGCGTGTCAAGATTGGCGAGCCGGCCGGAGTAGCGCGGCATTCCATCGCAGCCTTTCGAAAGGACGGTCGAGACACCAATAATATTTATAAAAAGGGAAAAATAAGTGGAAATTGTGAAATTTATTTATTTTTTATTTATATCATAAGATAGCAAACAAGCAGATGGGTCTCCTGATGGCAAGGGTCAACCATCGCCTATAAACATCAAAGATGTTAATGGTGCGTTGTTAACTTGTGGCGAGGTCTAATGCCACATGCATAAGTTTACCAGCTACCTTACTCTCCAAACCGGAGCACGACAGTGACAAGCATTGACGCTATTGCGGCAAGAATAGGTAAGGCGGTGGTACCAGACCCGGGCGAGACAATGCAGAACTCTACCACCTAGTAGAAACGATGGTAGTGACTCGATGCCAATCGGTCGCCTTTTACGACCTGCCTGGCAGAACGGCAGTTGGCCTATTCTTCAAAGGAGGCCGGAACCAACACGGTGAAATTGTAGTGTAAAATATCAAGGAAATAAAGTAATTATTGAGAATAATGAAATGTTGTGTTCTTTTAAATTAAGGCTAAATCCTGACCGCATCCAACACTTTTCATTGTCGTGTTCCGGTTTTGAGGTCAAGGTAGTCGGTAGACTTGTGCATGTGGCATTGCCATGCACGTTAATTTCCGCAACGACTCGCCCGGGTATTTGGTACCACCACCCTATATATTCCTGCAGCAATAGCGTCAATCCTGTCAATGTCGTTTTCCGGTTTGGAGGATAACGTAGTCGGTACACTTGTGCACGTGGCATTGCTATCCCGCCACATTGATAGCAATGCACCATTAAAACTTTTGGTGTCTATTTTTTATTTACTAAACATAGTTCCTGTTCTCGTAAGGTTTCCGGAATAAAAACTATCTTTGTACTGAAATTTCATCCAAATCGGTTCAGTGGCTTAGGCGTGAAGAAGAGACAGACAGACACACAGACAGAATTACTTTCACATTTATATTAGTATGGATGGTGCGCAAACAGTTAGTAACAAAACGTCACAAGTTACATGTTATTTGAACTCAGGATCTCATAAGTGTATTTTATGACGCTGATATCGGTTAACAAATGGGATTACTTGGATGACTTTAAGTTAAACTTACTTTGACTTTATATAAAGCGTTACTGAATCCAGTAAAGCTATTAATAAAATATATATGTCCAAACACAGAGATGAAAGATATGATGCACCGCATGCCATGGAGAGTCTTGAATTCATCCAAGTGGTAGGGAAGCAGCTTCGCCGTGTTCTCGGTCACCGAAAGACATTTTAATATTTCTTTTCCTGAAAAATAGAATTAATTTTGTAGATCAAATCTATTAGCCTTACCATATCAATATCTTATAATTTCTATTTAAACTCGATGTATTTTTATATTGTGAGATATCAAACAAGCCGCTGGCTCTCCTGATGGAAAGAGAAACCATAGTCTATAGACACCAAAGATGTTAATTATGTGTTGCTATCCATGTGGCCGGAAGGCAATGCCACATGCATAAATCTAGCGGCTTTTTTTAAATCATAAGATAGCAAACAAGCAGATGAATCTCTTGATGGAAAGAGTCAACCATCGCCTATAGACGACAATAACATCAAAGACATAGACATCAAAGGTGTTAATGGTGCGTTGCTATTTTGTGGCGAGGTTTAATGTCACATGCTAAAGTTTATCGGCTACCTTACTCTCCAAATCGTAACACCAGTGACAAGCACTGATGCTATTGCGGCAGGAATAGGTAACGCGGTGGTACCAGACCCGGGCGAGACAATGCAGAATTTTACCACCTAGCAGCCACGATGGTAGTGACTAGTATAGCCAATCGGTCGCCTTTTACGACCTGTCTGGTAGAACGGCAGTTGGCCGGCTGGGCTCCTTTGGAACTTCAAAGGAGCCCAGGACCACCTTACTCTCCAAACTGGAACACGATAACGACAAGAGTTGACGTTTTGTGGCAGGAATGTGTAAGGCCATATACTCGGGCGGAACTCTATTACATTGGAGTCACGATGGCGGAGACATTGCCTTTTTGAGTTACGTTTTGATCTAAATCATGCCAAAAATGAACACTGGGTTAAAAAATGACTGGTTGTGACATATGATATTACTAGCTGACCCAAGAAACTCCGTCCGTGAGCCATTATCCATATCTTTTTGTCGACATAGTTCCACGTACAAACTGCCATCTCCTATATCAACCCCTTGGCTTTCGATTTTTGAAAAAAAATGCCTATGTTCCGGATTTTCATTATCTTGGTGCCAAATTTCATCAGAATTGTTTTTTTTTTGTCATGAGATGGCAAACAAGCAGATGGCTCTTTTGACGGATGTTATACTGCGTTGTTATCTTTGTAGCGTAAATAAAGTTCACCGACTACATTACTCTCCAAACCGGAACATGAGAGCATGTAAATAATGTATGCATGTATATGTAAATGATGCTGTGGAATTTCCTACTTTTATGCATGACGTCCTCAACCAAATAACATAAATCAGGTGTTATGCTCACCTTTAAAATGTTGCTCTTTGTGTATGTGGTAATATGCAGATGCTACTAAAATTGATATCACTACAAAAGAAACGACATATCTGGAAATAGAAATAAAACATGTAATCAAATCTAGTGACCAGCAAGCAATTGGCGACGTTTTTGATGATTTTTTTTAATTTTTAATTTTATTTAATTATTTAAAATTTATGGGAAACAATACTGTGTGATACCTAGGATATATTCTTGACTAATAGTGATGTTATCGTAAACTACAGATTAAATTGAGCTTTAAGAGAGCGGGCACACAATAGGCTGGGCCAAAAAAACCGACTATTTTTTTTTCTATCGATACTGTGAAAATATCATTCATGATGATAAAAAAAAATTATTGTGAAAGTTTGAGCCCTTAATAATAATATTAAGGGGTGTATCGTTACGACTAATGATTTTTCAACAGTAATCGCATTTTTTACTCAAAACTTGTTAATTATCAATCTGAAAAATTTTAGCGATATGGATTCTTATAGGAAATTAAATTTCCTAAAAAAAAGTTATCTTAGTAAATTACCGTAAAACAAGCCGTTTCCTTGTAATCATGCCATAAACAAAGATTTAGTTTTTCAATTTTGCGTTTCGATTTTGGATTTTTGTAGCTACCATAAATATCAATATTTTTACAATTTAAAATACTTATTCTTAAAGGAAATTTAATGCTCTAAAAAAAAGGTTTCTTAACATTTTCAATTAAATTCACTCCTTTCAAAGTTATTCGACGTTGAAGTTAAATTCAAAAGTAATTTATCGTTTTTTTCGCGTTACACGTGATTTTTTCCTCTTGATTGAAAAATTTATGACTTTAATATTGAGAATAATTTTTTTTTGTTGGAAGACTAAATTTTTTTGTATAAAATCATAATTTATCAATGTATTATTTTGCTTTTTAACGATTAGTTATCGACATAAATTCATTTTCACTGCATTTAACTAACTCTAATAGTAAAATAAATCCGGTCCCGTTATTATAAATTATCAATTTGACTAGTGACATACCTTTACTTACAGAAAAAAAATTGAATAAGAAGTCAAAACAAATACAATTAATAAAAGAGATAAAAAATCATTTTATTTTTACTTATAATGCTAATAAACATTTACAAAAATGCTACTATTACATAAGTTAATGAACATTTACAAATGTAATGGTGGAGGGGGAGTACATTAAGCTGCGACAGTATTGACATAAAAAAGGACAAAACAAAAAGAGGGCTAAAAACGGAGGTTTAAAAGTATAAGTTTACAGAAAAAAGTATATCCCTACACAAATAAATAACTTTTGATGAAGAAGCCGAACTTTTTTACTATTAGAGTTAGTTAAATGCAGTGAAAATGAATTTATGTCGATAACTAATCGTTAAAAAGCAAAATAATACATTGATAAATTATGATTTTATACAAAAAAATTTAGTCTTCCAACAAAAAAAATATTCTCAATATTAAAGTCATAAATTTTTCAATCAAGAGGAAAAAATCACGTGTAACGCGAAAAAAACGATAAATTACTTTTGAATTTAACTTCAACGTCGAATAACTTTGAAAGGAGTGAATTTAATTGAAAATATTAAGAGACCTTTTTTTTAGAGTATTAAATTTCCTTTAAGAATAAGTATTTTAAATTGTAAAAATATTGATATTTATGGTAGCTACAAAAATCCAAAATCGAAACGCAAAATTGAAAAACTAAATCTTTGTTTATGGCATGATTACAAGGAAACGGCTTGTTTTACGGTAATTTACTAAGATAACTTTTTTTAGGAAATTTAATTTCCTATAAGAATCCATATCGCTAAAATTTTTCAGATTGATAATTAACAAGTTTTGAGTAAAAAATGCGATTACTGTTGAAAAATCATTAGTCGTAACGATACACCCCTTAATATTATTATTAAGGACTCAAACTTTCACAATAATTTTTTTTTATCATCATGAATGATATTTTCACAGTATCGATAGAAAAAAAAATAGTCGGTTTTTTTGGCCCAGTCTAGGCACACATGCTACTTTTAATAGTGATGTTATTGTAAACTAAATAATAAATAATAATAAATAAATATCACTGGACAAATTACACGAATTGATCTGACCGATACTAATACATAGAAATACATATATAAATACTCTAATATATTTATTTAATAAACATAAGAAATACAAGCATCTGTGTTCATCACACAAATGCTTGTCCCTGCCAGGAATCGAACCCCATTGATTGCGTAGTCAGGGTCGCTAACCACTCGACCAACGGGGCGGTAAACTACAGCTTAAATTATGCTTTAAGAGAGTGGGCAACACTACTGCCGACCCGTAGGCGTATCATCTAACGTTTGCAATTCGCCAGCGATCAGCGATGACCCTTAAACGTAATGAAAAAAATCATCAAAAACGTCGCCAATTGCTTGCTGGTCACTAGATGCACTTTTTGCAATGTCACAGCATCAAAACTAATCAAGCGGCAACGAATACCACTAATGTACAAGGCTGTTATGTGTCTTGCAATAATTAAACAATCGCGATAATTTCGCATTGCGAGTTACGTGATCACCCCGCCGGACCAGCATCGAAGCAGTCGCGATTCCGCGTTCGATCGCTAAAACGCGATGCAGCATCGATGCAGACGCTAAAACGCGCGATTCGGATGCCGCCATCGATCGTGGAGAGTCACTAAAACGCGATGCAGCATCGATGCAGTCGCTAAAACACGCGTTTTAGATGCTAAAATTAGCATGTGTGCCCGCTCTTATTGGGAGTGATTGTTTCCGTCCGTTCAAGAAATCCTAATTGATATGACTTACAACTGCGTTGATGTCCTCTTAGCTAGATTGGGCATACATATGCAAATCTGCGCACAATTGATAGAAGAAACCCAAACAATTAGTAATTAAATTTATGACTAAATAAAAACGAAGGGGAGACAGAATTTCATCTTGAAGAACACCTATCAATAAATCACACTATTCAGATAAATTATTATTGTAAACTAGCTGTGCCCACGATTTCATCCGCGTGGGAATTTTTTAACTTCCTACTACGTATGTAGATAAGGAAGTTACTAATTTTACTCCGATTTTAAAAAATCGAATATTAATGTTTGAAAAGCTGTAATTTTTTAAATTTGACTCGATTTTGATTTTTAAAATTCAATGTAGTTTTTTTAGTAAGTACTAAAATATTACAGAAGCTTAAAAATGATTAGGTAAAAAAATTCGAAGTTATGTCAAAAACACTTTTGTAAATTTTTTCGTCAACTATAACTCCCGAACGGATAAATAAATTTTGATGCAATTTATGCATTGGACGCAGTGTTTTGAGAAGTAAAGCTGTTTGAATTTTGTACTATATCGGTTCATTAATCTGGAAATTGTATTAAAAAATACTGTTTCGCCGAAAACCTTTGTGAGGTTTTCCAATATTTCTGACTGACTGACTTTGTTAAAATTTTCAGGAAGTCTTAAGTTGAGTGGAATCCAATCGAATTCCATTAACCACGTGTTGATCGATCAAGCCGTTCGAAGTTATGAAAAGTTTACATACACACATACACACTCACGCGCATACACACACACACACACACACACACATACATATGTCATCATGAAAATAGTGGGAAAATGTTCCTAGGTCCTCAAAACGTGGAGATCTGGTGAACACTCGATTTTCGAAAATCGGAACAAAATCAGTAACTTCCTTATCTCGATACGTAGCGGGAAGTTAAAAATATGTACCTAATTAGAAAGATAAAAAGTTATTTATTCAGGTTTATTTTTTGAATAATTTTTATTTAAGGCAATTTTCGTAGCGGGAAGTTAAAAATAAATTAATTAACACATGGCTTTGTAGTTTGTTATTAATAAAAACAAAATAGCCTTTGACTAAGAAGCTTATTGAAATCAATTTGCAATAAAAAAAAATCTTGTTGCACTTTTCTTGAATTTATTATTATTATTTTAATTCTCTAAAAGATATTTTTAATGTAAATTTGTATCATTTTCAATAAGCAAAATAAGCAGTCAAAGGTTTTTTAAGCTATTGCATAGCTTCTATCGCGGGTCTTGAGCGTGGAGACCGAATCCAGAAATTCCGTAACGAAAAAAACCTAACACCCCCACTCCGACCGGCACAGCGGGGATTAAATTTTAGTTTTTCCATCTATCGATAAATACCAGCACTTTTAATGATTTTTTGAAATATCACGCTTGTCTCTTTAGTTCAGCAACCCGCCTTTAGGTGGCATTGGTTGTATTGGAAACTACCGTAATCAGCTGTATGTGAGAAAGTATATAGGTGTATAGGTATTTATCATCTACGTACAACAGTGAATATCTGTACTCGTATAATTTGTGTACAAAGTGTTTTAAATATGAATAAACAAAGTGCATTTATTAATGAAGAAAGTCACGAAAAAATAGTGAAAGAAAATGAGTTAGTACCCTATATACATTCATTTTATTATTATTATCACAAATGCAGTATTATTTTTTGTTTTGTTAATTTATATATAATACTGCTATAAAGATAACCAAAATTTTTGATATTAAAATTAGCGATATCAAAAGTAGCCCTCTTTTATATATATACACACACACACACTAATATATAATTGTAATTGCATAAGTTGATAAAAAAGGCTATACAATAGCTTTACCGCGGCAGTCTCCGAGTGCCACACGTCTTTTTTTATTATTATAATAAACTACTCTGCCTCGTGGTCTAGGGACAGCCTATTCGGCTCAGATCATGAGCTCCCGGGTTCGATCCCCGGGTCGGGCAAAGATGTTATTGAGATATTTTCGAAGATTTTCTCGAAAACCTAAAATCTCAGTAGCAACTCAGAAACTGACTGAGTGGTATATATATTACCGCTCCTCGGATGAGTACGTAAAATTTCGGTCCCAGTTATCGCTAAAATAGTCGATAATCGTTAAAGTGTCAGTGTATGCGGCGAAGAGGATTACCATTTATCTCACTAACCGACAAACCGGTGAATCGCGGTGAACCGGAAAGACTATAGACGGTCGGTTTACTCTGCATACGCCGCAAGGGAATCGGACGTGATGATACTTTAATAAAAAACAACAACGCCACGTATTTTTTCTCACATTTTGGATTTTTGATTCTCACAAATTTGTTTTGATGAAGTTATATGTGTCTAAAGTTTTTCTGTAAGATGTTGATCTTATTCTGGACTGAACTTATAAGTACATGTTCGTATATTCTACTTAACAGTTTTTTTAAAGTATTTTGGAGACCGACTTTAGTGAGTGTACTAAGTAGCACTTCAACATCCACACTTGTTTCATTCATTTTAAAAGTTAACTGATGTATCTAATTTTGAAATATTTACCGTGTTGTGTACCGGTCCGGGGTCGTCGTCGACGATATGAGGTCCCGGGTCCGATTCCCGGGTCAGGCAAAACAAAATGTGCTTTTTCAGTTTTATGATAAAACAGCATTGCCCGGGATTAAAAAGGGCCCGATTGGCAATAGGCTTGCCACCTATCACATTGTGAGAGATAGTATTTTCGGCTAATCGTGGGCACACTTCTTGTACCTCTGCCTACGTATTCCGGGATATGGGCGTGTAGATAATTTTTTATCCTTTTTTACGCTATGCAATGTAAAAACAAAATAGTGAATTTTCGCAATAGCCTATCCTTACGTTTATAAAGAACAAATTCTATTAGTATACTCAATTTCGACTACATATATATTTTCTGAGATATTAGCAAAAACCTGAAAAATCACCTGTTTTATTTTCAAATATATTATAATTATTCTTATATAAATAAATAAAATGTTTAGATTTATATTTTACACATATTTTACTAATTTTGAAGCTAGTAAAATTGCATTGATAACATTTTAATAAAAAGTACGCATTCTAGAACTGATTCGCTCTCATTATATCCATTATACAAACACTATGAAATGATAATGCTAACTTATAATGAGCCGTGCGTTCAAAGGTTTTGTATACATTCCGGGTGTCACGTTCAACTGGACATACCACCCGAAACCGTTGAAACTTGTGATGTCTGTAACTTCTAAATTACAAAACGCATAACCTTAAAATTTTTAAGGGATAGTCTTTACAGTACTTACTTTTGAACAAAAAAATAATAACGGATTTCGGACTACATGTTAATGAATTAAAGCTAAATATACGTTTTTGTTTTCATCCCCTATCCCACGGCAACCGTACTGAATTTTGAGATAAAAAATATCCTATAACCTTCTTCGGAGTGTGAACTCTAATCATGCTAAATTTTATTTGAATCCGTTCAGTAGATTCGGCGTGATGCACGGCCTTGATACAGACAGACAGACAGACAGACAAAAATAAAACAAAATACATTTTTCGCTTCAGTATCGATTAAAGAGTATCTTCCAAAAAAATTTTTAAAATATCTTCAATGTACAGAAATCGACCTCTTACATTTTTATTATATGTATATAGATATATAAATAGATATAGATAGATATGAAATGTCTGCTAACGACCTCTAATGTAAAATAAATATCAACCTTGGGCAGACGGGTAGAGACCAAAGTGTGTTAAGACTAAAATGTCAAGATTGACTGCAATAAAATGCATTAAAAAATGATTAGAATTAGGGCTGTAGACCTTAGCTCCTTCATAGTAGATCTTATATCCTCTACAACTTTCAAGAGAGTAGAAGTGTTAGATCGACACGAAAGTTTGATTGACATGACATGACTGTTTATGAACAACTGTCTTAAGAATGTTGGAGTGAAAAAAAGTTATGGATATAGGTCTAAAATAGTTAGGAGCACTAGAATATAAGATTTCGTAGAGTGCCAGAATAAGAGTTTTATACCGGAGCCCGAAAAATTCGCCAGTCTCTAGAGAATATTTATTTAAATGTATTATGCAGAACAAATTTCTTGATTCGAAGAATCAGGTCTCTACTCACCTGATTACATCCAATAAATAGCTTTTAATTTAATAGCAATCATTTCCCTTATCTTAGATTCATTTGTGAAAGGAGAAAAAGTAAATAGAGTATTGTATGCCGAGAGGATTTTAAAAAAATTCAAACATTTCGTGTAGATAAATTAGACATGTATGTTGATGTATGTTGCAGTGGGAAGTTAAAAATGTAATAACTTGTTTTTACACTAAAAGCTCGCAAATTCTACAACCTAGTTAGTAGTCACAATGTTAGTGCCATGTCTTCCTTAAAAACAAATGAAGAAATTTGAATTTAAATCCTATCTTAAAGTGGCCTGCTTGTTAGAAATTCTATGCTGTACAAATAAAATAAATTCTTACATTAAAATTAAAAAGCTGTCTGTGAAAGCGGGATTCGGATCATCTTGACATAGTTCAACAGTTGCGTTTGTCTGAGGCTCCAGGAATCCTAGATAACTGTTCTTCAGTAATGATCTTACGATTTTCTCGACAGATTTCGGATGGCATTTCACTGGGACACATACTCCCCATGACAATTTATTGAATCTCACTTCTTTTATTGACTGAAAGTGCAGAAAAAATAATATTTAATAAAATAATATAAAAATAGTTTATTAATACCACACCATATTAAGATACAGACGTACCATTATCAAATTTATAGTATGTTATCCGAAGGTGGTGTCAAGAGTCTCCAAAACTAGCATGCGTGCATGCCAAGGATACAAATATAGAGGAAACAAGGCAAGTCTGTCTTAATCCTGATGTATGGCACTCAATTTCCGTTGTGTATCTCATAAGGGATTTGGCTTGATAATATGTACATATATGTATGTATAAATAAATATTCACGGGACAAATTACACTTACTGATCCCACCCCAAAGTATTTGCTTGCAAATCATTTGCTTGTGTTATGGGTGTTAATCAACAATACTAATACATAGAAATACATATATAAATGCTGGAATATATTTAATAAACACAAGAATGCTTTGTTTGAATTTTGCCCGCCAGAACTCTATGTATTTGGCATGAAAAATGATGCATGTTGACGACTGTTCCTCATATACCCAATTATGATAATATTTTCAAAATGATTCCATTAAATCTCATTAAATAATCAACATGGCATCTTTAAATTCCCCTTCAACTTTTAGATTCGTTGCTGTAATAATTAAAACTATTCGAGGCAGAAGCATAAGAATAAGCATCTCAACAAATGTAAAAAACAAAGTGGTGTTTTTAAAACAATAGAAAATTCTCGCCATAACAGCTACGAATTTTACACAGAAAAATTCCTGACAATGTCCTTAGCAATTTTTTTAATCATAAGATAGCAAACAAGGAGATGATTTTCCTGATGTAAAGAGAACCACCTGTTTGAGTACAGTCAACCGCCGGTCTGTCATTTTGGCAGTCTAGAAACTTCTTTATTCCGCAGTCAAGTGATAATCATATCGGTTATCGCTTGTGGTCCTTCCCTTTCATAACCCAGTGGTGCCTTTATTCGTGGTACCAATTTTAGTACTACGTTTCGGATCCAAGCTACAAACGTTCGTTCAATCTAATACCTTTATTTCTAAGTACAAGTCAGACAATCCCTACATCAAGATATATAAGACTTAGTCTTTTAAGTCTGCAGTCGCGCTTCGCTTAATAAGATATCCTTTTTTATATCATGAGATAGCAAACAAGTAGATGTATCCTCATGGAAGGAGACTACGATCACCTATTGATACAAAGATGTTAATGGTGCGTTGCTATCTTTGTGGCAGTTATGTCTACCGGCTCTCTCGGCTACCTCCAAATCCCAGTAACTTACTTTCATATACGTGGTAAGGTGTGTGTATGGATCGGGTTCTATGACGATAGCTGGCTCATTGATAAACTGTAGCTCGACCATACAGTACTGTGTGCGCAGCGCCGGGTGGGAGTCCGCCCACGGCACGTCTAGGCAGTCATCGTAATTTCCCAGCTGAAACTTGGAGCCGTATAGAACACCAAAAGGAATTTGATTCGAGTCCCATACTGTGGAAGCAAAAGTGTATAGAAATTAAAAAAAAAACATGAGGAACTAAAATTCTAATGTAAAATAATAATAAAATAATTTTCATTTCTGTGATAGGGATACCAAGTTGTTTTAGTTACAGTTGATCTCCACTATCTGTTAATTTGGATTACAACATTTTCAAAATATGAATCACATTTAACAATAATAATTATAAGTCATAAAATTTCACTATTTTTACATTTATTAAATGCTTTTATGCATTTTATACAAAGTTATCAATTATTTTATATTTTTTATATTAAACTATTTTAGTTATTACCTATTATTTCACCAATTTTATTAAATTTTGTTGAGGCTCACGTTTGCTGTGATTCATTTAAGAGTCACTTAAAAAGCAATTTCCACTGGAACTTTTAAATAAAAAAGTATACAAAAAATTTAGTCTATTCAATGGGTAAATTGTGAATAAACGTCAATTTATTGGTTAGTTCTTGAGACATGAATATATACATATGAAAACAACATTTTTATGTATAAAGATTGATCAAATTTTTATCACATTCGTTCATGGAGAATTAAGTACATAAAACAGGCGCAGAAGCAAATCTTCTCGTATCTTATGTTTCAGCCAAGAGAATAACTTATCATTCCCAAGTTTGTTGTCTATAAGTGACACTTATTTTGGCCGTCAAGGACATTTTTTTTATATCACAAGACAGCTATTAAGCACACTGTTCTTCTAATGGAAAGAGACACTTTATACACCAAGGATGTTAATAGTTCTTTGATATCTGTGTAGCAGTTTGGTATTACCACGTGTACAACTTTACCGGCTACCTCTACCTTACCTAAAAAGCTAACCGCTACAAGACAGTGGCAAGCATTGACGCTATTGCGGCAAAAAAGGTAAGGTCGTAAAACCAAAAACCTGAACGAGACGTTGTAGAAATCTACCACCTGTACTTTTAATGTTAGTGACGTTTGGTTATATCGTTCGTTCACCTTTTACAAATTTCTTATCAAATGGAAAATGGTCTATTTTGCAAAGGTGACAGGAATTTATATGGAGAAAATCACCTTTCAAAAGCTATTTATATTCCATTCTATAAAAAAATTTTTTGATACGCATAAATAGTAAGTAAGTAGAGGGTTTATATTTGATTATTATAATGTATCTTAACATAACATATTTTCTTATTAAAAACGGAAAAGTAGAAACCTCTGGCAGCCCATAATGTTTGATTCAAGACGTTGTGTAGTATATTTACGGTAGCTGACAGGCATTGTTCTTCTTGTTTAGTCCAGTTTTGCTGCAGAAGATCATTCTTCAAATTGTTTATTTGTTGCTTAAACAAATTCGTTGTATGAACTTCAGCGTTCGATCCTGGAAGTATATATTGTAATAAATAATCATCATGGATTCCCAGCTGAGTAGTTTCATTGGAAGTCTGCTGATGGTCACTATTAAAATCAATTACTACCACAACAGAGCGTAAATTAGATGGGTCAGAGCGATCGCCTTTTTTAGAGATTTAATGCAGTTAAACAGACATCGCGGTTTTCAATTAACCGCTTAACAGTAGCCACATTATTTTCGTTGACGGCAGTTGAAGGCCGCCCTTCACGAAATTCGTCATGTAAAGAAACTCGACCTCTCCTAAATTCAGCAAACCATCGCCTCACGGTGCTCAAACAAGGTGCTTCTCTCCCAAAAGCATTTTGAAGACGAGCGGCACGGTCTTGCGGAGAAAGAGAACTTTTAACACCATAAAAAATCATCACTCTAAAATCTTTTCGACTTAATTCCATTTTCGTTGCGTACGTAGAACTTTGATGTGTGATAAAAACAATTGATAAATCAATTCCCCCAATTGTTTTTTTTTTATTACTAAGAAGTTTGCAACGTTTTAAAAATATAACATTCGAAATTCAAATAGTTCCGATTAACTAGAAGTGCAAAACTTTTAGTGTGCCCCATGTATATTGTATCCTCTGCTTAACAGTTAAACAGAAAGTTGCAATTTTGTCAAGAGATAGAAATAAATATGGGAAAAGGCCAATCAAAACAAACAATGGAGGAAATAATAATAGCACAAAATGGTGCCAGAAATGCAGCAACGGCCCGGAGTTCTCCGCACAGCAGTCCAGGGCATCTTCGGTAGAGATGTACTTGGTGATAATTGTCTTAATGTTAGCGGTGGCATTCGGATATTAATTTTGGATCCGTTGCAAAACCAATTACGGTATTTACATGCGTCGACAACTGCAAGAGCTATCTCCTAAAGTTAAACTATATTCTAAAGTTTTTCGTCCTGTATTCAGACATATGTTAGATTTAAATTGTAGGTATACTTTATATTTTTTAATTAAGACTGACATCAAGCCAATTTTAAATTTCTATGTTATTATCATTGTATTGTTTATACACATTTGTTTACTATGTATTTTTCGTAACGATTTTAGAATTTTAGCAATATTTTAGTTTTAGAATTTTAGTAAAAGAGATATATTAATTTTTTTCTCGAAGGGGATGTTATGTGCCGTCAGCACATTAACCCTTACAGATAGATGTCTATATTTGGATAGATGACGAAAGAGCTGTATTATAATAATGTTTAAAACAGTCAGTCGGAATAATATACTCGTCTATGTAACAAGCAGAAATTAAATAGTAATTTTTTGGTGTTAAATCAATTTTCTCCTCTTGACGACACGCAACAATATGCACCTGCTCCTCTACTTCACACGTACGCAACATGTATATATGGTATGTAAGTATATGTATGTTATATAACTTATAGTTATTATTTTGTTATTTTAATTTAATCATATTTAATTTAGTCATAATGAGAGGGTTATTAAGTATTATTTAAATATCGCTTAATCATTATTTCGTAATAATTTGTTACGTACTACCCAAGATTTTTCTCTCAGCATCACCAAAGGTAAACTGTGAGAAAATGCTTAATAGCATTAAGTTACGCCTTTGTACTTTGTACAGTTGTGCAATAAAGTATTTAAATAAAAATAAAAATATTTTTGTTAAATAATGTACATTTATTATATGAATTCGAGTAATACGTATAAATTTAAAATTTACTGCGAAAACGCTGTGGACTGTCATGGCGTCCTAATGATATTAGGCCGTTGTAATATCTACATTACATACTCTGTGGTTTTTATTAAAATGACTACATCAAGTTGACGTTTTAGCATGGGGTGACGTAACATATCCAGATTTGAGTTAACTGTTATATGACTTATGCCCGATTGCGCTAAACTTAGGAGCCACCTAAACTGATTCTTAAATATTTAAAACTTTCCTAATACGAAAACCATTTGCACCAACGCTGACGTTTTGAAATTCGTTTAGGATAGTCTTAAATTTACGACGTCAAATAGGTCGCATTTAAAGTTAGGAATCTGCTTAACCTTTACTTTAGATAGACTTCAAAAATGTCATCAGTAGCATAGCTGTAAATTTTTAGATTATTGAAAATTGTATCAAATACAACATGCGAATGTGAATGTGAATATCTCGAGAAAAAACATACTTCATATTTGTATACTGTTATATCCACAACTGTAGCAGCTTTTTATTCCAGAGGTTTATACAATTTACATGAATATCTATTAAAGCTATTTAAGTTTAGTAATTGTATGCTGAAATGGTTTTATATAATAATAGATAATAGATGTTTTGGGCTTTACGCTGCCACGAAAGCTAAAGCGCCAAGGCGCACAGTGGTGACCCCGACGTGATCATCACCACTAACAGCTATCAACATGCCACAGTGGTGACCCTCAGCAAAACAACACGCATCAGCCTTCTGACCATTAGCGTCTAATATACTCCCCTCTGCTTCCAAACAGCCATCAGCCAGCTTCACAAGCTACGCCTCAACTACGCTTTCCGGAATCCACTTCGAACTGCCTACGTTCACTGGATCTCCATGCAGCAACTCTGTCCCGCTCGTTCCGACTCATTGCGAACTACAGCGGAGGCGCACTCGTCCCGACTCACCGAGGACCGCGCTTATTCGGCTCGTCTCGATGCACCGCAGACTCGAGCACTCAAGGCACATACGCTTCACTGGCTTAACTAGATCGACCTTCGGTCTTGGGGGAGAGTATTGTAGCGGCTCAAAAACAATCACAAACGCTACAAGAAAAAATAATAAAAAATGGACAAAAATCAATAACAAATGGAAAAATGAAATTCAAAAATAAAATCCTGAATCGCAATATCACAATTATTTATCTTGTAACACTATATACAAGTTACAACGATTCTCAAATGGACTTCGGTCCCCAGGCAGTATAACTTGCCTGGCTGGGAAGATCTTCCTTTTCCCGCACTTGTCCTTGTGTGACGTCATCAACCTCCACAGTAATGACGTCACCTGACAAGCAGCTGGCCCGCTGGTTCCATCACTTCGACCCTCAGCGGTACCGACCAGTGGCGCCACAATAAGATTCCATGCCATACATATTTTACTAAAAGAAAAAGATGTACGTATTCTTGACCGTAACTTTAAGACTAGTTTTATTTTTATAGAAGAGGGGGCAAACCGACAGGAGGCTCACCTGATGGTAAGTGATTCCGTCGCCTATAGACAACTACACTACTAGAGTTCTTGTAATTGCATTGCCGGCCTTGCTTACTTGGATAATATCGAAGATGCGACTGTAAAGACTATGTGCAACTATCAAAAGATTGTCAATTATAATTCCAAGACGCGTCTGAATAAATGAATGAAGTACGAGTGGTAACAATGTGTCGGCAGGTACTCGTATTGCCGCAATTTCAAGCTCTTTTGTCCAACATACCTCAATAGAAAAACGTGTTTCATATATGTGCTGATTTTAAATCTTTACTTCAATGTGTCCATAGAAGATAACATTCGTGCAAAAGAATTTATTACGAAAATATTCGATTTACTAAATTTGTTACATACATATAATATTTAGGTATATTATATTACGATTAAATACTAGAAGGGTTAGTTTTTAACGACGTAAAGTGAATTAATTTGAGAATATCCCACGGCTCAAAGAAAAAAAACCAAATCATTTGGAAGAATATTGTGTGGACCTTTCCAATTGCAAAAAGTTAAAGCCAGGTCTTCTTATTGCTACCTACACATAAATAAAAAGTAACCATAATGATGGAAATAATATAATTTAGCTCTACCGTACTTGTTTATCAGAACAACGCTATGTGTCATGTACACATATTGTTTCAATAATATGGTGATTGTCTGACCGAAAATCATTCTTAATTACTCGCATGTAACTAATAATAGATAATCTACACATATAATAAAATCGTAGGAAAGTCAAAACTGTACATTGTATATTTTTTTAAAAGAATACTTGGGGCGTAGTCTACAATCGATATCAAAGCCAAAAATGTAGTTTTTAGAATTTTTGTCTGTTTATCTGTTTTCCTGTATGTATGTCCGGGGTAAACTCAAAAAGTACTGCATGGATTTACTTAAAATTTTGCATGATATTATCATGCTGTCACTTACGGAGGAGGAGCTGTTCGAAGTAAACGAAGTCCGCGCGGACAAAGTCGTGGGCAACAGCTAATTCTTAATAAAACAAATAATAAAAATATTACTATTATTTCTTTGAACCATTTACTATTACTCTAGCCTAGTTTACTTTGTCTCGAATACTATACATAGGTACTACGAATATTAGTTTAATAACTGAAATATAATATACCGTATTGAAATAAATTTCCTTCATTCTTGGGCAGTAAGTATTTCCGGTATCTATTACTCCGAATTACACTTTTAAAATTAAAATTACACATATGCACCCTTTTTGCAAGCTTTTCCTGTATTATCCATTCTACCTTTCCTTTCACTACCACTCTCTTTCTTATCTTGGCTAATACCCATCCTATCCTACTCATTCTACGCTACATATCCATTCTTTTTACCTTGCTATTTCACTATTCCTATCCTACCCGTATCCTACACATCCACCACCCTCTTTCTCTCCAAATAGTCCAACCTACCGATCCTAACTTACTCTTCCTTCCTTACACTTATTAAACTTCCTTTACTGTCGAATTTCGCGAATTTTACGCAAATTAGTGTATAAGTTTATTTTTGGGCAAAATTCAGACTACATATTATTATTCTATTTCTATTTCTTTATTTTTTCGATGATAGTTCTAATTTTAAAATTGTAGTGTTGTGACCAAATAAGTAATGATATCGATTGCATATATTTATTATATTTTGAACAAAGACAAATATAACAAAAACATTCAAATATATTTTTTCGAGCTGGAACACTTAATGGCCCAGCATCATTTTGTGTTTGTTTTAATCTGTCATTCGCAACAACACGTTACGTTGTGTATTTTGTGTTCCTTCGTGTTGACTGCTGCCCAGCTGTCATATCAAAATGCCGAAAGTATCTGTTCTAAAAAGGCAGTCGAGAGAACTGGTGATCAAAGTTCGTAATTACTTTGAAGCAGAGTATCAAAGTGGTGGCCAGCTTTTACCATTGTCCCAAGTGCGAGAGCGTATTGCGATCGCATTAGAAATTAATAGACCTACTGTTTCAAAAATTTCTACCAAAACTTACGGTACAAGCGGTATGCAGGAAAATAAGCTTCGTACGCCGATGAAAAACGCCAACCACGTCGTGTGACATCGGTCGACAACTTTTACGCTGAAGTTATTTGCTGTTACGACAGCAAATAGCATCAGCGTAGAAGTTATGCATATATGTATATGAATATTACTTGCCTAAAGAAATTCAACACTTAAAAAACTTGTTGTTTCTTTACGTGAATGTGGTTTGTTTCATGGCCAAAAATCGTCATTAAGCTTGGTTTTCACAAAAATTGGATTTTCTTATAAAAAATCGAACAAACGTAAAACGTAAAAAATTTGGCACGATGTTGCTACGGCTCGCTGCGAATTTTTAGACGAAGCCAAAAACATATCAGATTGGTCAAATGTTATTTTTACTGACGAGACTTGGTTAAATGAAAACCATACAGTATCTAAGAACTGGACGAACGACGTCACCGCTTCCGCTAGTTCAGTGTCAATGGAAAAAGGTGAATGCCTTATCATATGTCATGCAGGGTCTATATGCGGATTCGTGTCAGATACTTTATTGGCCTTTAAATTCAAGAAGACAGTGGACTATCACGAAAAAATGAACGCGGAGATTTACGAAGGATGGTTTAAAGAAATGGTGCAATCTCTGGAAGAATTGTCTATAGTTATTATGGACGACGCTACATGTAACTCCAGACAAATTGATAAAATCCCGACGTAGGCCAATAAAAACAATAGATAATTGACTGGCTTCAACGTCATGGCGAAAATATGGATAGTACTTTATTAAAAGTATAATTAGTGAATACTTTAAAATCGAAAATAGCCACTCTAAAAGATATGTTATCTACGAAGTAGCTGCCGAATGTGGTCATTGGGTGCTTCGACTTCCGCCGTATCATTGCCAGTACAATGCTATAGAACTAATATGGGCACAAATCAAAGGATACGCCGCTCGAAACAATACCCATCTTCGGTATACCGATGGTTTTACGGCAAACAAGATGTTAAATTTATTAAAAAATGCTTGTGCGAAAGTAACTGACGAAAACTTTGAAAAAGTTATGAAAAGAACCCGGATTGGGAAATTCATGTGACATTCTATAATATACAAGAACAGGAACTTATAATAAATGTTGCGAAGAGCTCATCGAGTAACAGTGACAATTCATCAGATTTTGATTAAAATAAATAAAGATTAACTGTCGTTATAATTATTTCGTTTCATTGTCGAGTACCTACCTATACTTACTTATTTGACAACTGCTCCGAAAATGTTAAAGAAGTAGGCAGTATTAATCAAGAAATTATACGTGTAACATCTTGTAATGAAATATAATATTATACTTATATATAATATATTATAATTCATAAATTTGTACAAAACTATCCGGCAGTAGTTTAGTTTCTTACATTTTGTAAAAAACGGGTCTGTTATCGTGTTACGATTATCGATATAGCTTCTATAGTAATCATTATGTGTAGCAGATCACTACCCGTCCATGAAGTACAGTATTGTTTGTGAGACATTTTAACGTAAATAACACAAAATAACATGCGCGTCGATCTATCATCGAGAAAATAAAGAAATGGAAATAGTATAACTGAACACTTGTAAGGATGATACATACTACTCGCAATTTCGTTCACGTGACCAAAAATCATTACTTCTTTCTGTCGAGTAAACAAGTAGCCTATGTCACTTTCGAATAGTGAAGCTTTCTAGTGGTAAAATACTTATTAAGATCGTATAGTAGTTTTTGAGGTTATATGTTACAAATTTACGAAAATACAAAAACACAAATATTCTCTCTTCATTGTAGATAGAAATGAGAAACATATTTAGGTATTTTGTTGAATAAAAACTACACAAGTAAACAGAATAATGACTTCCGCAGTTTGTATTCCCCCTGTTACTCAGGGCTCCTATGAAGAATAGACCAGCTGCCGTTCTGCCAGGCAGGTCGTAAGAGGCGTCCGATTGGCTATGCAAGTCAATACCATCGTGGCTACTAGGTGGTAGAGTTCTGCTTTGTCTCACCTGGGTCTAGTACCACCACCTCATTTAATTGTATCTCGCAATAGCGTCTGTGCTTGTCACTGTCGTGTTCCGGTTTGGAAGGTAAGTATTACGTCGACTAAATGACAGTCACACATCGGTTGGTAAATGTGTTTATTAAACTGTAATTTAACTGGGTTTACATTAATCTTATATAGTAGAGATTCACGTGTATGCTGCGTGATGAAATCTGATAAAGTTGTTGCGATAAGGTACCGATGGTACCTGTGCGCGATAAGTGTGAGCGTGTTTTATCGCGCCCTCGTTACAGTAAGGTATCCGGTAAACTTATGCATGTGGCATTAGACATCACCACAAGATAGCAACGCACCATTAACATCTTTGGTGTCTATAGACGTTGGTTGACTCTTTCCATCGGGAGACCTATCTACTTGTTTGCTATCTTATGATATATATAAAAAATACTGCGAAATTCATACTGTTGCAAAGCAGTCGTTACTGTCCATCTGAGTTGATAGACCCACAACAAAACAGCTATAATCCATGGACATTCAATTTCATTCACTTTTTAGGTATGCCCTAAGTTGGGAATTTTTCGTTGGTGCAAAACAAAATGTTTCATAGATAACACTTAAAATTAAGACATTATTAGTTAGGATGCCTTACGTTTAGCGCAATCGGGCATTAATGTCTATTTTGCCGAATTTATATCTTAAGAATATTATCCATTCTTATTACTCGTATTTAATGAATATTTAATTTTTTGTTACCTTCATATCTTAAACAATCGTTAAAAACTACAATTTTATACGATTCATTATCATTGGACACAATCCTACAATACGTTCAAGATCAAGTAATTTCAAAAGATTATATCGTGTAACAAATTAAGTTGCTTAAATTATTTTTTCTTTTTTAGCTTCTGATTACTAAGTATATCCATCCACATCCACAATTACTAATTTCATAAATGCGAAAATTTGTTCGTCTGTCTTTCTGTTATGCTTTCATGGCTAAGCTGCTGAACCGATTTTGATGAAATTTGGCAAGGAGATATGTTACTCGAGATTAAACAAAGGCTTTTTTCAGAAATCAACCTTTGAGGGACGGAAATAGATTACAATATTTAGTATGAAAGTTTACAATATTGACTAGCAATTGCCAGTCGTCGAAATTCGACCATAAACTAAATAATAAAATCTCTTTTTAGTTTGGCGATAATGTTTGTTAGATCGATAAAATGGGACGGTAAGAATAATTCATTCACCGCCGACATGTCATCCCACTCACCGACAAACGGTGAATAGTGACGAACCGTTGACTTGGTTTAATCTGCCTACCTCGCAAAGGTATCCAGCTTGATGATAGACAGAGTAAGCCGAACGTCTATGGACTTTCCGTTTCACCATGATTCCCCGGTTGATAAACCGGTTGGCGAGATGAGTAGTAATCCCCATCGTCGTATAGGTACCTGATCCCGACATTGAGAGCTGATAACGTTATCAGCTATTTCTAGAGATAACCGGGACTGACGGCTTTACGTGCTCATCCGAGGTACAAGAGTGGTAACACACCACCCACCAGACTCCGAGCTGCTATTGAGATTTTGGACTTTGGACAAAAAACTCGAAAAAACCTCAATAACACTTTTGTCCGATCCGGGGACCATAACAAATTTGGCAGTAAAGCCTGCAAATGCACGCGGCCCTGTAGCTATCCGGAAAACGCCAGCAGCAGGCAATAACGGCGGCTAAGGACTGCCACTGCTCATCCGAGATACAAGAGTGGTAACACACCACCCACGAGACTCCGAGCTGCTATTGAGATTTTGGGCTTTGGACAAAAATCTCGAAAAAACTTCAATAACACTTTTGTCCGATCCGGGGACCATAACAAGTTTGGCAGTAAAGCCTGCAAATGCACGCGACCCTGTAGCTATCCGGCAAACGCTAGAAGCAGGCAATAACGGCGGCTAAGGACTGTCACTGCTCATCCGAGGTACAAGAGTGGTAACACACCACCCACCAGACTTCGAGCTGCTATTGAGATTTTGGAGTTTGGACAAAAAACTCGAAAAAACCTCAATAACACTTTTGTCCGATCCGAGGATCGAATATCCTCATATCAATAACCTAAACTGAAACTTGAGATCTTGCGATTGTAGCGTAGCTTTAAAAATAAAAGTAAATATAAATTTACATCAGCTTGGGTCTCACGCTATGGTTGTCAGACTACGATCACTACTGACAGAGGTCAACAATTTCAATCTCACCTTTTCCAAAGCCTAACTAAGTTCGTTGGCGCAGAACATCGCCTTACCACGGCATACCATCCGCAATGTAACGGGATGCCGAAGCACCTTCACAGGCAAGTTAAAGCAGCAATCGTTTGTCACAACACACCAGAATGGACAGAAATGTTACTACGAGTACTTCTTGGTATGCGAGCAGCTTGGAAGGAGGACTTAAAAGCTTCGTCAGCAGAACTTGTCTACGGTGAGCCACTAAAATTACCTGGCGAATTTTTTACACCAACAACTACACCTGTTCTCCAACCAGCTGATTATGTGGAGCGCTTACGAAAACATACTTCTTGTCTAGCTCCAACATCATCATCGACACATGGTAACAGTAAAAGTTTTTACGTACCAAAAAACATTTGGACCTCAGAGTACATATTTCTTCGTTGCGGTCCAGAGAAACGACCATTGCAGTCACCATATATAGGACCTTACAAAGTATTAGAACGCAATAGTAAAACATTTAAAATTAAAGTACAAGGGAAAGAGATAACAGTGACAATAGACAGAATAAACCAGCTAACCTCACATGAAGATACCTGTAGTAAAAATGTACTCACCCCAAAAGCAATTGAAACACCGCCAACTCCAACACCTATAGCACAACCACCCGAGATAACAACTAGTAGGAAGAAAAGTGCGGTTTCCTGACTACTATCGACCGTGAACCGGTCTCGCCGGGGGAGTAATGTAGTGTAGCTTTAAAAATAAAAATAAATATAAATTTACATCTAATAAAACAATAAATCAATAATCAGAAACTAATAAATAAATTAATAAAATATATTCGAAAAACTTATGCACGACCTTATACATGTGGACCGTCAATCGTCCTGCGTACACGCACCGGCCGCATAAACATTTTTTCTAGAAATATGTGTGATAAAGTGCCGATATTTAATAACAAGGACGGACGGCAGATCTGTTGTAAGTGCTTTAAATAATATAATTTACACTAGACATTTGTAAAACAAGAAAGGTCTTCAGTTGATATTTGTGCTTACTCAATACAATTAAATTATAGGGCATTAATACCTACGATACGATACGATACGATATTAATACGATCTTAACGCAATTATACCAACAAGAAATCAGATATATATATATATATATATATATATATATATATATATATATATATATATATATATATATATATATATATATATATATATATATATATATATTGACTGTCAAATCTCTTATAGTTTTGGGAAGTTTATTGTAAAAGCGTAAACATTGCCCCATAAAAGAGTTACTTATTCTGTGGAGACGAGATGCATGCACAACAAGATTGTTTTTGTTCCTTGTATTAAGTGAGTGTACGTCACAATTTTTTTAAAAAAGTAAATATTTTTACGAACGTACATCAAGTACTCAAACATATATCGGGATATAACAGTTAGAATATTGATTTTTTTGAATTATTCTCTCAGGGAAACCCTCGGGCTAAGATTGCAAATTGCCCTAATAGCTCTTTTCTGCAATACGAATATAGTATTTACTTTAGCAGAATTTTCCCAGAGAAGAATTCCATATGACATAATGCTGTGGAAGTAACTAAAGTATATAATTCTTGCTGTGTCGACATCAGTTATCTGTCTCATTTTTTAACTGCATAAGCTGCCGAACTAAGTATATTTGCTAAATTATTAATGTGTGGTCCCCATTGTAATTTCTTATCTAAAGTAATACCTAAAAACACAGTGGTATCCACCAGATCCAGGTTGTTTCCATACAGTTGTACGCTGGTATCTACATGCCTTACATTAGGCAATGAAAATTCAACACACTAGTTTTGTTACCATTTAATAAAACATTGTTCGTACTGAACCAACTTTTGAAATCGCATTATTTGTTTCGTCATACTTACCAATTCATCTTTTCACTTTGAATAAAAGTGAAGTGTCATCCGCAAACAGTACGATTCCTTGCTTATCCCCTACGTAGTAAGGCAAGTCATTTATGTATATCAGAAACAGAAATGGACCAAGTATGGAGCCCTGCGGGACACCTATGGTTACAACAGCACCAGGGGACATTTTACCATTAATATCAACTCTCTGAATTCTTTCATTAAAGTAAGCAACTAGCTGGATAGTTAAAAAAAAATAAGGCTGAATAATTTAAAAAAAAAAATTAAAAAAATTTGGAAACACCCCTATCAGTAATCGATGCCACGACAGAGTAGTGCGAAGCAAAATGTGTCGAGAGAAACACACAGTTGTGAATTTCCGGATAGCGAGATGGTGACAACTCGACTCGTAGACACCAAATATATTAATGATGCCCTACTATTCGTGTGGCGGGGTAGTAATTCCACATGTATAAATTTACTGGCTATCTTTCCTCCAGAAGGAAAAAAACAAAGAACACACCTCTCACTTCACCGTCATGAGAAAGAACTTACTAAAACAAAACGAGCCTAAACTCTACTATATTAGCAATTTCTATTTGTGAGTGGCAATGGCAATGGCACTCTTACGGCTCCATCCTCAGATTTTCGATATTATATGTAATGGAAAGCTGTACACGTTATCAAAAATCCATCGAGACTTGACTATCTTATCTTTATCTACATTCCACGCATGAGTTACAGTAGAACTTATTCAGCTCCATCTTCAGATCCTCGACATCATGAGCAGTAATTAAACTTAGTATTTGTGGCAACAATACCAGTCCATCGAGTCCAACGTTGTCTTTTTAAAACTCTGCATCAGAGAGTTCCAGTCCCTACGATAAGACACACAGATACACAGGTACGCAGATACACAGATACACACCTGAAACTTATAACACCCCTTGTTTTGGATCGGGGGTTAAAAACCAATCTTATGACCAAAGTTGGATCATATGACACAAAGTATGCCACAATTTATAGACATCGATTGAGCTTTCTTGGAGACGATTACTGTGGCAGAAGACGATTATGTACACTGTGAGAAGATTTATAAACAATAAGACTAAAATATAATCTATGTCACTAAAAATACTTTGGCTTTCTATTGGTAAAATATTTTTTTAAATAGGTTCAATAGTTCCAAAGATTACTTCCTGCAAACAAACTTACAAACTTCAGACTTAACCTCTTAACAGAAAAAGTTAACTATTTGCAGCTTAATCCTGCAGGTCATCCCTGAAACTTCCCGCCAAATTAAGTTTTGTAAATATTTTGACTTAAAGGAGTAAAAACTATATTAATAGATCTTTTCAGATTCCTTAAAGCTTAAATTTGTTAAAAATGACGGTTTTTTATTTTCGAAAAGCTTTTATACAAAAAAGTTATTCGGAAAAACTGTGTGAGTTCAGCTAATCCAGAATTATAGCGAAATAACTACGAGAAAAGAAAAGCTGCAAATAGTTAAATAACTGTGAAAAGTTACAGAGGCACTAACGGACGTGAGCATATTTTCGTCGTAGCTTTACCTGGAACGCTCTCGTGTTTTAAACTTGTCGAGCTCTGGTAAAGAAGACAGGAGTACGCTGAAAGTTTATGCAAACGCAAATATTCGAAGAAAAAAAGCCATGTAATATGAAAGATAAATAAAAAAAGCTCAAAAATATATATGATGTTTCGTGCGGGAACTCAAAATTACGTAGGTATGTAGAAAGTATTATTATAAAAGGCACTAAAGAAAACGAAAATAACTAATAAAATTGCTAAAGATAATATCACTAAATTTGGTGTAAAATATCATACGCTGTAATACAAAAATTTTCTATTTTTCTTAAAATCACCTCTCTTCTGTTTTTTTTTTTTTCATGAGTTTAGATATTTATAAAAAGGTTTATGAATGTAATATGTTCAAGGAATTTTAATTTATAATATATGTTTTTACACGGTAATTGCATCACTGATTATCTAATAAAATCCTTTCAACTTGCGGTATTTTATCATCAATAATATCATAATCCATTATAAGGCCTTCTTACAACTTTAAAATCATTTGTTAAATTAATTTAACGTTTCGATTGATAAAAGTCTTAGTTTTTTTTAATGAATACTTGTACAAAGAGTTTCGTACAGTCATACATCAGTATCAGTACATAAATTTCCGGAATATAAACACGAAAAAATCAATGAATATTTTTATAGTAGCAGAGGTTAATAAAAAAATATTATTCTTATATTATTAGAAGTTAAAAGTGACTGAAAAAACATACCACATAATAAAAGTCCGAAGACAAAACAAATGAGCGAGATCATTGTTACGACACGAGTTGCTAAACACTTCAAACACATTCAACTGTAATTGTAACGGGTTTCCCAAGTTTTTAAAACTTTTAATATAGTTAATCATATTACGTAGATCTTATGAAGCAAAAATTTGGCATAGATTTAACAAATTGTCACTTGAATAAAATCTGTAATTCTTCCAAGGAGTTTCATATTTCCTGTTACATTTGTACCTGCTACATAAATATAAGTTTTAATGGTATTTATTTTTTCTTCCGTGTTAGTCTGGGCTCTTTTTAAGTAAAGACCGTTCTGCTAGGCAACAACGTGTTGTAAAAGGCAACCGATTGGCTATAAATATACCTAATATCGTGACTACTAGGTGGTAGGATTCTCCAACGTCTCGCCCGGGATTTATTACCACTGCTCTACCTATTCAGCCGCAAAAGCATTAATGCTTATCATTGTCATTCCATTTTGGAGGGTAAGGTAATCGGTAGAATTAATAATAATAATAATAAAAATAATAATAATAATAATAATAATTTCTTTATTTGCAATAAATAGGGTACATAATTAGATGTTATTTAACAATATGTTGCTCTTTATTCCTATTTTGCTTTTTTTTGTGACGTGCAAATGTTACAATGTGTTACCCTCACTAAAATGAAAGAAATACTATATATGTATATGATGTTGGGTAACCACTAGATTAATACCAAGTACAATTAAAACATTTACTACTATTCTGGAGAATTTTTAAATACGATAACATTTTTATTTAGTTTTATTGTTTTTTTTTATAGTTCTATCAAGCCATTAGCACCTCCAACCAATTTTTCCTCTCGAATTTACAGAGTAATAATCAAAAAAAAACTCATGTCATTTATATATCAAATTGATATTAAATAGTTATTAATGTCTACAATGTTATGGATACAATAAAATTATGGATGTGGCATTGCCATTCCAACACACGAATAACAAAGAACTATTAACATCTTTGGTGTCCATAGGCGATAGTATTTCTGTCCATCAGGAAAGCCATCTGTTTGTTTTCTATCTTATGAAATGAAAAATAAGTAAATAAACCTAAAACAAAGTTGTTCCATTTCTTAAGAGATAGTGGAAGAATACATAAATAAATATTCACGGGACAAATTACACTTATTGATCTTAACCCAAAGTAAGCAAATTATTTGTGTGGCGCCGTAGGTTCGTATCGCTGAAAGGTCATGGTGTGATGGAACCAACGGGCCAACTATTGTCCGGATCACGTCATAACTGTGGAGATTGATGACGTCACACAAGGACAAGGAAGGGGAAAAGGAAGATCATCCCAACCAGGCGAGGTGAACTGTCTGGGGACCAAAGTTCATCTACGTTTAAACATATTTAAAAGCGGACAAGGCTGCCAGCATACCTGTAATACCTCACCATAGAGGTATTACACTATTATATGCCCTAATTCCTCGTTAATGCGCCTTATTGCAGACTCCGTATTGAGTCTTGCATGAAAGGTACAGTTGTACATCATTTGCATAAACATGGTATTTACAATTAACGATGGATTTGGAGATATCTGCAGAGCCTGAAATAAACAGCAAGGGGCCTAAAATGGAACCCTGTGACACACCATGGCTCACAGAGTTCTTTCTTGATCTTTGCAAAATACTATCATTATTCTTTACTTAAACGTATTGAACGCGGTTGTTCAAATGATCTGCAATTTAACAGTAAAATCTTTTATTCACAATTTTTTTCTACGCGGTTATTAAACACTAAGGTGGTTACGTTTATAATGTAATTAAAAAACAAATTAAAATATATTTGAACTCGGAACATCCTTAATTAGTGAAGCAAAAAGAGCGAAAAATAAGTCATAAATATAAATCTTGATAAGTTATAGCAAAGTTTTACAAGAACGTGGGAAACCAATTAAATTATAGATGATGTGAAAAATCGTATCAAGTAGCATGATGTTAAGGTTTTCAGAGTGGAAAAAACACCTATAAAAATTCTCTACTAAAATTCTTTACAGAAAAAGCTTATTGGAAAGCATGCATGTGAAAAAGAATTCTCCTCGCAAAAATATTCAATTCAGCCATAGATCAATAGTTATTTTCTATTGGCTTTACACAAGCATGTACCTGAGAAAGTGCATTATCAGATGTAAAAAATTGGTGAAGTGCATGTGGGGTCATGCGTGATGTAGGGTTTCGAAGTTGCCTATCACGGTAATGCGGACTAAAAAGAGGGTTTTTATTGTTTCATACTATGAATATTTATTTAACTTATTTAATGTTAATGACGGATATATCCGCAGCACGAGTTTACCGGCTGTAATAACTTCTCCAAGTACACCGTGTTTTTTTTTTATTTATTTTTTTAATTTATTATTGAATAAAAGAAACAATAGGTACATTGACTATAGTAGCATTAGAAAAAACCACAAAGGTTTATGTACAATACTACACATTATTTTGGTGTTGGTTGGTTTTGTGTTGGTATGGTCTCTTTTGAAGAATAGACTAACTGCCGTTCTGCCAGGCCGATCGGCTATACGTGTCACTGCCATCGTGACTACTAGGTGGTAGACTTGTGCAATGTCTCGTCCGGGTATTTTTTTAAGCTTCCACCAGGAGGAAAATTTGCCCCCTAGGGGAGGATAGTGTTCCTTCTACAATATCTCTTATATCTAGTTCCTCAGACTGATTTTCTCAAAGAACTTAACTATCATATATAATTTCTAAATTTTTACAGTACTCATTTAAAATGTGATCTATTTTCTTTTTGGATTCTTTTCGTCATCGGCACTTGGTGAAACTGCATTTTGAAATTATCTTTAAGTGTAAAACATCCCTGTTGATGCTGTGATAAGTGAAACCGGTTGGGTGTATAAAATTATATAAAATTCATGTGAACTTCCAGTACAAGTGAGTTTATATGTCATATCTATTTTCTTTTTATTTTAACATTCATGTTATTTTCTGTAGTCCTCAAACATTCTACCCGATGGCAGATATATAGTATTATCGAACACACAATATTGAATATCTTCTCGAATAATTTCTGTCGCAGCTTTTAAAGTTTTCCACTGTTTATCATTTTCATTCAAGTTTTTCTTATCAGACCAGGCTTGATTTAAAATATTTTGGTAAATATCGATAAAACAAATAAATGTTAATTTTCCAGGTTTCTCTGTAATAATATTTCCACTACCATACTTTAATTACAATCGTATTTTTATAATTCTGTTTTCTAAAGCTACACTCTGGCAAACATTCTTTAATCTTGACCGCCCCGTTGGTCGAGTGGTTAGCGACCCTGACTACGCAATCAACGGGGCTCGGGTTCAATCGTCAACGGCGACAAGAATTTGTGTGATGGGCATAAATGTTTGTATTTCCGGGTTTGGGTGTTTATTAAGTATATTCCAGTATTTATATATGAATTTCTATGTATTAGTATCGTTGACTAACACATATCACACAAGCAAATAATTTGATTGCCTTGGGGTTAGATCAGTAAGTGTAATTTGTCCTGAGATTATCATTAATATTTAAAAAAAACATCCAACGTAAACTGGCGATCATCGCTACTTTCAATAAATTTGAAAATTTCCCCCATTGCAGAGTTTACAGCATCATTGAGGACGACTAGTTTTACTGCCAGTATTAGTAGGGATTTGTATTTGTATATATATATATATATATATATATATATATATATATATATATACAAATACATAGACATAGATATTCTGCGATAATTTTGTGCTTTTTTCTTCTCAGCCTCTTCATCCGCTTCATTGCTAAAACAAAAACTTAATTGGAACGGAAAACTTAAAAGGTTTTAACTTCTTAAATGATCAGCAAACTCAAAAAATTTAATACTGACAGCGTATCGCATGTACCATCCACGTTCATCTGTAATGAGATTGTACATCCCACGAAAATATGAAGTTCGTGGCTTTCTTAATGCCAAAAACCTGCATAATCGTGAGGTGTATAATTTTAGGGAATACTTCCTCCATGTTGAATGTGGAATGCATCGGGATGTCGTTACGGTAGATTTTGGTCTGACACCGCTTTCCTTAGCTAACGAGAACTGGCAAAAACCGGTGGTACTCAGCACTCAGGACCGCTTGAACGTATGGAAAAGCAAGGAGTAACATGGACTATTCTATCGGGTTCTATATGGGCCTAATATTGATTTACCGGCGTCCACTGCCTGGCTACTATTTGGTGACCTCTTTGGGGAGACTGAAGGTTTTGCCTGTGCAATTGCTGATGAAGTTGTCAAGACGAATTATTACCGGAAATACATCATGAAGGATGGCACGGTCGACATATGTAGGGCGTGACACCGTCCTGGTGAGTCCATCAGGCATATTATTTCCGGTTGTTCATCTAGGTGAGATGTTGCGGAATCCCTCCATGTAGTAGTCATGATGGTAGTTTTTTTTTATTTTATAGAAGAGGGGCAAACGAGCAAGAGTTGCACCTGATGGTAAGTGATCACCGCCGCCCATGGACATTTGCATTACCAGAGGTCTTGCAGTTGCGTTGCCGGTCTTTTAAGAATGAGTAAGCTCTTTTCTTGAAGGTCCCTATGTCGTATCCGTTTAGAAACATCTTTGTAAACTTTAAGCAAACCGTATAATAATGGTGGATATAAATATATATTAAAAATTTAAACAAAAAACGCCCAAAAATAAAGTTCAAACTAGAATTAGAAAAGGAAAATTCTATAAATTTCTTAGATTTTGTAACAGGAGTGAATTTAAAAAAAAATTTTGTTTATTTAACAATTTGATTCAACCGTTACTATGTGTTAAGATTTCTGATTGCTGTAATATATTTAACTTTAATTCCTTGTCACATGTACCTATATAAAACTTCAAAAGAATGATTCGCTGCTAAAATTTGACCAATTCTAAAAGGTGTTTAGCAAATGAGACTTATCGAAAGGTTTATTTTTAAAGGCCGATATAAGTTATTTATAACGTAACTCGAAACTACGACCTGTTTGATCGATATATAGGGTACTACATTTGGAACAACGTGATTTATAAACTCCCGAATTATGATTATTATGTCTTTTATCCTTTCCATTACATAATGTTTCGTGATGAACTATATGTTTTAAATGCCAAGTTGATAGACTACATTTAAACCTAAACTCTTTGTGTGGTGGTACCGCATAATGTTCAAATTTTTTGTGTTACATTTTTAATTAAATTACAACTATATCCATTTGAAATCACCATTGTGAAAATTCTATCTTCTAAGTGGTAAAGATGTTAATCTGTGTATGTAACTATTACACCCGGCTATTTTGAATTGCCATTGATGGTGGGAAGATGCGGGTATTGTAGTATCTGACAGTGTATGTCAGCTTACGAAAAATCCCAAAATGGTGTGTATTTTGTTTTGTTATTATTAAATCTAAGAAATTTATTGAATTTTGCTTTTCTAATTCTAGTTTGAACTTTATTTTTGGGTGCTTTTTTATTATTTAAATTTTTATTATTTATTTATATCCACCATTGTTAAACGGTTTGCCTAAAATTTCGAAAATGGTAGTCCAATACTACGTAAATAACTAGCTACTGCGTAAATAACATCAGTTACGCTGACGATATGGTGCTGCTGAGCTTATCGATCAGTGCACTACGCAAGTTGATAGGTGAAGGAAGCCCAGGGTCTCAGATATAACGCAACAAAAAGAGTGAGCTCCTAGTTTTCAAAGCAGGTAAAAAAGTGTATTATGCAAATGTCCGCCTTTATATCTTGGAGATACTGCGTTGAATAGAGTATATCGGTTTAAATATCTGGGTCACTGGGTTTCAGACGATTTAAGTGATAACGTTGATATGGAGCGAGAGCGCAGGGCGCTGGCCGTGCGCTGCAATATGCTGGCCCGCAGGTTTGCACGGTGTACTGACAATGTGAAGGTTACTCTTTTTAAGACATATTGCCAATCCTTCTAAATCTGTAGGCTGTGGGTTAGGTATACACCAAGCGCGTATAACGCCTTAAGAATCCAATATAAAACGCATTCAGGGTGCTGTTCGGTTTGCCGGGCCTCTGCAGTGCTTCCGGCATGCTCACGGAGAGGTGCGTCGATGGATAATTCATTAATGTTCTGTTCTTGATCTAGAGTAATGACATTTAAGTTATTATCTATTCTAATTCTCATTCCTAAACATTGCTGAACTTGTTCCAAGTGTTTAATCCTAAATTTAGAAACACAATGCAGAAATTAAATTCTCCGTCTCTACCTCATTATTCGAACATAGATAAATCATCGACATAAATCGCTGTAACAATTTTAACATTTTCATTAAAACTTAACAACTTACATCCTCCTGATTTTACTTGTAGGACTAATGTCAGCAATCTTCTCCGTTTTCCATCTCAGAATTCCAGTTTTTTCTCTAACTCTTTTACGATTCAGGCAATAAGAATTTGGAATTCGTTACCACTTCAAGTTCGCATGAGTCAATCTATAAATTCTTTTAAATGCAATCTAAGGAGTCATTATTTGTCTATTTCATATTAATATCATTTGTAATTTGTTTAGTTTTTCTTTTTTTAAATGGATCTTACGAGTTCCTAGTTTTTTAAGCAACACGTACTCATCTCGAGAGGTTAATATCATTTAAATGTTTCATAGTAGTTATATATTTTTTTGTTTTAATTTCTAGTAAATACTTAACGTTTTAATAGTACTTGTCTTTATATTGCTGAATTACTTTAGGTTTCATTAATAGATGTGTTTAAATATTTTTAGTATATTGTACACTTCGACTTATATTTATGGTCAAGTATTTCACTTTACCGGGTTGGCTGTAAGAAATCTCTTTCTTAGAGATAAGCTCGCCTTTTGTATCTTTTTAAAAATACTGCTTGCTCTAATTTTGTGTGTTGTTCTATTGTGTACAATAAAGCATTAAATAAATAAATAAAATAAATGGTTCCGTAAGACTTTTATTAAAAGATAGCATGGTCAAATTCGGTCAGAGTGTGATCGATTGTATTCATAATTTATTGAGATCCGTCTTTTAGGGTACCGAAGTAAACTAGGAACTCTTATAGTCTCGCTATGTCCGTCCGTCCGCATAGTAGCTCAGAGATCCTTATTAATAGAAAGGTGCAATTTGACAAGAATATACATATTAGTCACATCAACAAAGTAGTAACATAAAATCTTGAAAAATATTTTTTTTCAGGGTAGCTCCGCTACATGCAAAGTGGCGATGTTAATTTTTTTTTCTTACGGGGTACGTAATTGAGTGGGATATCGTTGGATACATTTTTAAAAAATATTGTAGGTTTATGAAACCAATTTTTCGAGTAAAGGATTCGTTTCTAAAATATTAAGCTTTTAAGTGCTAATTTTTCAGTTTAGAGTCAAGTGTCCCCTCTATATGCTAAACAGTTGGTTTTGGGGGGAGGAAAAAAATTATAGTAGTAGTAAATATAATGACGTTAAAAGGAAAACTGTCACGGCTTAGAAGGCTTTACAAGTTTTTGAGTAATAGTCGACCCACTTATAAAATGTACCTTGGGGAAGATTTCATGGGCGATGAACCTGCGGTTCGGATTTATATTTTTCATTGACATCGAATAGCTTAAATGTTCATAGTATGAGATTACAAAAGTCTTCTTTTTAGTCCGTATTATTTATAATGGGCAGCTTCGGAACCCTACAATTCACGTGGCCTGACATGCACTTTGCCATTTTTTTTATTGAAACGATTGATTCCCTTCCGTTGGAAATGTTAGAATTCCCAGGGAGTAAATGGTATGATAAGCCAGTCAAAAATACAGTTAAAAATGTATCGTGATATCCTAAAATACAACTTTTATTGATGCATGTCGTTAAGGGTTTAACTAACAACCATTTACGATGAAGTTTCCGCTGTCGTAGCAACTTTAAATCAGGAGATATACTTAATAATGAGAATCATATTGATGTTTTGTATTTTTTGCTTTTTTTTTATTCGGTACCACGTCTCTCTAAATATTTTAATGTAACCGTGACTATTACATAAGAGAGCTTTGCGATGACTTGCCCAGGTGCAAAGGCACCTTACTTAATTTATTTATTTATCTTTATTGAACCACATACAGAATGTATAGAATGAATGTACAGAATGTATACTAGACACTTTTACTATTCCACTTGTACATCAATTTCACTTTACACAATTTTTATTATATTACTCGACCGGTTTCACTTTTTAAAGCATCTTCAGGATGTAATATACTTAACTGATTATTATTGACTGTTGTGGAATATAAACAAACGTAAATATTGATTTTAAAAGGGTAAGCTTAAAATATATCGCTCCCAGGTGTTGTCAGCCTTATCAATTTTGCCCAACAATGTGGGAAATTTTAATTTACAATTATATTGCACTAATAGAGGTGAGATAGGACGTAATGAAATTAATTATTTAGATATAACCATTAAACTTATTAAAAACAACCACTCTTTCAAAATATATAGAAAAGAAACGTTCTGTGACAATATAATACCAGCAGAGTCACATCATCCACTAAGCCATAAATATGCCGCCTTTAATTCTATGATACACAGATTATTGTCAGTCCCTCTAAGCAAGGTGAATTTCCACGAGGAGTTAAATACCATTAAAGCAATAGGGAAAAATAATGGATACAGACCGAGTCTAATTGATTCATTAGTAAAGAAAAGAAGAAGGAAACTAATCGCCAGTTCTCTCTACTCAGGACAACAAAATACAAGAAAAAATCAACAAAGATATATACGATTACCATTTTTAGGACGGATATCATATAGAACCTCACGGTTGCTAAAAGACTGCACACCTACTTTCTATACTCTTGTCTTTCTATACTCTTTTCTATACTTTCTATACTCTTCTTGCAGTCTTCTTCTTGAAATTGTGCAGAAACCATTCACGTCTGCACAATAAAAATGCTGAAATTAGTTATTACGTGCAAGTAGACTCATAATTTGACGCATTTAATTTATAACAAGTCAAAAATGGATCAATTAAATTTGTATAGGGATGGGTTTATGTTTAATGCATTAAGTAAATTAATATGAAGTTTGAAGTAAAGTGTGTTGTATTCTGACTGCTAAATTAGTAAATACTTGTGGCTTTAATAGATTTCCACGAGATCCAAGTCGAAACGAAAAATGGACGCAAGCAGTTCGCTTAGAAAGACCGGACTACCAATGGTCCCCAAGCAAAACAACAGGAATTTGTTTAGTCCACTTTCACGATAGCGATTTTTATATAACAAAAAATGGATACAATAAGCTCAAAACAAACGCTGTTCCGATTTGTACGGTGAGAATAAATTCAATATTTATTTTAAATTATATGAAGTACAAAAGTTGTACACTGATTCAATGTTAACAACCTCCTATTAAATGGAAATAAAACCAAGTGTATTAGATTCTCAACGCCTAATGTAAGGCATATAGATACCAATGTACAACTTAACGGGGACAAATTGGATCTTGTGGACTCTACTGTCTTTTTAGGGATTATGATAGATAAAAAACTACAGTGGGGACCACATATCGACAAATTAATGAGTAGACTGAGTTCAGCGGCATTTGCAGTTAAAAAAATGAGACAGATTAGTGACGTAGACACTGCGAAAATTGTGTATTTTAGTTATTTTCATAGTATTATGTCTTATGGGATTCTACTATGGGGAAATTCCACTGATATAAATACAATCTTTGTTTTACAAAAAAGAGCTGTAAGAGCTATTTACAATCTCAGTCCACGAGTTTCCCTAAAAGAAAAATTTAAAGAAATTAATATTTTAACCGTACCATCACAGTTTATATTTGAAAACTTGATGTATATTCGTAAAAATATTTCTTCATTTAAGAAAAATAGTGATGTACATAATGTAAACACAAGGAACAAAAACAATCTTGCTCTGCATGTATCACGTTTCCACAGAATAAGTAACTCTTTTATGGGGCAATCTATACGCTTTTACAATAAACTTCCAAATGCTATTAAAGATCTACCAATACACAAATTTAAAAAATGTATCAAATCTAAACTTTGTAAAAAAGGTTACTATAAAATATCTGAATATTTGGATGATAATAAGGCATGGGATTAATTGCTCCTCATAGCAGTCTCATAATAATTATAATATATTATTCATAAATACATTGTAATTGTAATTGTAAAAACATTGTTTAAAAAAATGTATATGCACAAAAAAAGACAAGCCCGCTGAGTTTCTTCCGCCGGATCTTCTCAGTGTGTGGCCGCGTTTCCGATCCGGTAGTAACTCTAAAAATGTTGACTCGTCAAAAGTGCCTGTAAAGGATAATTTGAATAAAAATGTTTTGACTTTGACTTTGACTTTGTTATATCAAGTGCTTGATGTAGTTCATTTTACACCATTTTAAAAGCTGTATGTTTTTTTAAAATTCAGATGGCATTATTAAGATCCACACCTGAAAAAATGTATCCTAACTGCTAATTTACTCGGGTGTCAATTTGAGAATCCGGCTAACTCGAAAAAAAATTTTTTAGTCATTTTTTTAGTCACAAGTGGAAGAAAGGTAGTGATGTTTCTTGACCTTTGCCATGTGTTTAAACTAGTGAGAAATGCCTTTGAATCAAAAAAGGCCTTTGTCGATAAAAATGAGGACTCAGTGTAGTGGTATTTTTTGGAGGATTTAAAAAAGTGCAAGATAATCTAGAGCTTCATTTTGCCAACAAACTGACGGAGAGGTATCTAAATTTTCGTAATAACATTATGAATGTCTAATTGGCTCCACAACTTCTGAGCAACAGTGTCGCTAAAGCACTAGAATTGTGTTCAGAAAAACTTGATTTGCTGAAATTTAAAGGTCTTGCTCCAACGGTGAAGTTCTTGCAAATTATGAACAATCTGTTTGACATTTATAATACAAGTTCAATGAAAACTAAAGGCTTTAAAAATCCTATAGACCTAAAAGATAAAGATTTTTTTCTCAATTTCCTTAATGAAGCTAAGTCTTACATATTAGGATTGAAAATTAAGGTACCAAATATAACGAGGTACATGATTGATGGACGTAAAATTATTACGCGTTCTTTGGTGGACAAACCTGTAATACAAACAAAATCAAAAATTGGATTTTTGGGACTATTAGTTTGTATAGAAAGTTTTAAAGTACTTTTTAACGAACTTGTTGAAACAAAAATTTTAAAGTTTATTTTATGTTATAAGTTTAGTCAAGACCACCTTGAACTCTTTTTTGGCATAATCCGGAACCATGGACGATGTAACAATAATCCCAACGCATGTCAATTTAAAGGAATTTACCGAATAATACTTCAAAATTTGGAACTCAGCTCTAAATTTACTTTTATTTCCTTCGGAAGATTTTCCTATACTGAATTGCAGCAGTTCATCGACACGTCATATAAGCCAAACTACGCCAGGATTTAGATTTGATTACGACGTCCAAACCAGTCAAAATTTTCAGTTGTCAACAGAAGAGAACAACTGTGATGTATTAGCAAGAATGCTTGATGAAGATATGCAGTTGCTAGATACGACTGAACAAATAATTGGTTATATTTGCGGGTTCGTGGCAAAAAAACTTAATTCTAAAATAAATTGTGAAGAATGCACAGAAAGTTTATTGGCGAACCAAAAACTTTACTTCCATAAATTAATTCCTTTGAAAGACTTTGGTGGGTTGGCGTATCCCTCGGTTACATTGTTTAAGATATGCTATCGTGCCGAGTGTGTGTTGCGAAACATTATGAAAGTTCAATCGGGAAAATGTTTAACCAAAAAATATAGTCTGAATGTAATATCAACGATAACGATAATACCGATAATTAATTCTTTTAAAAATCATTCCTTTGGCATTAATCATAACATACCTTTAATTAAAAATATTATCCATGAATTCCTCAAAATTAGACTACATTATATTGCATACAAAGATTCAGTGCTGCATACTTCGCGACAAAAATTAAATAAAAAAAACTTACGATTTTCCGTGGCACATAACAAAAAATATGTCATAAAATAGCAAACAAGCCTATTTATTCGTGTACGTTTTTACCGTGAGGTTTACGTAATTACAAGAGACCTGCTATGAAACAAACTTAAAGATGTTTAAAAAGACAAAAAGCTTGGAATAAATTATTGGTTATCCTACCAAATTCTTACTTTTTTGTCATATGAAATAAATCCTATAATTAATTCTAATTCAATTTACAATAAATATAGAAGAAACTGCCTCGTAGTCTGGCCTATTCAGCTCAGATCACTAGGTTCTGGGTTCAATCCCCGGGCCAGGCAAAAACGTTGTTGAGGTTTCTCGAGGTTTTACTCGAAAATCCAAAATTTCAGTGATAACATTGAATCAATTGGGTGATGTGTTGCCCCGGTAATCACAATTAGCACGAAAGGTTGTGGGTTATCATTAGAAATAGATGATAATCGTTAACATGTTGGTTAAATCCTGTTACTGTGGATTGAAATTAGCTCTCATCCTGCCGACTAACGAACCGGTAAATTTTGGTGAACCGTGAAGTATATAGACGTTCGGTTCACTCTGCCTACGGTGCAAGGAAACCGGCGGGGTATTACTTTACAAATATTTAAAAAAAATTGTAAGACCACATAACATTAGCGAAAACGTATTAAGGAAAAGGTAGTAATACGTTAATTGTCATTAAAATAAAAGTAACAACAAACAAGTTCTGACAACGTCGCTGAACAACTATAGTAGTGCCTAGTGAAGCATTGAGTACCTATATCTCTTTTGCTCCCTTAGTCAACTCGAGCCAACCTTACCCGAACTAACGTTACTTAAACGAGAGTGACGGCTTAATGTCATTCAATATCTACCTAAAAAGTAAGAGCTCAGCAAAACTTGAAATTTATATTTTAATAGTAGTAGTAGTCTCGTTGACAAAAAAGAAAAACTCCCTTAGTCACTTCAGCCGAATCTTTTCAGTGTGTCATGCTCCAATCCGACAGTAATTATTATAATGTGGATTCAAAAGTACCTGTGTAAGCTTATTTGAATAAAACCTTGTTTTTGTTTCGATTTTAAATGTACCAGAAATATACATAATTAAAATTATTCAGATCTTTCATTGCTACCTTTTACGTGACTTGTCCACTTTGACAACTTTCACAGCCCGTCAAATTATCGCACTTGTTTATTTCATTTGCCAATAATACTATTGTTACTACCTATGCGCTTAGCGACCAATTAGCGACGAGCGTTCACAATAGAGCCAATCATTACTGCGTTATGTTAATAAAAAACAAACTAACTGTTAAAAGAAAACAGACATCGTAGAGCGGCTTTTCAAAGAGATTTTGTTTGCAGTTACTATTTTATAGATTTTCGTTCACCGGATAAACGGCGTGGATTGAAATTTACCTTACTTTGAAGAAATAAAGTTGGAGTGTCTGTTTGTACCATTAAAAGGTTTGTCTGTCTATCTGTCTGCCTGTTTCAGCAATCTCTTTAACGTATGGACCGATTTTAACGTGATTCGCTGGCAGATAAGTGATGTAGAAAGGAGTAATTTAGGCTACATTTATGTTAGAAATTTTTCCACGCGGACGTAGTCGCGGGCACATTTAGTAGAAAGTATTAAAATATTTTCATGTACGATTTTGCGTGTACAATAACTAAAATTACATGTTAATGTGGAACAACATTTTCTTTAATAAAATAATATACAGAACTTTAATAGAATAATAAAATATTCCTTACAGGCACAAGGAGAGACCCTGGACTCAACTCTTAATTACTGCCTTGCGTGCACACGACACTTGATGCTCACTGAAAATCATTGTCGCAGCTTACCAGAAGCAATGACTTATCTTTTGACACTACACTCCACATATTTGTTTTTTTTTTCTTTATAAATCTATAAATGTTTATATGTTTGTACTGAGGGTAATTTAACAAAATGTTTACTGTGTCATCTGGTGCCAAATAAACATTTGTCTATTATTATCTACTGGCACTTTTGACGGGTCGAAGTTTTTATAATTACTACCGGACAACCACGACGAAAACAATACTGTCGGTCAGTTATTATCTGCTGTTCTTTTAAATATTTCAAGAATTGAGAGTTAATCAGTGTTTGAGGCATTAGAGCGATATACTGTTTTAGGAATGGGATGCATTAAGGCGATTATAGCTGCGAACGACCTTGAGTTTCTGACAGGAGCAGCGCAAGTACTATTTCACGCGCTGGCATGCTCCGACGTCAAAGAATATATGCAGATACGTTTTAACATTTTTGTTCACCTATATGAACTTTTATCATCATGACTGAATGTTGTCAAACTCAAAACCAATAACCAGTAATCGCTCATTTATCGATTACATATCAATTCATTTTAGAAAAATGATAAATATTTAAGAAAAAAATAAATCGAAAATCGACAAAAGATCATAAAACAATTTACACAATAATAACAGTTACGTATCCTATTTTTTATAAACAAAAACACCCACCTATTATCAGAATTAAAGGAATTTCGGTCTGTTTCTTTTGAAATACCTGCTCATAGTATTTTTTTTCTGTTCACTAAATTAATACCGATAATAGTAAAATAATGAAGTATGTGCTAAGTAGATATATATCTACGTTATAGTTAGGTATATATACATACATAGGTATAATTATTTCATTAATTCGGTAGGTAGTCACACCTATAAATTGAAAGACTGTTTTAGCTTATGCCGATGACCTAGACTTAGACGAAATAACACATTTCATATGGGGACGCATTTCAACTAAGTGAATATCTAGACTTAGGTATTCGCCAGACTCCCCTTATATTCTTACTAATAAAATATATATCGTATTGTAGTATTAGTTGCGTACAATGAACGTTTGTTTACAGATTGTGCGGTAGGCCAATTCTTAAGTACAAGGCTCCTGAACTGTCTGTTCGCGTCGTATGTCATTCCAATCTGATACGATTTGAAAAATAATTTGTTGACAAATGTACACAGTAAATCGGCGTGACAACATCTTTGAGTAATATCAGGCCTGCCTCACTTCCTATGAAGGCACTGAAAACGTAAGCAGGTACGCGTGAATTTATTAGAATTACTATTGAACTTTACGACACTGGATACATTGTGATTTATTCCTCGTATGCTTCTAGGTGCAAGGGATTTGAATAAAGAAAGAAAGAAAGAAAGAAAGAAAATATTTATTTGCAAGAATATGGGTGTTACAAGTTGTTAAAAATAAATTAAGTTACCGACATATTCTACTAATATATGGTGTGCAAATATTTAAAAAAAATATCATTATATAATATACAAAGACGACGTGTAGTTTGGATGAGTGTTTAATTTCAAATGACTTAACTTAAAAACAGTTCAAAAATACTATGGCATTAACATACCGCCCACCAAAAAGGGTTAGACCTTTTTCTGATAACAAAAAAAAAAAACATTCAATAATGTGTAAATTACTATGGTAATAGTATGTTGAATAAATTAAAGTTTATACAATAGATCAAATTTTAAGCGTTTGAAATAGTTTCATAATACAGCATTACAGTGAGTACAATTACTAGCATAATGACAAAAATTACATTACATAATGAGGGAAATGATATCTGCACAAAGTATGTTATGGTTAGTTCTGTAGTCCAATATCAATAGGCAAGTGACATTGTTTTGTCACGCATCTTTTTGTGATACCATTACCACACTTCACATTGTAAACCCGAGTTAAGCCATCCGGTCCGGGATGCTTATTGACAATACGTCCCATCATCCACTTACCAGGGGGCATGCAATCTTGTTTGACTAACACAATTTCACCTTTGTTAAAATCAGCCTTCTTTCCCAACCACTTAGGCCGCTGTTGCAATCTAGAGAGATATTCGTGACTCCATCGATGCCAAAAATCTTGCAGCATTTTTTGCAAATGTTGCCATCTGTCCAAATGTCTTACGTTTATTGCCCGTAAGTCTGGTGATGGCACTGTCACCGGACATTCACCAATTAAGAAATGCCCTGGCGTCAAAGGGTTTATATTGTCAACATCGGTTTCATCAATCGGACTCAACGGACGTGAGTTAAAACATGACTCGATTTGACATAAAAGGGTGTACAGTTCTTAATATGTTAACAGCTTTGTTGAAAACATGATTCTTTTTAAATGAAATTTTATGGACTTCACCCCTGCCTCCCATAAACCACCGAAATTGGGACTATAAGGTTGAATTAAGTGCCACTGAGTTCCATCCTTGGCTAAGATATTTGCTATTTCGTCCTTAAAGTTAAGCTGAGCTTCCTCCCATGCTGCTGTCAGCTCCTTATTGGCTGCTATAAAGTTTCTTCCTTGGTTGCTCCAAATATGGGCACACCGGCCTCTCCGTGTTACAAACCCTTTTGAAAGATTCAGTAAAAGCTTGACTGGTAAGAGCACTTACTTACCAATTCAATGTGTATGCCTTTGTACACATGCATATAAAAATAGCGATATAAGCTTTGGTGCTTCTTACATCTCTCGCTCGTGACATTATTATGTCATATGGGCCGGCATAATCGATCCACTGTGAAGGAATGGTCGGGCAGGAGTTGTTCTGACCCTTGGCAAGTGTCCCATTATTTGATGAGCCGATTTAGCTCTCAGCTTTGCACATATGAGGCATTTGCTAATATAAGTTTTTATGACACGCGTTGCTTTTATAATCCAGTATCATTATACAGTATACATTAAATTCCCGCAAACCCAAGAAGATCGCGACATTATCAAAAGAAGGTCTGTAAAGTTCTCTTGAGTTGTTTATTTTCACAAACCTGCAGATAATATGTATTTATGTTATGTATCTAACTGTTTATAATATGCATCTAACTGTGTGCTATTTGTTTTCAGATTTTACGAAAAATCTGGCTTTTCTGCTGTCCTGGGATGCATAAAAGGGCCTCCAGCTATAGTGCGTCCCTGTGAAAATAAGGAAAGGTTCTTTAATAGAAAACATTTCCATTCAAGGAATGTGTTAATTGTATGTACATATTTATTTAAAATATAAAAACTATTAAAGTTACTCTATAAATATATATTTTTTTCTAGTATATGCCTATTATATTTTGCAATTACAGATTTGTGACTCGGACCTTAATATTCTTAGTGTTGATGCCTCATTTGGAGGAGCATCACATGATAGCTTCATCTGGAATCAGCATCCTGTAAAAAATCACCTTATAGAGTTCATTAATTCAGGTGAACCTGCAATTTTACTAGGTATTTATTTAATATTTTTTATTTATTTATTTGACCTTGCACATCTACATTTAAATAGTATTGTTACAGAAGACTTGGGGTATGCACAAAGAGAGTACATGATGACTCCTATCCTGGATGCTGTTTCTGGTTCTCCGGAGAAGAACTACACCAGGGTACACATCACAGCACGCAACACAGTAGAGCGCACTATAGGGGTCCTGAATAACCGTTGGAGGTGTTAACTGGGGCATAGGGTTTTACATTATCACCCTGATGTTGCAGCAAACATTATAAATGTCTGCTGCGTGCTCCATAACTTGTGTAACAAAGCACGTTTAGTAATGGGTGACATTGCGAACCCTGACGCAGAAGCTGGAGCTCAGCACGAGTTGGAAATTACACAGAATGAGAGAGGTACAGCTTCTGTGGAGCTTGAAAGGGGTATTGAGGCACGTGCTCATCTAGTTAGACAATTATGGGCAAACCGAGGCAGGCAATAATATACTGTTATTTTTTTCATAAAACAATATGTTAAGTTTTTTGTAAGAATTATGATGTAACTGTGTAACATATGATTAAAGGGAGAAAAAAGCAGCCCCTGCCGAGTTTCTTGCGGCTTCTTCTCGTTACAAGGTCTCCCGATGTAGAACTTAGGAAGCCATGGCTTAGAGTCAACGTTTATAAAAAAATATTGTAAAAGCTCATCTATACATATAATAAAATCGTAGGAAAGTCAAAACTGTACATTGAATATTTTTTTAAAAGAATACTTGGGGCGTGATCTACAATCGATATCGAAGCAAAAAATATAGTTTTTAGAAATTTTGTCTGTTTGTTTGTTTGTCTGTATGTATGTCCGGGGTAAACTAGAAAAGTACTGCATGGATTTACTTCAAGTTTTGCATGAATATTACTAATAGGTCGGGTCAACATATAGGCTACATATTATCACGCTATCACCTAAGTGGGAGGAGCTGTGCGGAATAAACGAAGTCCGCGCGGACGAAGTCGTGGGCAACAGCTAGTGCTTAATAAAACATTTGACGTTCTTATCATTTATTCTTTCATTTTATAGGATAGCAAATGAGCAGACAGATTTCTCAGTAGAATGAGGCAACCATCGCCAACAGACACCAAAAATGTCAATGGTACATTGATATACATGTGGTGAAGTTGGAATGCCACATGCATGAATTAGCTTCCTTACACCCCAAGCCAAGAACAGTGATAAGCACCGATGCTATTGCGGTATGAATAGTAAATGCATTATTATTATACGTAAGTACATAGTCAATTCAAAAGTTTATTTTAATATTACAGTATATTTATTTTCCGATATTTTTAAGCCCCACCTCGAAACCAACGGCTATTATAAGTTTAAAGCCTTATCCCTCTTATCCATACACCGATATCAATTCGGGGTTTTTTATTCGAAAGCTGGTTTCATCAGTTCTGAACTATATTTCATTAATAAAACATCAATTGTTTAGAAGTTACATAATTATAATTTTTAAAATAAAAGATGGATATCTTATTTAAATATAATTCACATTAATTTAACACTAAATTACACTAAATAAATTAAAACAAGAAAGTAAAATACAAATTAATAAAAATCAAACTCTAAATAAAAAATAAATAACACTAATTTAAATACGTCTGGAGACGGCTTAGAAATTTGATCAAAATATCATGAGAAATTTGAATATAATAGAACAAACATATTGTATTTAAGACTATTAAAAAAAGCAATACAACGTTTACAAAAAAATTAACACTGTTCTAGTGTAATTACATGATCTTTTTCATTCTCACAATTTAGACAAATGTAATGATACCGTTACATACATACAAACAAATACACACGAAAAACATTATCCTTCTAGCGCAGTTAGGTAAAAACGAGAGTGAATATAGTCACCCAATGCACACACAATACATTTTTAAAATATGTATTACTATTTACTTTTTTGAAATGTAATGAAAAATATTTATTAGCAAAAACTTGTAACATCCATAAAGTTTTTAAAATTGATCAAAGACATTAGCATATTCAAATTGATTAAAGGCAATTTTTTTATTAACATTTAATATATTAGATTGAATTTATATAGTGTGGGGACAATGTATGATATAATTTATGTTGTAAACTACTTTTGGTCAATAAACTATTATTACTATTACTATTTTTATTATATTATTTTTACTTACATTCAAATATCGATCAAATCAAAAAATAATTAATTTACATGGTTTACATGAATGCAACTGATTGACACCACAAATGTTTCTCACACATTTCTTTTGGACTCAAAAGACTCCTATTAATCTTATAGAGTTTCCTCAAATAGAAATTGCATACTGTAAATCAGAGACATAACCATGATATTATGCTTTTAAGCTTTTTTTTAATCTTCTTGATAGTTAGACAAATCTATCAAGTTTATTAGATAGAACCCAGGTGCATAAAGACTAGGTAACTTGTTGGCACTTAATGCACCCAGTTGAATTAAGTCTACCCGATCGAGGGTTTGACGTAATGGAGAGCTGTGATTAATTCACCCAGGTGAATTAAGTCTACCGCATGTAGCACTTAATTCACCCAGGTGATTTTCCCCAGGTGAATTAAGTCTACCGCCCCACCGTGCGTAGAACTAAATTCACCCAGGTGATTTGTCCCAGGTGAATTAAGTCTACTCCCCCTAATATACACGAACATACACATGACCCCCTGACAAGACAAAATGAGTAAAATAATATGCATTTACCTTTAATATAGTTTTTGTTTTATGTTGTTCCTAATGTAGGTACACTCTTTGTTAATATTAATTTTTATTGCCACTAAAGTACAGTTTGGTTTATTTAATGTAAATCCGTAATTGGCTGTAACATACTTATATTCATGTATATCCGTGTAACTTAAGCACTGTGGTTTTGTTCATAAATAAATAAATTAGGTTCAATGACAAAAATAGCGAGTTCATTGCGGTTAGTGCAATAACCGTGTTGGTCCCGAGCTCCTTTGAAGAATAGGCCAACTGCCGTTCTGCCAGGCAGGTCGTAATAGGCGACTGAGTGGCTATGCGCGTCACTACCGTCGTGACTACTAGGTGGTAGAGTTCTGCATCGGCTTGACCTGGTCTGGTACCACCGCCTTACCTATTCCTGTCGCAATAGCGTCAGTGCTGGTCACTGTCGTGTTACGGTTTGGAGGGTAAGGTAGCTGGTAAACTTATGCATGTGGCATTAGACCTCGTCACAAGCTCACCATTAACATCTTTGATGTCTATAGGCGATGGTTGACTCTTTCCATCAGGAGGTCCATCTGCTTGTTTGCTATCTTATGATATGAAAAAAAAACCGCGTGGTCTTATGGTGGCCCAGTCATATTAGGGGTTTCACCTTGGAATGAAAGATAATAAGCTGTAAATTGGTATAAACCTTTGCTTTGTCGTTCTAAATGTTGTCTCAAATATCACAAATGTTATCGTGTCCGCGTCTTAAGATATTGAAGGTCAAAGGTCATAAAAATCGTATAAAAATCAATATAAATAATTAAATATAAATAATTTTATAAATAATTAGTCACTTATTTTTATTAAATATAAATAATTAATAATTAGTACATAAATAATGGGCATTGTTTAATAATTATATTTTTTTTAAACAAGAGATATAGAGAATTTTATATTCTACAACTTTTATAATAGGTGCAAAATTCATTTAAGCAATAGAAAGCGAGATATTTACGAAAAAAGATTTTTATGACCTTTGATCTTCAATGTCTTAAGAAGCGGACACGATAGCACTTGTGACTTTTGAAACAACATTTAGAACGACAAAACAAAAGTTTATACCAATTTACAGCTTAATATCTTTCATTCCGAGTTTGACCCCTTTTTTATCTAATATGACTGGGCTATAATTAAAGCGAAACCCTTCGACACGAGTTCAACACACTTGGCTGGGTTTTGTAGGTATTCAATGTTTTTCTAATAGTATTTTAAATAATTGTAAGATTGTTATATAATGACTATGATGTTTCTCACATATTGTATGACTTTTAATTATCATATTTGTATCTGGTATGGGATCGTGTGAACGCACCACTACAATTAAATTGCCTGCGTGAAATAAAAAAAGACAGAATGTAATTAAATACAAATAAATTGGACAAATAATATTAAAATATATTATTTCGACTTATTTGCAGTGTAATTTTTATTTTGCAATTATTTTGTTTAGACAGTGCCATGTGTATTCGTCAGCCATAAGATTAGGCATAAGATTAAGAAAAAAAATGTGTAAACGGTTGACCGACCCTACGGGCCATCCCTGAAACTTTCCACTAAATTAAAGTATTTTTAGCTCAAAAGAGTAAAAAATATAAGATAAGCATAGAATTTTCAGTTCAAACATCTATTTTGTTAAAAATGGCAGTTTATTAATTTTTGAAAAGCTGTGTATTTGAAAACGATGATGGCATTCAACTCAATTTTTGAGATTTAAAATATTGCTTTAGCTAATTAATCGATAGGTTGAAAAATGTCAAAAAACATTTTATTTTTAATTTTCTGCATTGATAAATCCCAAATAAATTAACCAATTTTGATAAAATTAACGGTATTTGATTCAGTTTTTAAAGAAGAAAAGCTGATAAGATTTTTAAGTCAATCGGTGAATTAACTTGAAAGTTATTTAAAAAAAATTAAGTAAGTTTGCTAAAATCAACGTAATTTTAATATTTGAAAAGCAGTGTAGCGGCTCAAAACAATCACAAACGCTACAAGAAAAAATTATAAAAAATGGACAAAAATCAATAACAAATGGAAAAATGAAATTCAAAAATAAAATCCTGAATCGCGATATCACAATTATTTATCTTGTAACAAGTTAAGCTATATACAAGTTTCAACGTTTCTCAAACGGACTTCGGTCTCCAGGCAATACACCTTGCCTGGCTGCAAAGATCTTCCTTTTCTCCTTACTTGTTCTTGTGTGACGTCATCAACTTCCACAGTTATAACGCCACCTGACAAGAAGTTGGCCCGCTGGTTCCATAACAATGACGCTTCAGCGGTACGGACCAGCGGCGCCACAGCAGTAACATTTAAAAATAAGGTTCGATTTTGATTTTCGAAACGACACTTGACGAATTTTTTAGTACTAAAGTATCGTAGAACACCAAAAAATAATTGGTTGAAAAATTTCGAAGCTATGTCGAAAAAAAATTTTTTTCAAAATTTTTCGTCAACGATTATTCCAAACGGATAAACCGATTTTGATGCAATTTATGTATTAGAGGTAGTTTTTTGAGGAATAGAGCTGATTAGTTTTGTACTCAATCGGTATATAAATCTGAAAGTTATATTAAAAAGATACTGTTTAGTCAAAATTTTTTTTGGTGTTTTTTCAAAATATCAAAATCTCCTAGACCAAATCGGTTCAAATTTTCAGGAAATCTAAGTTGAGCGGAATCCAATCTAATGCCATCAACTGCGTTTCCATCGGTTCAGCCGTTCAAAAGTTATGAGATGTTTACATACATACATATACACGCACACACACACACACACATACATACATACATAAAGAAATACTGACGTCATCGTGAAAATAGCCGGAAAAGATTCCTAGGATCTCAAAACGAAGACATATAGTGAAAACTCGATTTTCAAAAATCGGGGTAATATCAGTAACTTCCTTATCTACATATGCAGTGGGAAGTTAAAAAAACAGCAAAGGAGAATGATGTAGTTCCATACAAAGTTGGCCCCAAAACAACGTATGTTGATAGATAGCACTTTCATCATTTTGTGCTCTTTGTATGAGGTTAAGATTAGTTTTAGTTTTTTTTTTCATTCATTTTCAATTTTCAATAGGTTATTATAGTTTTTTAAGCTCAGAACAACGGTTTGTTTGAGGTTTTTTTACTATAAATTAATTATTGGAATTGTTTTTTTTTTGTTTAAAATTACTACCGATGTTGTTTTTTCTTTAAATAAGTACTTGTAACAATGCCATAAAAGCGTTAGTCAAATACTTCATAAAGCTCTAATATAGCCCGAGCTATGGAAATACCTAGATGCAATGAAACGTCTCAATAAGTTGATCTGCGAAGGCTTGAGCAGGCGATGCGTAAGGTGGCACATAGAGCTGTGGAAACACCAGAGGTAGTCCAAGACCAGCGTGAATAACACGCTAAGTATCAGGCATCTCAACGAGCTGCTGAAACTCTAGAACAGTCTCAAGCTTAACTTCAACGGCATGCCGAATTTCCAACAGTGCAACCACATTTTTTTCATTTCATGGATGATGAAGAAGCGCAAATCGATAGGCGTCAGTACGCCTATCGATTTGCGCAAGATTGTATATGCTTATGACAACGCGTGGTGGCCGATGTTATTGCTGAAATTAAAAATAAGAGGGTGCTATTCAAATATATATAAGCTAATTAAATCGTATCTAGAAAACGGTCATACGAAATTACCGCTAGGGCATTACGCTGTGTCTAAACGCTTTACTCTAAGCTGCCCACAAGGATCAGTACTTTCACCATATCTATGGAACTTAGGATTGACGATTTATTCTCATTCGCCTTGCCGAGAGGATGCTCGCTTATAGGTTATGCAGACGACGTTGCTTTAATGATACAAGCTAACACACGAGCACAGATAGAGTCCCTGGCTTACACTAGTCTTAATTTGATCATCAACTGGGGTCATTAGCAATATGCACACGCTTTACGATTATTTAACTAATAGCAGTAAAGTGCCGCCGCCGCCGCTCTATATAATTTCTAAGAATAATTAATTTCCTCTCTGTTTTTTTTTTTTAACAGGAATGGTATTTAGAACCAGAACGACCCGTTGTCACTTACACCAATCCGAAATATTTCGGTAATCGTAGGAAATCGTGGGAAAGTCAAAACTGTACATTGAATATTTTTTTAAGAGAATACTTGGAGTGTGATCTACAATCATTATCGAAGCCAAAAATATAGTTTTTAGAATTTTTGTCTGTTTGTCTGTATGTATGTCCGGGGTAAACTCAAAAATTACTGCATGAATTTACTTCAAATTTTGCATGAATATTACTAACAGGTCGGGTCAACATATAGGTTACATATTATCACGCTACCACCTAGCGGCCAGGTGCTGTGCGGAGTAAACGAAGTCCGCGCGGACAAAGTCATTGGCAACAGCTAGTTTAACAATAAAATACGTCCGGTATGGTCGTAAAGAATTATCTTTTTTGATAGCTATATCAAAAATATATTGCTGGAAGAAAGAATTTTGGATTCCTTTTTAAAAATATTGCAGGCACGGAGAATTGTATAATTTCGTACGGCAGAGACTTCCAGTATGTTTTCAACGCGCCTATCTTCCGGTGTAATCTCATGGTGTGTTCTTTTCAGAGCAATGCAACTGAATTTATCTGTATCATCATATGTGATCTAACCGTTAATTTCTACCAGTCAATAAGTAATGTTAAATAAACGTCGATTGATAATAATCAAGCGTCAGTGTTCATTGTTTACGGTCGGTGTTTATTGTTGAATGTCGGGCGGAACACAAACTATATTTTCACTAATAATTATACGATACAGAATTTTGTAAACACCAAACTTATAAAAAACATTATTAATAAATTCGATCCATATCCATGAAATATTAATAATCAGAAATTACTTTATTCAATAAAACTTTTTACAAGTTATTTTGACGCGTTAATATTTTTTTTTAAATAAAAACTTAAAATCGCTTTTGTTGTCTAGTGGTTTGGTGTCGGTGTTGAATTTACACTACCTTCCCACTACCCCTGACCCTATCTTCTTCTACCTTATCTCTACTTCTCCCTATCTTCTCACTAACTTTCTGCTACTTTCCTTTCTTTCTTAGAAAGTTGGATTAGTGATAAATTTTATTATAACATGATCGTTGGCAAATCATTTATAATAAAATTTAGGGGGCGATTGTAACAGACTTCATCTATCCCTTAAGAGGTTTAGTGAAATAAAAGAAAATAATAAGAATCTATACTATTTTTTTTTTGTTAAAAATATGTCTGAATTATGTTTAATAAATAATATCAATGGAATCAAAGATAAAAATAAATAAAAAAAAAAACTAATTCTCATTTAATATATAAGACCTAACATATAAACATATAAAACCTTAGAAAAGGGGAACGAATATGAAAAAAGAAGGACAGGATTTGAAAAAATAAGGGAAAATAAATTTGAAAAATTTAAAGGAAGAAAATGGAAAAGAAAAACGGAGGTTATAAATAGACCTGAAGATGAGAAAAAAGGGATTTTGCTTCTCGGATGAGGAAAGGGATTTTGTTTCGCGAGTGAGAAAATGAATGTTGAAATTTTCATTTTAGAGATTAAGAAGAAGAAAGTTCTAGTGAGAGTTTGAAAGTTCTTGATTTGACGAAGATATTCTCCGTTTGATACAATAATTATGAAAATCTGTGGGAAATTTGAAAGTTTTGACGTTAGAAGAAATATTCTTTGCTTGATACAAAATTTATTAAAACAAGGACTAAGCTGAGAATATCTCAGTGATATTCCGGAGTGTAAATAATATTGGAAATATTCTTAATGTGAAAAAAGGGATTGGTAAAAATTGTATTGATCAAAACCGTGAGTATGTAGAATAGAGATTTATTCAGGGATTACGTATGTACTTATGCAACTTCGTATTTGATTTGGTAGTCGTTGGGTTTATTTAAATCTAGCAGTATTGGTAGAATGTAGTTTTATTAGAAGGTAAATCTTTGAATGCTGTCTATACAACTTTAATAAACATATTACCGATAAATATGTGATTAGGTTTACAAGAATGAAATTGTGCAAAATGTTGTGTAAAGGTGGATCGATCCTTGACTGAGTGAAGAATGTTTGTTGTATGAAGAAAGGAAATTATTTATTTTAAGGAATAGCTGTTGAAAAGATATCTAATAACATGGGAGAAACGTGGACTTGTTTGCTTTATAGAAATTGTGTGATATTATTTTTAGGGAAGTCTATTTTGATTTTAGGAAAATAAAACCTTAATTTCTGTTGTTATTTAAATGTTCTTTTCTTTCCATGAAAATGTGAGCAATGGTTGTGGAGCTATTGCTGCCTCACAGTCTTGCAGCAGGGTTGCTCATCAGGACGCAGGATAAGTCGGAATTCTAAACAACACAGGTGATGTAGTTTTCCAATTTAAATTAAATTAGTGTGTGTGATAAATAAATCATTTTGATTTTATTTCAGCAGAGTCGTACAAGTGACTAAGATTATTATGTTTGTATAACTATACTAGACTAAGTAATGGCTTTACTTTATCAAATTTCAGTGCTTGACGGATAACAGTTTATTAATTAATTAGGAAATGGATTTATGGACTTAATTATATGTATATAGATTTTCATCATCGGTATTTAAAGGAAACCCATTGCCTTTAGACACTATTGTTATTATACCTATACCTCACAATTGGCTAATATTGCTATGTTTATTTTTCACAGGAATAAGTAATGGCTTTGCATTATCAAATGCCAAAAGCATGTTGGCTAAATAGCTTATTAACTAACAAGGAATAGATTTATGTGCTTTAATTGTTTATACTATACTTTTACCATATGCATTTGAACTATCATTATTGCATCTTTATCTTACAAATGGCCGATATTGCTATGTTTGTTTATTTTTCATAGGAGTAAGAAATGGCTTTGCATTACCAAATTCAAAGGCATGTTGGCTAAATAGCTTATTAATTAGGAATAGATTTAAGTGCTTTAACTACTTTATACTATACTTTCATCATCGTCATTTGGAGGAGTTCCATTGTTATTAGTTACTAATACTACTGCACCTGAATTAATATTATCAACTAGTTTCAACGTACAATTCGCAACATTATAGAAGCGAATCCCGCTGGATCACTAGATTTTCCCGGGATAATAAATAGCCTATGTACTAATCCAAGTCATCAACTATCTGTGTTTAAAATTTCATTCAAATCCGTTTCGTAGTTTTGCGTGCGTTTTTATCTTTTAAAACCTACTAACTGGTGATAGTTACCACATATCTTTATAGATGAGAACCGGCTAAGGAAGTTCTTAGAATAATTTCCATAGTACAGTTGATTCTGCTTGTTATTTAAACTTTAGGGATCGAGAGCTGATTCCTTTGGAGTCTTCGAGGCCGCGTGGGGGCGACTTCTTAGCTGTCGTCGGAGCTGAATGCAGAGTTACTGTAGGTTTGTTGCAGAGTTGGAGGTATGGCTAATACGATTTTATTTCTGCATTGTTATAATTTTGGGCAGTTATAATTTTTTTATGAAGGAACAATTAGGTGATAGGGTAGGGCGTGTAGATATTAGGTGGAAGAACTGATGCTTTAATATATTGAGGAATTTAAGGAATACTTTGTTTATTATTGACCTTCAATTAAAACTAGATGATTCAAGCTTAGGAAATATTTACTATAGAAACTTTCTCTAGTTTAAATGATTACTTGAATTAATGCTTCAAATTGGAAATATTGTTAGGAAGAAATGGGATCTTTTAGGAGTTGAAAGAAGAAGATCTGTTATTGTAGGAATAATATATTATAACCAATAAGCGGGGGCATAAATCTATACAAAATTCACACGAAAACCTACCTTAATATGAATTATTAAAATTATGAAATGTTAATACGAATTATTATATCCTATTATAAAACTAAATATTAACTAATACGTAAATTGATTGCATAGGCCAGTCTCTTAAAATCAAATCTTCATAAAACATTATTTTATTTACAATCAAATTTAAAACCGAGTACAAATATTAAACGAGATAATCACAAACTAATACAAATTACTCTCTTCGTGTCTAACAAAGGAATAATTAATATGAACTGAATTGTTGAATTAAATTTGGAGCGAGAATCTTAAATGACTTTAATAAAGCTTCAGGGAGTTAGAGTACAAGAGAGGAATGAATGAACTTTAGTCCAAACGTATTATGTTTATTTAACCATATTTTGTATAAATTATTTACTTAATTTAATTAATTATTTATTTATTTTATTCTTATTTTATATTATTTATATAGGGATTTAGGAGGATAGGAATTATAATATTAAACTTCTTTATCAAATTAATTCTTTTGGATAATTGAAATATTATTGTTTATAGTGACAGTGCATAACAGATCTTTTAGTAAGATAGGAAGTTTACTAAATAAATCTAAAATTAAGGTTAATTACTAATTTTGGATTAGATATTTTTACCTTTTACCTTGGTAAATAGATCATGTCATCTTCATCTCACGGGAATATCGACTTTACGAAGGCAACAAGTTGTGCTGGGTGTATCTATATAAAGACATACATGTAATGTTGCCATTATGGTCATCTTCTCTTCACCAGTGCAGACACACGGTTCATATGCCCCTCTGTCGTGAGCAAGGTGTTTGGGGCGATAACCCAGATAAACACCCAACTATACCGCCAAGCAAAGTTGATCCATTTTCATATCTAATCATCTCAGACATGAACTATTTTACAGAACTAGAGTTATTTGTCTAAATTGTTTATCTGTATATATTCATGTATTAACCTGGATTCCATGATTGAATCTCTACATCATAAGGATTGTACAAATGAACTTTACTTATGATTATTCGGGTGGCTAGACGTTTCATAATACTGTTCACTTAAAGCAACAATAGATCTAATAAGCGTTGATTTCTAAAAGTTCAGACCTTATTAAATTCTAAAATTTGATTAAAGAGAAATTGAAATAAGAGTAATAGAGCTCTAATAATCTGGAGAAGACATAAATAACTTAGTTTCATTAGAAAACGAGTATAAGACGAGTTGTTTGGATTCTAAGATGTATTGAGTATTCAATCACAATATTAGTGAGTTCAAAGATCTTACTAAATTTCAACTATAACTTCAAATTCAATTAATAAGTAATATTTCATTGCTTGTGGTGACTATAAATTATTAGGGTTATAGGAGGAAATTTGACTATAATAACTTTAGAACAAAGGTTAATTTCTAGTTCAGTAATAATTTATTTTAATTATTTGGCTTTTTGATTGGACCATACCTTCGTCACAAGGTAGTGTCGGCTTTGCGAAGGCATCAGGGTTGTATGCATGTCGCATGCATTGTGTATATCTATATAAAGACACACATGTAATGTTGTCGTTATGGTTATCTCCTCGTTGCCTGTGCGTGGTATTCGGATAAGGCCTACCGCAAACAGTGTATTCAGAGGGTTAACCCAGATAAACACCAACTATCTATCGCCTAGCAAAGTTGAACTATTTACATAATTAATCAAATCGTCAACCAGGTATGAGCTACACCACAGAGCTGGATATATTAAATTGCTTGTTTTAATGTATTTTTATACATTAACCTGAGTTCATTTGACTTTCGTCATAAGGATTATCTTAATTGATTTTACTTATGAAATTTTTATGATTTGGATTATTTGAAGTTCATTGCGAGCAATGATTACTTTTTATATATGTTTATTTATCGCGTACCGACTATTAATGTTTCGGTATTGTGATTGAAGACAACATATTATCTGTCTTAGTTTTGTCAAGTAATTGTTAAAACAAACTTGCACAAACTTTAATTGTAAACTTGAGAATTATATTTATTATTTGGCTTTTGACTGTGCTCAATACAAATGATGCACCTTAGTCATGCCAATATTTATTATTACTGGCTGTTACTAAAATAACAACAGTATATACTTTATCAACATTTATGTACTCCAAGTCAATGCTATCGCAAACTTGAGTACTTTATATATTATTTTAATTATTTTACTTTGATCAAGTCAATGCTTAATCGTATACTTGAGAATTATATTTATTGTTTGGCCTTTTGACTGTGCTCAATACAAATGATGCACCTTTGTCATGCCAATATTTATTTATTATTTTGTTACTGTTTGTTACTAAAATAACAACAGTATATATTTTTATCAACATTTATTTACTTCAAGTCAATGCTTAATTGTATACTTGAGAAACATATTTATTATTTGGCCTTTTGACTGTGCTCAATACAAACGATGCACCTTTGTCATGCCAGTATTACTTATTATTTTGTTACTGTTTGTTACTAAAGTAGCAACGGTATATATTTTTAGCAACATTACTTACTTCAAGTCCATGCTTAACTGTATACTTGAGAAACATATTTATTATTTGGCCTTTTGACTGTGTTCAATACAAACGATGCACCTTTGTCATGCCAATATTTATTTATTATTTTGTTACTGTTTGTTACTAAAATAACAACAGTATATATTTTTATCAACATTTACTTACTTCAAGTCAATGCTTAGTTGTATACTTGAGGAATATATTTATTATTTGGCCTTTTGGCTGTGCTCAATATTAATGATGCAGCTTGGTCATGCCTATACTCATCAACTTCCAAACAATGTATTCACATATTTGGACATTAAAACTATATGGCTATCACTTTGTGACCTCACAATAGTAAAGCCTATCTGCCAATAACTTGGTTCTTCATAATATATTGATTTTCTCTTTGAGATTAAGGACTTTAGTTCCTTTTAGTTTCAATATATTTCTGGGGGATACGCTAGGAAGGCCTTCAGCCGGCTTGGTATCCACACATGTGAGGCGTGGCGGCGCCTCTTACATATCCCACAATAATAAAATTGCGGCACTAAAGTGCTTTACAACTCCCAACCTAAATATTACAATAATTTTATCCATATATTCCATACTGCCGTACTTCTTTCCTTTAGATGAAGACAATGTAATTATTAATATCATCATATTGCTTTCTTAAGTTATATATTTTATTATGTATTTTATGTATATATTTAATATGTTATTCCCTTCCTTAAAGTCAAATATCTTTATTATGTACTTATGTATCTATGTAATGTATTACTCCTTTTCTTAATTCAAATATCTTTATTATGTATTTATGTATTTATGTAATATATTACTCCCTCCCTTAACCCAAATATATTCAATTTATTAAATTTTAGTCCTTTAAATCAATCTATAGTATACATTTCCTGATAAAGTATGGTTGTTTATAAGAGATGAAGTGTACCTTTGAAAAGAATGATTGGGTAAACTATATAACACAAAATGAGTCCTCAATTTAACACTAGATGAATCATTTGGCCAGATAATATGATTATAACTCTGTTGACTCCTTTATAAACGAAATATAACAGACAATTTTGTTATATTTAAAATGTGTGTTTAGAGGGTCTTCGGGAGAGTTTGTTACAATTTGGTGCCGCGACGCAGGACATAATTTTGAACACAGTTAATCAGATTACAAGAAAAGTATTTCTGAAATTAAAAATTATCTGTGACTTATATGACAAAACATAGGTTTTGTCACAATTTGGAGCCGTGACGTGTGACAAAGGTCTTCAAACATTTCATCTCGATAAACATTTAAGCTAGACAAACATATTTTTGAGCAGAGACCTTAAATTTATGAACAACTTGGTATTGGTTGCTAGAGTGAAAGGGTAGAATGATTGAGTTCATAATAGAAAATATTATGTTGTAGTAATATTAAAATAAATTCTAAATTAGATATTTTGATTCATGGTAAAACATGACAAAAGATAAATATTTACTAAAATGAGTTAATCGAGAACGACCTTAAAGTACAATAAACATAATTTTAATCTAGACATAAATCAAAATCAACTAGTAATTACCGTATCTTCATCCAAATGACTAAAAATCAATACTTCCTTTTTCTCCGTCGGGTAAGTAGCCTATATCAACTTTTGTTGACTCTTTTATGGATAGAGTAGCTTCTAATGGTTAAAGTGTTTTAGTTCAGTCCAGTGGTTAGGAGTCTATTCATTACAAAAATATAATAAAAAAAAAAAAACATAAAATAATAATAAAATTCCGAATAGTATTACATATTCTCAATAAAAGGATAATTAAACTTTAGCATAATATTTATAAAAATTATAAATAAACTATAATACATAGATTAAGACCCTTAAAATTATACTCTATCGAATTAAATTTAAGAATTACTAAGTTTTAGTTCTAACAATCTTGAATTTTTATTCAATCTAATTTGTTATACACGAATAATTAGTAGTAACTTATTTAATAACTAGCTGTTGCCAGCGACTTCATCCGCGCGGACTTCGTTTACTCCGCACAGCACCCAGCCGCTAGGTGATAGCGTGATAATATGTAGCCTATATGTTGGCCTGACCTGTTAGTAATATTCATGCAAAATTTGAAGTAATCCATGCAGTACCTTTTGAGTTTACCCCGGACACACACATTACATTATATACAGACAAACAGACAAACAAATAAACAGATAAACAGACAAACAGACAAAAATTTATACTAAAATTCATAAAAAACTATATTTTTGGCTTTGATATCGATTGTAGATCACGCCCCAAGTATTCTTTTAAAAAAAATATTCAATGTACAGTTTTTACCTTCCTACGATTTTATTATATGTATAGACTTAGTTTGCGTGATCCAAAATCAATACCTCTTTTATTTAGTTGAGTAAAGGAAACCTACAATAGTGTTATAACGAAATTAAGCGATAAGTAATTCACAGCAGTTTATTGCACATTGATTCAAGTGTTGTACTTACATAGTTATAAAAGTTCACCTACAAGTATATTAACATGTAGCTAAGGTAAGGTATAAAGTCTTCATATAAACTTTGTTTCTTGTTTGATTTTATCTAAAGGGTTTATCCCTTGTAGGAAAGATAAACAGATATTCATATACATACCCAGACCAAATTTCATCAAAATCGGTTCAGGTGTTTAGATGTAAAAGGGTAACAGATAGACTTTCGCTTTTGTATCAGTTGATCCCGAGTGTCTATATATACCCAGACCAAATTTCATCAAAATCGGTTCAGGGATTTAGTCGTGAAAATGTAACAGGTAGACAGACTTCCGCTTTTATAATATTAGTATGGGAGTATGTACTTATTCATTCGAAGACTTTAAATTATTACTATATAGAGTTGCATCATAATCGACACAGCAGATTGGCTGTGATAGCGTTTAATATAGATAGTTATCTTAGAATTTATAATATTGTTATGGATATTTTTATGTGGATTTATATTTTATAAAAAATAATTTAGAAATAAAAGTACGCGAGATAAATTATTTGTTTAAAAAAACGTTTTAAAAACGATCTAATCCTTTTAAATTTTGTTCATAATATTAAAAAATATATATATATATATATATATTAGTTTTGTTATTAGTTTCGGGTTGTTAAAACATATCGCGGTAATATAAACATATATATAAAACCTTAATGGTGAGACCTAAATTCAATTTTAATGACATTATGGTTATAAATATGATTTGAAGGATACGTCAGAAACTTGAGCTTGATAAAGTTGTCATAATCAACAGTTATGGTTGTTGTCATTTTGCGTAAATAATAAAATTAAAATAGAAAATTTAAATTGAATATAAATAAGAAGAAATACTGACATTATATAAAATTAAAATAGGTAAATAAAATCTTGTTATTTGGTTTGAAATAGGGTTACAAGATTTTCCATCTAATGTTAGTGTACAAACCTATTAGCTGCAGATAACATACGAACCTATAGTTGAACATTTTAAATATATATAAAATTACATATTTTTAAATTTATTTTATGGTTATTTAAATGAAATGAATTGAATTGAACGATGTTGTTGAATCATATTACATAGTATAACTGTAAAATATATAAACATTTACTTTTTAAGTGATTACTTTTTCTTAAAATGAAATTTCAAAGTATCTTCACGCCGTATCCCCAAAGCGGTAGGCAGAGGTACAACTAAATGATTTGTTAATTATAAATTAAAATGTAATAATATAAGGATAATAATCTGACTTTTAATACCTTTTATCAGTGTATTTGATATAATTTTAAAATAGATAGCTAGGTACATTCAAATCCGGTTATTTACTACTTCTAAAGATGAATGTAATTATTAAATAATTTGGGAATTTCGGAATTCTTATAAAAAAAAAAAAAGTTTATTTAATACTTATGTAAGTAAATGAGAATCATTATTACACATTATTTTTCGATCTGTAGGGAGAGGTGCACTTATAAAAAACATTTTCGCAACTAACGGTTGTAACATATCATACCATTTTTATTATGAATAAATGTGGTTACAATAATTTAGAAATTCAAGGGTATTGATAATAGAGAACAATGTTTAATGTAAAATTTTCTAAATACGTAATCATTCGTAATTACATAATATCATACCTAAAATATAAATACCAATTTAATCGAAACCCTTCTAAATATAAACTATACCAAATAAACAAATAATAAAGAATTTCCTAGACTGATTATCAATTAACCTAATGCTAATAAATAAGGATATTCAAGTTATTCAAAGAATTTATCATATTTTTAAATAGAGGCATTCAATTAAATTATTTATATACATAAACTTAATAAAGTAAACCATATCTTAGTTATCAAAAATGATTGCAAATTTATAGTATACCTACAAAGCTAAAGGAATTTAAGAGATAGTTGTAGAAGTTTTAGGATGTAACTAAATTATTGTTAAGATGCATAATTTGGGGAAAATTGATTTGATAGTTCAATTTTGTTCAATTTTCATCATTTGCATTAGGGAGAATATTTCAACGAATTTAATATATAGAGAGGATTAAATATATTACTTTATAAATACTATAGAACTTTAAATATTTTTACTAAAGTTAGCCGACTAAATACAGTAAATTTTAGAATTTTCGGAGGTTAATTTTTTTTGTGATTTAACTGTTCTTTTATGTCGATTACGTAAGGAAAATAGGATTGATATTAGGAAACACAAATGATTTGATAAAATAAAATAAATTTTATAAACATTATTACACAACACCAGATTAACAAGAGCTTATCATTTATATACCGATAGTTAAGGAGTAGGATTAGTTAGGGTTATACTATCACAATTATAGATAGAGAAGGAAAGTAATAGGTAGTGTAGAAAATTTAAAATAGTTAGGCCCAGGTTGACAGAACCTAAATAGGAATTTTGAGAAGTAAATTTATAGTTGAAAAAAAAATTATTTAACTTAAGTGGGGGCAAGAATTAATCACTAACTCTTTAATTTTTAATATTTGTTTGGTTTAGAGAAAAAAGGTTATGTCGTAGATTGTGGGTCGTCGGATATTACATTTAAAACAGTTGTTACTCCAACAAGAATATTTAGGATAAAAACGTTTATGTGTAGGTATGGTTAGGCAATAGTGTACGTATATATAGGAACAGATAGGGTTATAAATTGTTAGTTTGAGATATAAAGGTTTTAAAGAAAATAAATATTAACTAAAATTTAAAATATTACTTTCATTGAATATATACAAAATAGTTAAAATTATGTAATATTTTATCACTTATACACTTGTACTGTTTCACAATAAAGCTATTATCATTTATTACCAATCGGTTTCGCTTATACAACATCATTAGGGCACCTTATAGATGCAAACTCATTAATAGTTCTTGTAGTTATTAGTAGATTTACAAGAGGGATAGGACAACTTCAATATGTTTATGGAATAATGAGTTAGAATTGAAAGGAGTAGGTAATATAAAATAATAATAATAATAATAAAAAAAAAAAAAACTTCTAATGACGTGTCACCGTTTGTATTTTTCATGATAAACGGGTATATACTTACGCATGTCGCTCTATAGGAAACTTAGTTTTCATGTCTTGAAATTGAGGCTGATGACTGTTTCATATTAGTGTTTGGAATTGTGAATGGGCCAAGTTCAGAAAGGGGTTAGTCTTTGCTTTGCTTTGGCACAAAGAGATGCGCGAATGCAGCACTATAGGGGATCAGGGTTATTCTTCCGTATTTGAACAATCGCCCTGATAACTACGCAACACAGTCAATCAAAATAAAGGTTGTGCCTGAACAAATAGTCCTTAGTGTGAGTTGTTGTGCAGGACTAGCTAAATATTAAGGAATTAGAATATTTATTAGGGACGGATGATATTGATATACGAATAGATAACATAATAATAAAGCGAATGTTCCAAATTCAGACTATTTGAAAAAAAAAGAGATAAGATTTTAACTTACGACTCCTGCTTCGCGAATTTAAATAAATTTATAAAAATGTCATAACGATAAAACCAAGGTCTTTCAATTTTCTTTTAACAATTATTTATTAATTAAATCACAGAGATTTGAGATGGGGGATTAGTTTATATTTCGGGTTTTGCTTTTAATTAATTTAGTCTAAAGAAAAACTTATTATTATCGCAGTTAAGAGAGTAGGGTGACCGCATTTTCCTTTCTTTCTTAGAAAGTTGGATTAGTGATAAATTTTATTATAACATGATCGTTGGCAAATCATTTATAATAAAATTTAGGGGGCGATTGTAACAGACTTCATCTATCCCTTAAGAGGTTTAGTGAAATAAAAGAAAATAATAAGAATCTATACTATTTTTTTTTTTTGTTAAAAATATGTCTGAATTATGTTTAATAAATAATATCAATGGAATCAAAGATAAAAATAAATAAAAAAAAAAACTAATTCTCATTTAATATATAAGACCTAACATATAAACATATAAAACCTTAGAAAAGGGGAACGAATATGAAAAAAGAAGGACAGGATTTGAAAAAATAAGGGAAAATAAATTTGAAAAATTTAAAGGAAGAAAATGGAAAAGAAAAACGGAGGTTATAAATAGACCTGAAGATGAGAAAAAAGGGATTTTGCTTCTCGGATGAGGAAAGGGATTTTGTTTCGCGAGTGAGAAAATGAATGTTGAAATTTTCATTTTAGAGATTAAGAAGAAGAAAGTTCTAGTGAGAGTTTGAAAGTTCTTGATTTGACGAAGATATTCTCCGTTTGATACAATAATTATGAAAATCTGTGGGAAATTTGAAAGTTTTGACGTTAGAAGAAATATTCTTTGCTTGATACAAAATTTATTAAAACAAGGACTAAGCTGAGAATATCTCAGTGATATTCCGGAGTGTAAATAATATTGGAAATATTCTTAATGTGAAAAAAGGGATTGGTAAAAATTGTATTGATCAAAACCGTGAGTATGTAGAATAGAGATTTATTCAGGGATTACGTATGTACTTATGCAACTTCGTATTTGATTTGGTAGTCGTTGGGTTTATTTAAATCTAGCAGTATTGGTAGAATGTAGTTTTATTAGAAGGTAAATCTTTGAATGCTGTCTATACAACTTTAATAAACATATTACCGATAAATATGTGATTAGGTTTACAAGAATGAAATTGTGCAAAATGTTGTGTAAAGGTGGATCGATCCTTGACTGAGTGAAGAATGTTTGTTGTATGAAGAAAGGAAATTATTTATTTTAAGGAATAGCTGTTGAAAAGATATCTAATAACATGGGAGAAACGTGGACTTGTTTGCTTTATAGAAATTGTGTGATATTATTTTTAGGGAAGTCTATTTTGATTTTAGGAAAATAAAACCTTAATTTCTGTTGTTATTTAAATGTTCTTTTCTTTCCATGAAAATGTGAGCAATGGTTGTGGAGCTATTGCTGCCTCACAGTCTTGCAGCAGGGTTGCTCATCAGGACGCAGGATAAGTCGGAATTCTAAACAACACAGGTGATGTAGTTTTCCAATTTAAATTAAATTAGTGTGTGTGATAAATAAATCATTTTGATTTTATTTCAGCAGAGTCGTACAAGTGACTAAGATTATTATGTTTGTATAACTATACTAGACTAAGTAATGGCTTTACTTTATCAAATTTCAGTGCTTGACGGATAACAGTTTATTAATTAATTAGGAAATGGATTTATGGACTTAATTATATGTATATAGATTTTCATCATCGGTATTTAAAGGAAACCCATTGCCTTTAGACACTATTGTTATTATACCTATACCTCACAATTGGCTAATATTGCTATGTTTATTTTTCACAGGAATAAGTAATGGCTTTGCATTATCAAATGCCAAAAGCATGTTGGCTAAATAGCTTATTAACTAACAAGGAATAGATTTATGTGCTTTAATTGTTTATACTATACTTTTACCATATGCATTTGAACTATCATTATTGCATCTTTATCTTACAAATGGCCGATATTGCTATGTTTGTTTATTTTTCATAGGAGTAAGAAATGGCTTTGCATTACCAAATTCAAAGGCATGTTGGCTAAATAGCTTATTAATTAGGAATAGATTTAAGTGCTTTAACTACTTTATACTATACTTTCATCATCGTCATTTGGAGGAGTTCCATTGTTATTAGTTACTAATACTACTGCACCTGAATTAATATTATCAACTAGTTTCAACGTACAATTCGCAACATTATAGAAGCGAATCCCGCTGGATCACTAGATTTTCCCGGGATAATAAATAGCCTATGTACTAATCCAAGTCATCAACTATCTGTGTTTAAAATTTCATTCAAATCCGTTTCGTAGTTTTGCGTGCGTTTTTATCTTTTAAAACCTACTAACTGGTGATAGTTACCACATATCTTTATAGATGAGAACCGGCTAAGGAAGTTCTTAGAATAATTTCCATAGTACAGTTGATTCTGCTTGTTATTTAAACTTTAGGGATCGAGAGCTGATTCCTTTGGAGTCTTCGAGGCCGCGTGGGGGCGACTTCTTAGCTGTCGTCGGAGCTGAATGCAGAGTTACTGTAGGTTTGTTGCAGAGTTGGAGGTATGGCTAATACGATTTTATTTCTGCATTGTTATAATTTTGGGCAGTTATAATTTTTTTATGAAGGAACAATTAGGTGATAGGGTAGGGCGTGTAGATATTAGGTGGAAGAACTGATGCTTTAATATATTGAGGAATTTAAGGAATACTTTGTTTATTATTGACCTTCAATTAAAACTAGATGATTCAAGCTTAGGAAATATTTACTATAGAAACTTTCTCTAGTTTAAATGATTACTTGAATTAATGCTTCAAATTGGAAATATTGTTAGGAAGAAATGGGATCTTTTAGGAGTTGAAAGAAGAAGATCTGTTATTGTAGGAATAATATATTATAACCAATAAGCGGGGGCATAAATCTATACAAAATTCACACGAAAACCTACCTTAATATGAATTATTAAAATTATGAAATGTTAATACGAATTATTATATCCTATTATAAAACTAAATATTAACTAATACGTAAATTGATTGCATAGGCCAGTCTCTTAAAATCAAATCTTCATAAAACATTATTTTATTTACAATCAAATTTAAAACCGAGTACAAATATTAAACGAGATAATCACAAACTAATACAAATTACTCTCTTCGTGTCTAACAAAGGAATAATTAATATGAACTGAATTGTTGAATTAAATTTGGAGCGAGAATCTTAAATGACTTTAATAAAGCTTCAGGGAGTTAGAGTACAAGAGAGGAATGAATGAACTTTAGTCCAAACGTATTATGTTTATTTAACCATATTTTGTATAAATTATTTACTTAATTTAATTAATTATTTATTTATTTTATTCTTATTTTATATTATTTATATAGGGATTTAGGAGGATAGGAATTATAATATTAAACTTCTTTATCAAATTAATTCTTTTGGATAATTGAAATATTATTGTTTATAGTGACAGTGCATAACAGATCTTTTAGTAAGATAGGAAGTTTACTAAATAAATCTAAAATTAAGGTTAATTACTAATTTTGGATTAGATATTTTTACCTTTTACCTTGGTAAATAGATCATGTCATCTTCATCTCACGGGAATATCGACTTTACGAAGGCAACAAGTTGTGCTGGGTGTATCTATATAAAGACATACATGTAATGTTGCCATTATGGTCATCTTCTCTTCACCAGTGCAGACACACGGTTCATATGCCCCTCTGTCGTGAGCAAGGTGTTTGGGGCGATAACCCAGATAAACACCCAACTATACCGCCAAGCAAAGTTGATCCATTTTCATATCTAATCATCTCAGACATGAACTATTTTACAGAACTAGAGTTATTTGTCTAAATTGTTTATCTGTATATATTCATGTATTAACCTGGATTCCATGATTGAATCTCTACATCATAAGGATTGTACAAATGAACTTTACTTATGATTATTCGGGTGGCTAGACGTTTCATAATACTGTTCACTTAAAGCAACAATAGATCTAATAAGCGTTGATTTCTAAAAGTTCAGACCTTATTAAATTCTAAAATTTGATTAAAGAGAAATTGAAATAAGAGTAATAGAGCTCTAATAATCTGGAGAAGACATAAATAACTTAGTTTCATTAGAAAACGAGTATAAGACGAGTTGTTTGGATTCTAAGATGTATTGAGTATTCAATCACAATATTAGTGAGTTCAAAGATCTTACTAAATTTCAACTATAACTTCAAATTCAATTAATAAGTAATATTTCATTGCTTGTGGTGACTATAAATTATTAGGGTTATAGGAGGAAATTTGACTATAATAACTTTAGAACAAAGGTTAATTTCTAGTTCAGTAATAATTTATTTTAATTATTTGGCTTTTTGATTGGACCATACCTTCGTCACAAGGTAGTGTCGGCTTTGCGAAGGCATCAGGGTTGTATGCATGTCGCATGCATTGTGTATATCTATATAAAGACACACATGTAATGTTGTCGTTATGGTTATCTCCTCGTTGCCTGTGCGTGGTATTCGGATAAGGCCTACCGCAAACAGTGTATTCAGAGGGTTAACCCAGATAAACACCAACTATCTATCGCCTAGCAAAGTTGAACTATTTACATAATTAATCAAATCGTCAACCAGGTATGAGCTACACCACAGAGCTGGATATATTAAATTGCTTGTTTTAATGTATTTTTATACATTAACCTGAGTTCATTTGACTTTCGTCATAAGGATTATCTTAATTGATTTTACTTATGAAATTTTTATGATTTGGATTATTTGAAGTTCATTGCGAGCAATGATTACTTTTTATATATGTTTATTTATCGCGTACCGACTATTAATGTTTCGGTATTGTGATTGAAGACAACATATTATCTGTCTTAGTTTTGTCAAGTAATTGTTAAAACAAACTTGCACAAACTTTAATTGTAAACTTGAGAATTATATTTATTATTTGGCTTTTGACTGTGCTCAATACAAATGATGCACCTTAGTCATGCCAATATTTATTATTACTGGCTATTACTAAAATAACAACAGTATATACTTTATCAACATTTATGTACTCCAAGTCAATGCTATCGCAAACTTGAGTACTTTATATATTATTTTAATTATTTTACTTTGATCAAGTCAATGCTTAATCGTATACTTGAGAATTATATTTATTGTTTGGCCTTTTGACTGTGCTCAATACAAATGATGCACCTTTGTCATGCCAATATTTATTTATTATTTTGTTACTGTTTGTTACTAAAATAACAACAGTATATATTTTTATCAACATTTATTTACTTCAAGTCAATGCTTAATTGTATACTTGAGAAACATATTTATTATTTGGCCTTTTGACTGTGCTCAATACAAACGATGCACCTTTGTCATGCCAGTATTACTTATTATTTTGTTACTGTTTGTTACTAAAGTAGCAACGGTATATATTTTTAGCAACATTACTTACTTCAAGTCCATGCTTAACTGTATACTTGAGAAACATATTTATTATTTGGCCTTTTGACTGTGTTCAATACAAACGATGCACCTTTGTCATGCCAATATTTATTTATTATTTTGTTACTGTTTGTTACTAAAATAACAACAGTATATATTTTTATCAACATTTACTTACTTCAAGTCAATGCTTAGTTGTATACTTGAGGAATATATTTATTATTTGGCCTTTTGGCTGTGCTCAATATTAATGATGCAGCTTGGTCATGCCTATACTCATCAACTTCCAAACAATGTATTCACATATTTGGACATTAAAACTATATGGCTATCACTTTGTGACCTCACAATAGTAAAGCCTATCTGCCAATAACTTGGTTCTTCATAATATATTGATTTTCTCTTTGAGATTAAGGACTTTAGTTCCTTTTAGTTTCAATATATTTCTGGGGGATACGCTAGGAAGGCCTTCAGCCGGCTTGGTATCCACACATGTGAGGCGTGGCGGCGCCTCTTACATATCCCACAATAATAAAATTGCGGCACTAAAGTGCTTTACAACTCCCAACCTAAATATTACAATAATTTTATCCATATATTCCATACTGCCGTACTTCTTTCCTTTAGATGAAGACAATGTAATTATTAATATCATCATATTGCTTTCTTAAGTTATATATTTTATTATGTATTTTATGTATATATTTAATATGTTATTCCCTTCCTTAAAGTCAAATATCTTTATTATGTACTTATGTATCTATGTAATGTATTACTCCTTTTCTTAATTCAAATATCTTTATTATGTATTTATGTAATATATTACTCCCTCCCTTAACCCAAATATATTCAATTTATTAAATTTTAGTCCTTTAAATCAATCTATAGTATACATTTCCTGATAAAGTATGGTTGTTTATAAGAGATGAAGTGTACCTTTGAAAAGAATGATTGGGTAAACTATATAACACAAAATGAGTCCTCAATTTAACACTAGATGAATCATTTGGCCAGATAATATGATTATAACTCTGTTGACTCCTTTATAAACGAAATATAACAGACAATTTTGTTATATTTAAAATGTGTGTTTAGAGGGTCTTCGGGAGAGTTTGTTACAACCTCTATCTTCTCCCTACCTTCCCCTACCTTAAACCTGCCTTCTCCTACCTTTCCACTACCCTTTCGCTACCTTACAACTTCTTACACTCCTCTACCTTCTTCTATCTTCATCTCCCTCTATCTCCGCTTCCCTTATCTGCCTGATCCCCATGTCCCCATCCCCATCTCGACCTCCCCCTATTTGCCACCTCCCCATAAACTTCTTCCTTACTCATATATCTCCTATCTCTACCCCTATATTCCTTCTACTCCTATCTCCTGTTACTCCTATCTCTCCTTCACCAATTTCCTATTATACATATCTCCCTTCTTCCCCTACTTTCCATTACTCCATTCTCCCCTTATCTCTTTCTCTCTCCCCTCTTTTTGTCGGCAGTCCTCATGAGTGCCTTTGATTTATTCTATAAGCCTACTATATTTTTCTGAATAAATAGATTGATTTGGTAACAAGCGAAATAAAACAATTCATTTAGCGTATACAAATTTAATTATTTATTCTATCAAAAATTGATTTATTTAACTTTAATTTACTAAAAAATATAATTAGTAAAAAATTTACTAAATAGAAAAGGTATACAACTTTATTTTGTTTTAGTTTTATAATATATATTTTTTTACAATACAAGATAGCAAACAAGTAGATGGGTCTCCTGACGGAACGAGTCAATCATCGCCTATAGCCAACAAAGATGTTAATGGTGCGTTGCTAACTTGTGACGAGGTCTAATATTTAATTTTTTTTAATATATAATAATAATTATAATTAATATATAATATATAATTAATTATAATTATTATTATAATATATAATTACCAAATATATAATTAATATATAATAATAATTAATATAAAAGATTTAAAAATGATCGAATCCTAATATCATCTATAGAACTCGTACTCTTGAATATTGAGACTTCTTTTTATGTGTTCTTTATTGTTTACCTTTCTTTGTTTTAAACGTTTTTAATGGTAGAAAAAATCTCGATCTAAGTGAAAGAAATGCGTAACTTTTGTTCAGACTTTGCATTAGTTTTTTTCATATGCACGTGTCGTGAGATGTGAAATTATCAAGAGAAAGTTTTACATTGTGATAAAAAACCGAAACAAATCTTAACTATCGTTTGATAAGTTATGGCAAATTAAATATATTTCCTTGTATATCGTCCTGATATTTACGCTGCATTTTTAAAATTATCATTATATATAAGTAACCATCACCGTAGCTGACCACAAGGGATGTTATCACTAAGACATTGAGTCACCAAATAAATGAATTTATCAGTAAGCGATATGTTGTGTATTAGTTGATTGAATTCACATAGTCTTATCTTTGCTTTGTGACATTTGTTTTGAATTCATTTCCATGGAATTGTGTAGCTTCGCCTTTGTAGTAGTTTTTGCAAAGGTGTCTTTTGTTTTCTCTATATTTAACCTGAATCAAAATATAATTGCATAAATGCATTAAAATATTCATAAATCATATCATTATTCGTAAATCATATCTAATACATGGAGCACACTAAAAGTTTTGCACTTCTAACTAATCCGAACTATTTGAATTTCGAATGTTATATTTTAAAACGTTGCAACCTTCTTAGTAATAAAAAAAACAATTGGCGGGAAATGATTTGTCAATTGTTTTTTATCACACATCAAAGTTGTACGTACGCAACGAAAATGGAATTAAGTCGAAAATATTTTAGAGCGACGACTTTTTATGATTTTAAAAGTTCTCTTTCTCCGCAAGACTGTGCCGCTAGTTTTCAAAATGCTTTTGGGAGAGAAGTACCTTGTTTGAGAACCGTGAGGTGATGGTTTGCTGAATTTGAGAGAGGTCGAGTTTCTTTATATGACGAATTTCGTGAAGGGCGGCCTTCAACTGCCGTCAACGAAAATAATGTGGCTACTGTTAAGCAGTTAATTGAAGAAAACCTCCGGATTACCTATGAGACTGGTGGATGAGATTGGTATGAGCCAAATTCAGAAAATTTTACACGAAGAATTGAAAGTTTGGAAACTTTGTTGTCGTTGGATTCCTCATGAACTGACAGCGGAGCAGAAGCGGACTCACATGGAACGGTGCTCACAGATGCTACTGAAGTAAGACCACGGACATTCTAATGCTGTTTATGACATTGTCATAGGAGACTAAACGTGGATTTATTGTTTTGAACCCGAAAAAACAGCAATCTTGTGAATGGATGTTTGAAAATGAGACCAGGCCAACAAAAGTGAGACAGACGGCAAACGTTGTTAAAAAAATGATCGCTTTTTTTCTCAGCTACAGGTCCCATCTGTACAATTCTAATTGAAGATCAAAAGAGTATTAATGCCAAATGGTATTCTACCATTTGTTTACCCAGGTTGTTAGAAAAAGTTCGCGAAAGACGATCCAGAACCCGCATTTTCCTACAACGTTATAACGCTTCTTCACACACGGCCAACAAAACAAAGTCATTTTTAGCTTCCGAAAATATACATCTCGTCACTCATCCTGCAAATAGCCCCGACCTGGTACCCTGTGATTTCTGTATTTTCCCCAAAATCAAAGATTTGATGAGAGGTTTTACTTTTACCAACTCCGAAGAGGCAATCAGCACGTAGAAAACATGCCTTCAGATCTGTGGTCCTCCTGTTTTAAAAAATGGTTCGATCGCATGAAAAAATGTTTAAAATGTAAAGGAGATTATTTTGAAAAGCAATAAACATAATATTTTGGTTATAACATGTTGTTTTTTTAAGTTACGCAAAACTTATAGTGTGACCTACGTATAAAACTATAAGAGAGACTTTTTAAAATGATAAGAATGAAGTCAAAAGTAAGATCTTAAGCCTTTTCTTTATTTTAAAGACTCGGGAACAATTACACTACTACTAAAAGGCACAAGTCTTTTAATGGAAATTATTTAAAAACTATAAACATGTCGACTTGAGTTTATTACAATACTGTTGTTTGTTAGAAGTACACTTAATAAACCACTCATGTTTTGCTTTTCTGTCAGGCAGTATAAAGTTTATAACATTTTGTGCTTGGTGCCCGCGTGGGACATGGGTGTACAAGTGTGGTGGATGTGGGTGAATTGTGCCGCTGGGGTCTTCTTTTTGTCCGGACCATCGGTAAGACTTATCCTTTTATTAAACCGACGTTTTTCTTTTCGGTACCATCGCGGAAGATACAGTTCGCGGATCATAGTAAACTTAATTAATTTCCCTTTTTTAATAATGGTTTTCCGCAATGTAATGCCTGAATCAATAAAATATCTTAAAAATTTGATCTTTTATTGAAAGGGGATCGGAACAATACGAGGAAATAATGACGATGGGAGGGAAATAAATGACAAACGTTGAGAAATTCAAGGCATCATCCTGGTTTGTCAATAATGTAATAGGTATCGTCAGTGCCATTACCAACTTCTAAGAATTGTGTTTGTATCGTACAAATGTTCTTTGATTTTATACAGCTGAAATTGTAACTGGCTTTTTAAATGTTAAGCATAACCGCTGTTTCTGGTCATAAAGAAGGACAGTGCTATTGGCAAAGTTATCCAATAATTATTTAATAATAAAGCTTAATATAATAATTGAATAAGATTGCCGCTGTATTGGAGAATTTTACACTACTTACATTACTACTTATTACTAAGAAATAGTATATACTTACGCATATCTGATTAATACACTGATTAAGTTGTTGATTGGTTTCTCGTAGAACAACCATAGTAGATATGCTGACATAATGCTTAATACTCCCACTTGCACCAAATCGTGCAACTGAAAATAAATAAAAAATGTTTGCCACTACAGATCATCCCTGAAGTATTCCACTAAGTTATTATTATAAGCTTAAATCAGTTAAAATACATCTAAGCATATGTAAGCATTCGTGGAAGGCTTTTATTTTTGAACGCGATGATCAATTTTGTTTTTGGTATGGTATTTTCAATAAAAATCCTGTTTTAAAAATTTTCCATCGACAATCATATGTAAGCAACTCTTAAATTAATCCACCAATTTTGTCCCAAATTACGGAAATCTACTCAGTTTTTTAAGGTAAAGAACTGATTAGTTTTTTCTACATAACTTGTGTCTCTCTCTTGTTTCAGTATAAAACATATTTTGTTATAGTCTGTTTTAATCTTTTCAAATCAACTGTGCCTAATTGGTTCAAATTTGCAGGAAGTTTGGTGAAATTCATTAAAACACCGCCCTAATTAATTTTATACTAGCAATAAGCAGAGCTTTGTAAGGGCTCGCAAAGTTATACTACCTAGTTATATTGTTAGGAAAGTATTTTTATGAGAATTACATCTTTTAATATATGGACTTTATTTATAATTATCTAACCTAAAAAATCCAGCGTATTTTTACTCAAACATTATATTCGCATTAAAGGCGTCGTCAGGCTTTGGTCTAGGAGGACGCAGGAAAATAAAAAAATAAAAAAACATGTTTCTAAGACTAATTTTTTTAGTATTTACAAGAAAAAATTCTTTAAAATTTTCTTGATTTATTAAAAACAGGATTTTTATTATTATCAATGTTATCTACACAGAACAAATATAATAAAGGTTATCTACTAAAACTACACCATAATTTCTGGTCTACATATAATATGTAGCAACAGTAACTCAAGATCCATCTCGCTCCACCACTTCGCTCTTAAAGTCTAATATTCATAGAAATTAATTTTTATATATGGTAGCTTTCTTGTAAAAGAGTTTTCAAGGAAACATGCGTATAAAAAATGAAAGTTGATCTAATAAAGAAAAACACATTTTTAACATTTCGCTAAGATAAATATTTTTTATTCTAAAATCCGGAAGTCCTGGTTTCACATCGATTTTCTTAATCAAAAAATGTTTTGTTTAATTAACCTTCAAAATTTTTAGGATTAATATTGGACTAACCGCAGACACGAAGAATTGGCGGTTGAAACGGAGCGAATAAATTTTTCAATTTTTCTCAGAGAAACCCTCGGAGTTCGATTTCGGAGTCAGACAAATCAAAAATGTGTTTTTTCAGTTTCCTAATAAAAACAATATTGCCCGGGATTGGAAAAGTGCCCGGTTGGTGACAAACTGGTCACCTATTACGTGTTGGGACTAAGATTTATCTTTGGCTAATCGTGGATGCATACGTTGTACCTCTGCCTACCTCTTCGGGGATACGGGCATGAATATACCTTTTTTTAGCTTTTTACCCTCGGGCTAAGTTTAAAAATTGATCTCAATACAATATTAATCAATTACTGTATACACTTCTACTGTTTCACTGTTAGATCCCAAACAAATTGACCGATTTTTATCCAATTAACGGTACTTGACGCAGTTTTTAAAGGAGAAAAGCTGATAAGATCTGACACTAGCTCAGCGGAGGAGCGTCCCGGCTTTAGGGAAATGGTCGCAGGTTCAAATCCCGCGTGTCGATGTTTTTCTTTGCTGTTTTTAAGGTTTTTCCAGATTCCCAAGCACGGGGTGAGTGCTATAACACAAAAATAATTAAATTACGTTGTTTTTAGAAAACTTAATTAATATTTTTGAAGTAACTTACAGGCTAATATACCGATTGACTTCAAAATCTTATCAGCTTTTCTCCTTTAAAAACTGCGTCAAGTACCGTTAATTGGATAAAAATCGGTCAATTTGTTTGGGATCTAACAGTGAAACAGTAGAAGTGTATACAGTAATTGATTAATATTGTATTGAGATCAATTTTTAAACTTAGCCCGAGGGTAAAAAGCTAAAAAAAGGTATATTCATGCCCGTATCCCCGAAGAGGTAGGCAGAGGTACAACGTATGCATCCACGATTAGCCAAAGATAAATCTTAGTCCCAACACGTAATAGGTGACCAGTTTGTCACCAACCGGGCACTTTTCCAATCCCGGGCAATATTGTTTTTATTAGGAAACTGAAAAAACACATTTCTGATTTGTCTGACTCCGAAATCGAACTCCGAGGGTTTCTCTGAGAAAAATTGAAAAATTTATTCGCTCCGTTTCAACCGCCAATTCTTCGTGCCTGCGGTTAGTCCAATATTAATCCTAAAAATTTTGAAGGTTAATTAAACAAAACATTTTTTGATTAAGAAAATCGATGTGAAACCAGGACTTCCGGATTTTAGAATAAAAAATATTTATCTTAGCGAAATGTTAAAAATGTGTTTTTCTTTATTAGATCAACTTTCGTAACGTAATTTAATATTTGAAAAACTGTAAATTTGAAAATAAGATTAGATTTTGATATTTAAAACGGCATTCGACGTATTTTTTTAGTTCTAAAATATTGTAGAAAACTAAAAAATTATTGGTTGAATTTTTTTTTATGTTATTGGGATAGGCAAACTGGCAGACGTGCCACCTGATGGTAAGTGGTCGACGTCGCCAATGAACATAAATAGAATATCTGGGCTGGAACTAGCCCACGTATTCCATTCATGTGTTGCCTATCCTGAGACGGTGCCAGTAATGACACTGCCTGTCTTGCCCTTCTCTCCGATACATAGCAACGCTATTTCACGGAAAAAAATAAGCAAGATGGTGGTACCCATGCAGCCGGGAGTGCGGCACAACGCATCCCTCCCACCGGTAACATTTTTACCGCTTCGCTCGCCCTAATAACATTTTTTATTTTCATTTCATTTTAACATTGTAATAAATTTGACTCCTCAGTTCTCTTGACAAGATTTATTTACATTAGGAATTAACGACAAGCGCATACTCACGTATTCCAAGGTTATGACGCAAGTACTGCATTACACATAAAATTAAATTACTCTAGAACCAAACGATATTTTATCATTCTGTAAACGACTAAGCAGGGATGTTACGAATATTCGCATCCGCATCCGCAAATGCGGAATATTCGCATCTATTCAGACATCTGCATTCGCATTCACATCCACATCAATCAATGCGGAGTTTTTACGGATGCAGATTCAAATTAACTAGTAAATACAGTAAAGAAAGTGGGCGGAGCTAGAGTGGCACGTGCTTCGCGTTTATTTTAGTAATTGCTATTATTGCATTCATTCGGTAACTGGTTTGAAAGAACTTGACGACTTTTTAAGAAAACCACGGGAAAGTGATGCTGGCAGTCTTTAATCTGAAATCACAACTTACAGCGAAATTTTCTTCTTTGGAAAATAGCAACTTATATGCAATCTCCACATATTTATATCCTCGCTATAAGTATAAATTTTTCAAACCAGTTACGGAAGAAAAAATAAAAGAAGAAATAATAAAGATGGTGAATGGCCCTGTCGTCACCGATTCTCCTATGTCACCAGCGAAGTACACAAAACGAATGAGAATAGGAGATTCTCGAGATCTTTAACCAGGAATATCCAGTACGGGTAAGAAGACTTGCTTAAAAAGCGATCTTGCCATGATGTTAGATTTATCGAGCGAAGACGAAGGTGGATGAGAACCGGACAACAATAGTCCCGATGCTCTTATCCGCAAATAATTAGCTATTTATCGTAACTAAAAACGACTGGATTTAGGTGGAAATTCACTAAATTGGTAGAAAGTTAACCGTTGTGAATTTAAAATTATTTCCATATTAGCAAGCAGATATTTATCACCTCCACCAGCCAGTGTTCCCAGCGAACAAACTATTTTGTAGAGCTGGGTTAATATATAATCCATTAAGAAATAGTTTGGAAGTCAGCTTCCAAACTACTTCTTATACAGGCTGCTACATTGCTATTTAGAAATATAATTCACAAATTTTCAAGTTTAATTACTAAACAAAGATTTCTATTTTGTAACTCGAAATAAAAACGTTAAGTTTAAATTGACTTTCAGTTAATTATGCACTTAATATTTTATTCATTATCCCTTTAAAATCCGCATCCGCATCCATATCGCATCCGCATCCGCATCAAATCCGCAACCGCCGATGTGAACTTTTAATAATCCGCATCCGCATCTGCATCCGCGGATGTCAAAATTCTTGCTTCCGTAACAACCCTGCTACCAAGCACTGCGGTGCTTTTCGTACAAAATCGCAATCTATTGGACTGAAAAGGATCGCAACATGCAAACTTCCATATCCATAACCAACGACCACATACATATATATTTTCAAAGATCGGAATAAACCAATAATTTCCTTAAGGAAATAAAAGTTAAAATATGTTTTTGATCATAATGATCATAATATAAATACATTTTGTTGATACTACCAGATAGATATTAATTAATTTTCATATGTAATTAAGTATACTTATAGATAAATTCAGTCGATATAATACGACGGTATTCGATTAAATTGTACTAAAACTCCTTAATATTTGAACCGATAGATTTGGATTTGGGCTATTAGATTTGGAAAGATAAAAAAAAACATTTGGCGCGTAAAGCACGGTGATCAATGTTCTTTTAAGTTTATTAGACCTTGATATACTATTTTGTTGAAGATAGAATGGAGATCGGATAAAAGTTGACTGAACCTCATGGAAAGGAGCTTTTATACCCTTAGAAACTTGGATCTAAATTCGAAGAAAAGTTAATATCGGGTAAAGCTAATGATGATGATGAATATAAACGAGCTTAATTTACTTACCCAAAGCGCCATTTCGAATTGAATAGGGTTTCTGGTAGTTATAACATTTCTACTAATAATAAAATGGTGAAGCAAAAATATTAAGTAGCCCAGCTTGCTCACGATGGTACAGAATGTACAGCTTAGGATGGCTGGGATCGCTGAAAATAAATAAGTCTGTGTTGGTACATTATTGTTCCTTAATACAAAACTGACAATGAAAAGTGATAATGAACAATGATTTGCTGCTGCTGCCGTGATGAATATAAGGGGTATTCAGATGTCCAGGACATGCAAGAATACCTTTCTCAATATTTCTGTGGTTTTGTTATATTGTATTGCTTGTGGAAGACTCGGACTCCAATATTGTTGGCGTTGATGACTCCACGTAGCATTTGACTATTTATCAGAAGGTTTTAAGAGGTTTTATACATTGAGAGAAAGCATACGATAGCATTTTGTGAAAAAATTGGAAGACTACCAGATTTTTATATATACTTTACTTTTTCCCCGTGTGACCAACACCTTTGAGGAATGATGACCAGGCTCCTTTGAGGAATCGACAAACTGCGTTCTGCCAGGCAGGTCATAAGAGGCGACTGATTGGCTATGCGAGTCACTACCCTACCATCGTGGCTACTAGATGATAGAGTTCTGCATTGTCGCGCCCAGGTCTGGTACCACCACCTTACTTATTCGTACCGCAATAGCATCAGTGCTGGTCATGGTCATGTTCCGGTTTGGAGGGTAAGGTAGCCGGTGCCCTTATGCATTTAGCATTAGCACCATGCCACGAGATAGCAAACACACCATTAACATCTTTGGTGTCTAAAAGCGATGATTGACTCTTTCCATTAGGAGACACATCTGCTTGTTTGCTGTATAAAAAAAGATTGCATGGTAGATGAGCCCCTGCTACGTGATGTGACGTCCATGTTCTGGGACTACAAATCCTATGTGTGGTTTGACTGCATCATAGTGCTCTGATTTGATTTTAATACTGGTGTCAAGCAAGGTTATATGTTATCAACTTACTTGTTTATCTGCTATTTCGTATCTCGTATAAGTGTCTTTTATTATATCATAAGATAACAAATAAGCAGATGGGTCTCCTGATGGAAACCATCACCTATAAACACCAAAGATGTTAATGGTGCGTTGCTATCTTGTGGCGAGGTCTAATTCCACATGCATAAGTTTATCGGCTACTTTACCCTCCAAACCGAAACACGACAGTGACAAGCACTGACGCTCTTGCGGCAGGAACAGGTAAGGCGGTGGTATCAGACCCGGGCGAGACAATGCAGAACTCTACCATCTAGTAGTCACGATGGTAGTGACTCGCATAGCCAATCGGTCGCCTTTCACATCCTTCCTGGCAGAACGGCAGTTAGTCTATTCTTCAAAGGAGCCCAGAAACAACACGGGGAAAATTTCAAATGAGACCGATATATTTTTTTAAAATAACAATTATCCACCCACATCCACCACACTTTTACAACCACGTCTCACACCGGCACCAATCACAAAAGCACACAATTTATGTACGCACTCAACGCACGTTTCACTTCGAAACCGAAGCATCCTCAGAAGAAACGAACACTACCCCACTCTACGCGAGTGTAAGTGATACTGATTCGCGCCGATGTTTGACACGCTTTTTATACACAATGTGTGGCCAGACCAAACACTTTTTTCTAACAGGTGTGAATTTGAAAGATTTTTTTGTTCATTGATGATAATGATTCGCGCCGGTGATTGACACGCTTTTTATGCGCTATGTGTGGTCAGGTATATGTGGTCAGATCAAACGCTTTTTTGTAACAGGGGTGAATTTGAAAGATTTTTTTGTTCATTTCACAATTTGCTTGAACCGTTATTATGTTCTATGATCTCTAACAGCTCTAATATTGTGACAGTACGTAGGTTGTAACAGTACGTTTGGTCTGGCCACACATTGCGTATAAAAAGCGTATCAAACATCGGCGCGAATCAGTATCACTTACACTCACGTAGAGTGAGATAGCGTTCGTTTCTCCTGAGGATGCTTCGGTTTCGATGTAAAAGGAGCGTTGAGTGCATACATAAATTGTATGTTTTTGTGATTGGTGCCGGTGTGAGACGTGGTTGTAAAAGTGTGGTGGATGTGGGTGGATGATTGTGCCGCTGAGGTCTTCTTTTTATCCGGACCATCGGTGAGTCTTATCCATTTATTAAACCGACGTCTTTCTTTTCGGTACCATCACGGAGGATACATAGAACAGTTCGCGGATAATAGCAAATTTAATTAATTTCACCTTTTTAGTAATGGATTTCCACAAAGTAGCGCCTGAATCAATAAAATATCATTTAATTGTAATTTTTTTTACTTAGATGATGCTTTGGAAACTACTTTATCTCAGACTTATCACGGCTGTGAAAGATGATTGTCAAAATAACGGCCTACAAACTAATGAGAAGAAAACTAAAGTACTTGGAATGGAAGTAACCAGTGAGGATGGAACACCTGTGGTTGATAATGCATTTCCATAGATTTAAAACAATCGGAAACGCTTTTTATTTAAATTACTACGAAATTCGTCTTGAAAGCTTTGATGAAATTCTCCCATGAGAATTTTATAGTTTTAATTATATTTATTTTTAATGATGGAGTAATGTGTTCGGAGTTTATTTTAAAGTTATTTTTAACTCATTTTTGCACAATCAGCTGATATATTTTATATCATCAGATAGCAAACAAGCAGATGGCTCCCCCGATGGAAAGATAAATGCCTATAGACACCAAAGATCTTAATGCTGCGTTGAAATCCATTTGTCGGGATGACAATGCCACATTCATAAGTTTACCAGCTAACTTAGGGTAAGTTAGCTGGTAAACTTATGAACCTAACTGGAACACAACAATGATAAGCGTTGACTCTATTGCGGCAGATATAATAAGGCGCTGGTACCAAATATCTAGGTGAGATATTGCGGAATTCCACCATCTAGTAGTCATAATGGTAGTGATACGTATAGCCAATCGGTCGCATTTTAGGCCCTGCGTGGCAGAACCTCGGTTGGTCTATACTTCAAAGAAGCCCGGACCAACACAGTGGACCGAGAAGTTGGAGTTAATGGAGTTAATCTATTCTAAACAAGCATGCAAACCTTGTAGAGAAAAGCTTATATTTCTTTCCGAGAGGTAGTCATTAGCAGCAAGCTAAAGTTAAATCATCATCGCGTGTAGTCCAATTACAGCGTAGTTGAATATTTTTACATCCCTTCTAACATCCCCTGGTAAAGTAAACGGTTAAGCGCTTGGTTTCTTTGTTATTAAGCTTTCGGTTATGACGTATACTTACGCACGTCGCCGTACTCGCACGCTAGTATTATTGCAACGGTACACAGGGAACACAGCGGCCTGTTCAGTCCGGCGAACAACGCACCCTCGATAGCACTGAAGTCTTTGAATATAAAATACGACCCACCGATGTATGCGACCGTATAAAGAGTTATCACTGACGCGGTAAGCAAGATTGTTGATACTATCTGAAAAAAAAAATCATTTCTATACAAATAAATAGAATTGGAGTGTCTGTTTGTAATATTAAAATAACTGCTTTTTACTAAATGCATATGGATATATATGGTACATATACCAAAATAACATTTTTTACAATTTTTGTCTGTTCATCTGTCGATCTGTCTGTCTGTCTGTCTGTTTGTTCCGGCTAGTTTCTGGAACGGCAGGACCGATTTTGACGGGACTTTCAGTAGCAGATAGCTGATGTGATAAGGAGTAACTTAGGCTACTTTTTTTCAAAATATTTCCACGCGGACGAAGTCGTGGGCTCAGCTAGTTTTATATATCTTGTTAATAAGAAAGTTTTTAAACATGAGACCTTAATGAGCATCCTAACAGCAACGTTGTCTTTTACTATGGTAATGCGTCTGCACATATCGATACGAGTTCATATCTTCTAAAAAAACCTTACTAAAAATAAAAAAAGAAATGTTAGTAACAAAATATTCCTACAGCATACTTTTTATATTTTTTCCTGTTTGAAAATAGTAGTATGTTCAGGTCCGCTTTTAAGTTATTTTTAGTATCATTAAATACATTTAAAAAGTATCAAGACGGTATCGTCTTTCTATATCTTATCCAAATATCTATCTATATCTTACCATCCACACTTGAATACTGTTGAAATCTGGAATTTTTCTGCCGGGCAAGTAGTTTGATGGGATATTTCTGGGGAGCGCCAGTTTTTGTAGTGGAAGCCATGGGAAGGGTGCCGGGTTCCTGAATTTTGCTGCAGCTAGACCTACCACCGACGGGAAATCAATATCCCGTTTTTTTCGCCGAGTCACCGAGCCCGTCCGTCAAGATAAGTCCCTGACTCCGGTTATCATCGGCGTAGCTGTCCCCAAATGTCCTTCCGAGTCCAAAAATTCCTAGGCTTTCTAAAGGGGATCGTATCTTTTTTTCAACGATATTATGTTCTTTATATACCTAACTGTCGTATTTTTTGTAACGAGAACCCGCGACAGATGTTAAATTTGATGTATGCTTATTATTGTAATAATCTTTTTTATATTTTATCATTATATTAATACTAGCTGTGCCCGCGACTTCGTTCGCGTGGAAAAAATTCTAAAATAAAAACCCGCATAGTTTCTGTTCCCGTGGGATTTCCGGGATAACAACTATCCTATATCCTTTCTTGGGTCTCAAACTATATTTGTACCAATTTTTATCCAAATCGGTTCAGTGGTTTGGCCGTCAAAGCATAACAGACAGACAGACAGAGTTACATTCGCATTTATAATATTAGTATATCCATACATACTAGCATTTACAGCTATGTTAATAATTTATATAATTAAAGAAAACTTGACACTTCTAAACATTTTAATTTCTGGCTATTTATCTGGTCTCTGTGATTAGATTAAATTAAAAACACAAGAGAAAGTGTGAATTACTTGGCCCTAAATAGCGTCCCGACTAAGAATATGTACCATTTCAAATTAAAAAAATCTTGACCGCAATAGGTATAATTTTATTTTATAAAATTTTGTAATCCAGTTTCTCACTTTCTTAAACTTTAATTCTCTCATACTTCAGCATTTGTTTTAAAAATGTTGATGTATTCCAGTAAATACGCACATCGTCAAAGTATTATAAAGATATGGTTAGCATTTAAAGTTTAAAACTGGTTTACAAAAATGTAGCTGATTGCCATTGCATCTCGAACATATTTTCTTTTTAGATTCTGAAAAGTTTAATGAAATAAACGTCGCCAAATACGGTTTCTATATTGTAATATAGATTTCGCTTAGCCACGATACGCTAACAAAGTAACCAACACAGATTTTTGTTTGAAATTTTGCACTTTTACTATTTCATAATTCCCAAACTATATATATTTCTATTTAAATAGCCAACCGGTTTCGCATTTTACTGCATCGTCAGAGCTAAAGCTTAAATTATTAACAAATACCTAGTGTTCGGAAGCGTTAATAATACTTTAGCCCTGATGATGCAGTAAAATTTACCTGCTACCTTTATATAGTGCACGCTATGTACCAACTAGACGTTTTGCTCACATAATATCATGTGTAATAGGAAGGGTTAGCTGATCCTACGGCACAATTCTTTTTACACGCTTTTTATTAGCTTCACCTGTATCATTTTTAAAAATATATAAACGGGTCAATAACGGGTACATATATAGAACTTACTTGTAAAGCTCGACGTTTCGCCCAAGTTACATTGACCGTGGTCACGAGCAGACTCAAAAGTTCACCTGTATGTTTGTATGTTTGTTTGTAACCGACTTCTTTGGGAGCGATTTTGACCCACTTTAAACGGCCAGATTTCCTTCAGACTTTGTAGATTTATCGAGGACCGATGACAATACACTAATTTGATAAAATTATTCCATTTTTCAATTTGCAAAATATGATTTTTGTTAATTTATATAATTTTCATCTATAGTCGATAAGGTAAGAAACTTAATTAAAATTTTTTATAATTTTTCTCTACAGTCGATAAGACAGGACTTGATGTTAATTTGTGAGTGGGGGCTTTTTAAGATATTATCAAAATGATAATCCTTCTACTCTGTTACGTTTTCATGTAGCGTTGCAGTAGTGATGTATTTGAGTAAGAATGCGAAATTAGGTTGCGTGAGTAGGGTAATGAAGGTAAGTGCAAGCTGGTAAGTTAGTTGCCTAGAGAATGTCGAATTGCACTTTGTAAAAGTGGCCGATGTAGTGTGTCGCTCCATCAGTTACCGAAGCGAGTTTCAGCCCCTTGTACAGTGGTGATTACCCCGGAGGGGCAACTGAAATTTCGCTGTCTTAAAGTACGCGAGTTTGGGTGTGAATGAGTAAGGTGCGTTTAGTGTAGAATTAGGTAAAATAAATGTACATAATATTTATAGATATAGATATATCACCATCCATGTTAATTTTACATGGATATATATAGATATACAGTCTTATAGTTTTCGTTTTTTATTAATTGTAATTAAACGACACTGAATTTATTAGCCATTCGCATTCGGTGACCTACAATTGTCGATTAGAATTTAAAAAAAATGTAACTCAAATAATTGATTTTTAAAAAAGCGTGGGGTGCTTTTTAAGATATCAAAACGATAATCACACTTCTCATATCTGTCAATAAAATATTTATAACTATTGACACCATGCACCCCACGCTTTTTTTAAAATAAAATATTTTTTTTATTCACACTATTATTAATTTATATTTATTGAAATTTTTAACACTATTCTTAATTTAAATTTATTAAAATTTATTTTCTATTTTTTAGTTTTTTTTTTTTTATAAAAAGCGTGTTTTTAGTTTTTTTAAACTATTATTTATTATATCATAAAATAGAAAACAAGCAGATGGGTCTCCTGATGGTAAGAGTCAACCATCGCCTATAGACACCAAAGATGTTAATTGAGCGTTGCTATCTTGTGGCGAGGTCAATTGCCACGTGCATAAGTTTACCGGCTACTTTACCCTCCAAACCGAAACACGACAGTGACAAGCACTGACGCTCTTGCGGCAGGAACAGGTAAGGCGGTGGTATCAGACCCGGGCGAGACAATGCAGAACTCTACAATCTAGTAGTCACGATGGTAGTGACATACATAGCCAATCGGTCGCCTTTTACAACCTGCCTGGCAGTTGGTCTATTCTTCAAAGGAGCCCGGAACCAACATGGGGAAAACACTTAGTGTAGGTTCTGCGCGCTAATCTACACCTATTTGCATGTAAGCATTCTAGTATAGATTTTATTATAGATTCTTGATATGTACAAAAATCATGTAAATCTTGCTTCTAAGAAAATAAACATATTATTATTATTATTATTAAATGCGAAACCGGTTAGCAATTTAAATAAAAATATATATAGTTTGTGAATTGTGAAAATTTAAAATAATAATTATGACGGAGTTTCACCAACTGCCGACGATGGAGAGAATAAAAAAAGGACACCGAGATATTAATTATTTTTAATGTTAAGAGATTGTGCGTTTTCTAATTACGATGTTTTTTAAAAAAAATATTTTTAGAGATATTTTATATTCTCTATTTTATATATTTGCATCGCTGAATAAAATATAAATTATTTTTATACACATATTATTATGTAAAAAAATGATAAAGGATTAAATTACTGAAAGTTACATTTATGAAGAAGTAGATACCTTTGAATGTATTATGAGTCGCCGCTGGGGTTTGTAGTATCTGCTGAAATAGCCAAACGCGAACCCGATTAGGTAAGGAGCAGCACGCAGGTGACTGGCTATGTAAGTCGGCATACGCAATAAGTTGCTCCGGTAATCTCGGTTAGACCTAACAAAAATAACAAAGTAAATAAATAATCAAAAGTTTTTGCTAATTGTAAATAAAAAATTTTTTTTTGCTTCTTGAAGTCCTAGAAACCTGAAATTTGATATGTAAGCTATAGTTAGTACACAAACAATAAAAAAATCTTAAACTAAGTAATTTTACCCTTTCAATATCTTAAACTAGCAAGGTCATTCAAATTTCAATAAATCAACTACCCGCGGAGGTGTTTCCGAACAGATATGACTTGGGGACCTTCAAAAACGAGCTTATTCATTCTTATAATACTTCTTATAATACTTCTAATAGAGATTCATACATCTTTTAAGATTTTAATTTTTTTTTTAATTTTTTGTTTTTCGAAAAGCTTTTATATAAAAAAGCTACTTGGAAAAACTGTGCGAGTTAAGCTAATCTAGAGTTGTAGCGAATTAACTACTAGAGAAGAAAAGCTGCAAATAGTTAAATAATTGTGAAAAGTTACAGAGGCACTAACGGACGTGAGCACATTTTCGTCGTGGCTTCACCTGGAACGCTCTCGCGTTTTTAGCTTGTGAAGTTCTTGTAAAGAGACTGGGAACGAAGAAAATAAGCCACGTGAAATGGAAGATAAATAAAAAAAAGCTCAAAAATATATATTATGATGTTTCGTACGGGAACTCATAATTATTTAGGCATATAGAAAGTATTATTACAAAAAGCACTAAGAAAAAACGAAAAATAACTAATGAAATTGCTAAAGATAATATTACTAAATTTGGTGTAAAATTTATGTCAATTTCATACTATGTAATACAAAAATTTTCTATTTTTACTTAAAATCACCTCACTTCTATTTTTTTATTAGTTTAGATATTTATAAAAAGATTTATGAATGTAATATGTTCAAGGAAATTTAATTTATAATATATGTTTTTACACGGTAATTGAATCACTGATTATGTAATAAAATACTTTCAACTTGCGGTATTTTATCATCAATAATATCATAATCCCTAATAAGGCAGTCTTACAACTTTAAAATCATTTGTTAAATTAATTTAACGTTTCGACTAATAAGTCTTAGTTTTTTTTTAATGAAGACTTGTACAAAGAGTTTCGTACAGTCATACATCAGTATCAGTACACACATCTCCGGAATATGAACACGAAAAAATCAATGAATATTTTTAATTATTCTTGTATTATTAGAAGTTAAAAATGACTGTTTGAAAAAACATACCACATAATAAAAGTCCGAAGACAAAACAAATGATCGAGATCATTGTTACGACACGAGTTGTTAAACTATTCAAACACATTCAATAGTAATTATAACAGGTTTCCCAAGTATTTAAAACCCTTAATAAAAATTATATTAAGTAATCATATTACGTAGATCTTTTGAAGCAAAAATTAGGCATAGGTTTAACAATTTGTTAATTGAATAAAATCTGTAATTCTTCCAAGGAGTTTCATATTTCCTGTTACATTTGTACCTGCTACATAAATATAAGTTTTAATGGTATTTATTTTTTCTCCCGTGTTAGTCTGGGCTCTTTTGAAGTAAAGACCGTTCTGCTAGGCAACAACAGGTTGTAAAAGGCAACCGATTGGCTATATATGTACCTAATATCGTGACTACTAGGTGGTAGATTTCTCCAACGCACTGTGGATATCGAGGTTTGTTTCGGCCTAAAAATCCATAACTTTTTTATTTATTTCTAACGATTAGGCTATGAAATTTGGCACAAATATAAAGTTGCATATAAGGCTTCAAATGAGATGTATTGAGTATAATTATTTTTAATATACTGTATTAAAAATCAAAGTCAATTTACAAAATGATGTAAAAATAATGTTATTTCTTTATGAGCTATTAAAACTATCTATATATTATAACATCTAAGTTGTACAACATCTTATTATCGATTTCTTAAAACACAGGTCAATAAAGAAATAAAGTGGTATCAATTTTGGTAGTGATAAATTACAAATTTATAAAGCAAAAGATTCTAGAAAATATTTAAAAAAATATGCATTTTGAACAATCATTAGGCATAAAAAACATGTATTTAAATATATAATAATATTATAATATATAAATAAATATAAATATAAATAATATTTAAATATATAAATAAATTTGCATCAGAAATTTAATCAGACTCTTCTGGAAGTTTCTGTTCGTACTGGCTTTGTCCAGATGAGCCATTACAGCCCCACTTACTGTGAAGAATTAAATTTTTCAATCCATTCTTATACACGGAACCTATCAACAAAATTCTTGCTGCAGTATGATCCAATAAATCTTGAAGTTGTACTATTTTTGCAGTGGTATTTGTAATTTCTATCGCTGAAGACGGTGGATAGTAGGTTTGTTTCATTGTTTGTACTTTGTAATACGGTGGAAATAGAAAACAGTTTCGTTAGTTTGTTAAATTTCTTAATTATAAATATTGTGTTTTCGTTAAATCTAAATTAATCAGAGCACTAAATGCTTCTTGATCTGTTAGAGTTTGTTGCAGATTTGAGTTTTCTATGAAAATCAAGAACAAGGTTTTACTTTCACTGTCATCATTGAGGTTTTCACAAGATTTCCTTCTGTTTCTTCTCCTATTGAACATAATACCTGAAGGTCTGCATCGTAGATGTGCTCAAATCCGTACTTATGAAGTAGCATCGTATATTTCCTTTATTTATTTATTTAACTTTATTGCACACCTTAAATAAATTTGTGCAAAAGGCGGATATAATGCCTATTGGCATTCTCCTCTAGTCAACTTTAGGGAAAACAGAAAGTATGTAAACGGTGCCTCAGAAAATATGTCATATAAGAACATAGATCTTAATAAATTAAATATATACTACTTATACTATACAAATTATTATATATACATATTACTTTTTTGCTTGATTCTTACAAGTCTGTCAATGATATGAAAGATCTTCCATGTTTTCGTGAAGACGTAGATGATGTGGAGTCGGTTGTAACGTCTTCCAAGACGTATTTACTGAATATTCGGAATCCTTTCCAACCAACTACTGTTCTTCGTTAAAAAACTTGTTTATTCCATGCAGCTACCGTCCATCGTTTATTGAAAGAAGGAATAATATGTTAATGAATATCACTGATGAAAAATGATGAAAAATAAAACACATGTTGTCTTCAGAAATTTGATAATTCTCTTTCAAAACTATTGATAATGACTCAAAAGCTTTTCCTCCAACGATATAGGTTTTTTTTATTTATTTATATCATAAGATAACAAACAAGCAGATGGGTCTCCTGATGGAAAGAGTCAACCATCACCTATAGACACCAAATGTGTTAATGGTGCGTTGCTATCTTGTGGCGAGGTCTAATGCCACATGCATAAGTTCACCGGCTACCTTACCCTCAAAACCGGAACACGACAGCGACAAGCACTGACGCTATTGCGGCAGGAATAGGTAAGGCGGTGGTACCTGACCCGGGCGAGACAGTGCAGAACTCTACCACCTAGTAGCCACGATGGTAGTGACTCGCATAGCCAATCGGTCGCCTTTTACGACCTGCCTGGCAGAACGGCAGTTGGTCTATTCTTCAAAGGAGCCCGGAACCAACACGGGGAAAAGGTAAGTATTAATTCATGTTTGTAGACATTTTATAAAGTAGGTTATAAAAATAAGTATATTATATTCGTTGCAATTAAACGTCCGTTTAATTGTTACTATAAATTTGTAATAAATAAGAAAATACATCAACGCCTTATATAATATTTGAAATTTTAGGGTGGTATGCATCTAGTTGATAAAAATTTTCACATGTATATATGTGCAAAATGATAAATACTCTATTATCAATAAATTAATCATAATAATTTACAAAACACACCGCAAACTATCGATATGGGTAGGAAAATAAATGAAACCGCAACAGATAGCGGGTTTTCGTTTTTGAACACTTCTCACATTTTTACACATAACTCCAAATTTCGCAAAAGTTCGCAGCAAATTTTAAAAAATGTCTTTTATGAATAACTAGGTTACGAATTACCATCAAATACAAGACGTGGGGAGACGTGGGTAACAGTCAAAAGTCTCGATGAACTTGAAAAATACCTTTTTACACGGTTTTTATTAACTTCACCTGTTTGTTTGTATGTTTGTTTGTATGTTTGTTTGTAACCGACTTCTTTGGGCGCGATTTTGACCCACTTTAAACGGCCAGATTTCGTTCAAACTTTGTAGATTTATCGAGGTCCGATGACAATATACTAATTTGATAAAATTATTCCAATTTTAACCGACTTCAGAAAAAGGAGGAGGTTCTCAATTCGGCTGGTATATTTTTTTTATGTATGTACACCGATTTCTCCGAGGTTTCTGAACCGAATTACGTGATTCTTTTTTTGTTTGATGCGGAATAGTTTCGAATTGGTCCCATAAAAATTTGATTCAGGTAAGCCCAGTAATTTTTGTTTTATGAGCATTTTTTTATTTATTGTACCTATCTCGATGTCTGAAATCAAATCTCGCAAGTAAATTTGATCCACTTCCCGGTTACCGATTGAGCTGAAATTTTGTATACGTATGTTAATTGAATGACAATGAAACCTTATTATGACATGGAGCTGATCTGATGAATCTGAATCGGAAGGTGACCACAGGAACTTAATAATTAAATGGTTAAAAATCGGTTAATAACAAGACTATTGAGTTTGGACTCATTTGATTCATGTTGACGAGCACTTTGGTGCTTGGTGGTGACTAGGATCCTGCAGGGTCCGATGATGTAGCTAGAAGATGGTCATAGGAGCTCAGCAATTAAATGACACAACTCTATCGAATTTGGGCTCATTTGATTAGTGTTGACGAGCACTTTGGTCCTTGGTGCTAACTAGGATCCTGCAGGGTTCGATGATGAAGCCAGAAGGTGACCATAGGAGCTCAGCAATTAAATAACACAACTCTATCGAGTTTGGGCTCGTTTGATTCGTGTTGACGAGCACTTTGGTGCGAGTGGAAACTAGTTGTAAAAGGAACTACTCTTAACAAAAGTCTTTGTTCTACGTCTGTCAAGTCAGTCAGTTCAAGAGGTAAAGTTATAACTTCCATGTTGTTCCAGTAGGCCTGAGAAGGAACTTTTCTTTTTTTATGGTAGTCGAGCAAAAAAAAATCAAGACGTGCTTTAACTAATGACGTCTGTTGTTTTGGATATAATAATTTCTTACAGATTGTACATGGTACTTCAGCATATTGATTTATGGTGGTTATAAAATTACGCTCAGTAATTGAACGAAGTCTTTGTGACGTCTGACGCGCTACCGCTAGGCGGTTCTCACGTGGCTGAGCAGACTCAATTGCTGTACGGTTTCGTATCACTACTAATCCACGAGCTCTCTGCTCGGCGGACTCTTTAGCTAAACGCTCCTCAATGAGACTAATTCTATGAGCCTTCTGCTCGGCAGACTCGTTCGCTAGTAGTTCTCTCGCTAGTCGCTAGTTCGCTAGTTCGCTCAATAATGAGAACAACTCTAATAGCTCTCTGCTCAAAAGACTCATTCGCTAGACGCTCTTGGATCTTACCGAGTCTACTTCTACCAATGCTAGGCCAAAGCGGGTTTACAAGCATGGGCCAGAGATAGAAAGCATTGCGCCAAGCATGGCCTATATCTGGCCCCGTCGTATTGTCCTGTATGGGAGTACGACAGGAACGCCTTGCACACTTACACACACACACACACACACACACACACACACACACACACACACACACACACACACACACATGTGTATAAGCGTATAAGTAGTTCCGTGCTTCTACCGCGGCACTCGAATAGGTATGCGTATTAGAGTTTGCAACAGTGTCTGCGCATATAACTTAGATTTCACGAGCCACGAAGAATCCGCCACCGTCTCTGTGACTGAGTTTAATTGACTGAATTTTTTATTCAGTCAACAAAAAACAAAAACAAAATAAATGTACATAATATTTATAGATATAGATATATCACCATCCATGTTAATTTTACATGGATATATATAGATATACAGTCTTGTAGTTTTCGTTTTTTATTAATTGTAATTATTAATTGTAATTAAACGACACTGAATTTATTAGCCATTCGCATGCGATGATCTACAATTGCCGATTAGAATTAAAAAAATAACTCAAATAATTGATTTTTTCATAAGTTACAGTGTTTCCGGAGTTTCATACATGACGGACATGAAAATTTTTTGACCTATTTTCATATTTTTTTCCGTTTCTATTGCACTAAATTAATTTTTAGCAAGTATAGAATTAATTTCCATTAAATTATCTCGACAATAGTATGCAAAATATCTTGATTCCGTTAAATAACAAGGCTATAATACTAAAAATAGTTGCCAAAATAAGGCGAAAAAAAATTCCGAAGGTGGTATCAAGAGTCTTCGCAACCGGAGTGTGTGTATGAAAAGAGTGATGAATGTGGAGGAAGTGAAACAAGCCTGCAAGGATCGTGATGTATGGCACTCGGTTCTCTCTGCCTACCCCGTAAGGGATCTGGCGTGAAGATATGTATATATGAAAAAAAATTTTCGATCGTAAAGCACTCTCTGATGCTTCGCATCATGAGTCGTGCAATAGTTTAAAATTAAAAAAAACAAGCTATTATAAATAAATAAAACTAAAAAGTAGAAAATAAATAATAGTTTAAAAAACTAAAAAACACGCTTTTTATAGAAAACCGAACTAAAAAAATAGAAAATAAATTTTAATAAATTTAAATTAAGAATAGTGTTAAAAATTTCAATAATTATAAATTAATAATAGTGTGAATAAAAAAAAAAATTTATTTTAAAAAAAGCGTGGGGTGCTTTTTAAGATATTACCGAAATGATAATCACTCTACTCATATGTGTCAATAAAATATTTATAACTATTGACACCATGCACCCCACGCTTTTTTTTAAATAAAATTATTATTTTTTATTCACACTATTATTAATTTATAATTATTGAAATTTTTAACACTATTCTTAATTTAAATTTATTAAAATTTATTTTCTATTTTTTTAGTTCGGTTTTCTATAAAAAGCGTGTTTTTTAGTTTTTTAAACTATTATTTATTTTGGCCGCATTTTATTTAGAAATTATATTCATGTAAATTTTAAGTAAAACTTATAAATGTTTTAATTGCCTCAAAATATACAATGTCATCTAATATATTAAATAGTTTTAGCGATTTTTCAACTTCAAGCAACAAAGACTTACCATACTTGGCATTTGTACCAATGGTAATATAATGAAAAAGGGTACTATACCATATTACTTTAATATTAAATCGAGACGTGATATAAAAAATATAGATACCACAGACCACTTTTTTCAGAAATAATCACCAATTCAAATTATTACACCAAAATATAGCAGGTGATCTGATTAAAAGAAACTATTTGAAAGTAGCTTTAAGTGAAATTAGTGATGAATTGGGCAAAATTGATGTTATTTACCTTTCTGAAACATTTCTTAAACAAGGTTCCAAACAAAATTTTAGAATAGAAGGTTACTCTATGACATCTTATTTTTCTCGTGAAAACCAACGACGGGGTGGCCGTTGTATTCTGCGGCCCTACCATGAACTCTTATAGCAGGTCAATTTTAGCCGATAATTAAACTGTCCTGCTATTTCGTACCATGAAAGCGTTATCTAACAGGCCAGTCAGTGACCACGTGACCTATGCCGGCGAGCGATCGTTTTACTACTCAAACCAACTTCTGCCCTGCGTTAGCGTACCATGAAGTGTTTTTGTCAGACCGAAATCGATATTTGAACTGCTAAAGTGTCATAATATTGCCGGTCACTTGCAGGTGGAAAAAAGTAACTTTTATTGGATTGCTTTGTCTTAAATATACTGTAAACGTAGGTTTTTTTTATTATTACTGCTATTCCTAGCCCTAGTACTATTAGGAATTTATACTGTATATTTTTTGATATTAACTGTGTTTTAGAAAAATATTTATATTGATATAAAATATAGTACCTAATTCATTACTTCTAAATAAAGTTATTTATTTATTATTTAATATTTACTTACTTTTAAAGCATTTTTTATTTATTTTTAATTTTAGATAAAAAAAAAGTATCTTCATGCCCGTATCCCCAAAGAGGTAGGCAGTGGTACAACAAGTGTACTCACGATTAGCCAACGCCTATCGCCACCCGGGCACTTTTTCCAATCCCGGGCAACATTGCTTTTGTCAGAAAACTGAAAAACACATTTTGTTGAATTGTCCGACCCGGGACTTCATGTGATCAACTCCGACACCGGACCACTAGACCACAGAGGAGATACACATAAATTTAGATGTGTGATGAAAATTAACGTTTTAAGTGTGCACTTTTATTGAATCCCGTTGCAATATCTTTATGAGTATTTAAAATATCTCATAAAACTTCCAATTGTTCATTGAATATATTGATATCATACGATCGTTTTGCTTTCGACATTAATCACATTCATAAAATCAATGTGTAATTTTAAGCTTTAAAATAGTCACAAACTATTCCAAACATGGAACATAAAACTCTAATCTCAAAAAATCAAGACGTACTCAAGAAATTTAAAAACCGCGCTCATAACATAAATGTCTTTATTAAACAGTTCAAGGTCATGTGTAATATTCCCAGAGTTGCGTTCTTTAATGGATGCCGCTTAACAAATATTACGTGGTTTACTTTATGTTCCATATATTTTACGTAGACTTTAAATAACTTAAAACTTGATCTCTTTTGCCAATTTGTATTCTTAAATTCAAGATTTCTAATTAAAATGCATTAATAATAATAACTTTATACTAAAATTCAAAAATCGGCAAGTTATGTGTTTCTCAACGTTAGTTTGATATGTCCTGCCAGAGATAATGTAACCGGCCAGAAGACGACGCATTGCAGGTCAACAAAAATTAGTTCATGGTACGATCGTAAAACCTGACAGGTTAATACTCAAAGTTGAACTGCCTGGAACTTGACAAGTATTATAAGAGTTCATGGTAGGCCCTCTGATCAGAAATGATCTACAATTCAAAACTCTTGATTTACAAATACGCTTACCATTCTTTTTTGAATCCTCCGTTGTGGAAATTATAGATTATAAATTAGTAATAATTTGTATATACCGCACACCCAACTCAAATGTTGAAACTTTCCTTTATAATTTAGAATTACTGTTAGATAATATCATGAAAAACTCTAAGAAGAAATTTATACTATGTGGGGATTGGAATATAGATCTATTATAGGATAATTATACTCAAAAGCAGTTAACAGCATTCTATCAAATAATAATATTAATCAGCACATACTTAAACCCACTAGGAAGCAGGCATCTTTAGATGTAATTGCTAGCAATTTGGAAAATGTACAGTCTCACACTCATTATTTTGGTTTATCTGACCATGAGACAGCCCAGAGTATAAAAGTAAATATTGAGTCGGTCTCAAGTTTTAAACCAAAACGAGCTTTCTAGTTTGAAACAAAACGACTTTTTAGTAAGGAAAATAATAAAAAGCTTTTTGAATGTCTATCATCCTTAAGTTTTAGTGAAGTTCTTGTGAATTCAAATTATGAAGAGACATTTAATAATTAAGGGGGTCATTGGCCAGAAGCGTGCTCGTCGCGACCCCTGCCAGTCCACTGGACTGCAATTCTGGCCCGAATAAGTACCGCAGTGCGGATTAGGGCGTCCCCTGGAGGCGACGCGTACCGATCCGCCCCCGTCGGTACGAAAAGCGGCGGATGCGGCGATGGGGGCCGCCACCCATCACGCCAGGCCCGAATAGGCGAGTCGAGGGGAGCAGAGTGCCAAATAGGCACGTGGAATGTAAGAGGTGGGTTGGAAGATAAGATGCATGAATTGATAGATGTAATGAATGAGAGATGCCTGGATGTTTTGTGTGTAACAGAGACTAAACGTAAAGGTAGTGAAACCACTGATCTCCCCGGTGGCATGATGGCTCTGTGGTCTGGTGTGCCCCAGAGCGATCATGCTGGCGCCGGAGTAGGTATTCTTCTATCGTCACGCTTAGTCTCTGGTCTGAAAGATTATGGGATGGCTGGCTCGAGACTTCTCTGGGTCCGGATCAAACTGGGAATCACGAGAGTCTTTTTGGTCGCATTATATGCACCGGTAAGCTCTTCGTCGCCCAGTGACCTAGAAAAGTTTTGGGATTCTGTAAGGGATGTTCTGGATATGGTTGATGACAATGAAAGAGTCATTTTGTGTGGTGATTTGAATGGATGGGTCGGGACTAAGCGGCATGGTTTCGATGCCGTTCTTGGTCCGTATGGTGACAGTAGAGTGAACGACGCCGGTAAGCACATTGTGGATTTATGCATGGAAAGGAATCTTCTTGTGGCTAACACAATATTCCCTCATAAGGACATACATTTGTATACATGGAGAAGGAATGACCAAAAGAGTGTGATAGATCTGATTTTGATTGATAGTAGACTCCGCAGTTGTTTAATGGATACGCGCGTACAGAGGTCCCAATCTGGAAACGGACCACTATTTGGTAATAAGCCGATATAGGGGTCTGTTTAGGAAGTGGAGACATTGGCGACAGCGTGTTCCATTCGGAGAGCTTGAAAGGAAGAAGGAAGAGCGAAAAGTTGCAAGACCCGAGTATAAGGAGTATGTATGAGATTCAGGTTCGAGATGGGTTGGCGAAAGTGAACCTACCGGACTTGGATGTAGACGAATGTTGGAAAGTTTTGAAAGATAGTATGATAGTAGCCGCGAAAGAAGTATGTGGTAGTGCAAAACTGTGCAAGTCAATGGAAGGAGATGCATGGTGGGATGATGAAGTGAAAGCTGCGATTGAGAGAAAGAAGAAAGCATGGCTAGACTATGTATCATGTTTGCAAGCGAATGATGGTATGAAAGACAAGAAGAAAGAATTGTATCGTTGTTGTAAGAATGCCACCAAAACCTTAGTGAAAGAAAAGCGTGAAAGAGAATGTTTGAAAGCGGAAGAGAGACTGGCGAGCAACTTCGAGGCAAACACCAAACTTTTTTGGAGGGAGGTGAAGAAGTCTAGGAGTTGTTCGGCAGCTTCCACAATGAATAGGATTAAATCTAAGGATGGTGACATTCTTACAAGCACAGAAAGCGTGTTAAAACGATGGAGTGAATATTTTGGAGATATGTATGATGCTGTTCAGGACGCTGCCTCCGTCTCTGACTCAGTAAGTGACTCAGAGACGGTGGAAGCGTGCCAGGACATTACTATGCAAGAGATCGTATGGGCGATAAGAAGTATGAAAAACGGAAAGGCTGCGGGAATAGATAAGGTGACTGCTGAGATGATCAAATATGGTGGTCCTGCCGTCTGGGACTCTTTTTGGGTCCTCTGCAATACATGTTGGAGGACCGGTAGAGTACCCGAAGACTGGCGGCGCGCGGTCATCGTGCCCTTGTATAAAGGCAAGGGCTCACGTATAGACTGCAATAGCTATAGGGCCATCAATTTGATCAGCTTAGCATCGAAGGTGTATGGTAAAATCATTGAAAGGAGAATGCAAGGGAAGTCCGAGGAAATGTTGTGGGAGGCACAAGGGGGTTTCAGATCTGGAAGAGGATGTATGGATCAAGTTTTCTCACTCCGCAACATCGTAGAGAAGCATCTGGCTGTCGGCCAGAAGGTTTTCTGCGGTTTTGTGGATTTGGAGAAAGCGTTTGATAGAGTTGTGCGAAAGAAACTTTGGGACATTTTACCCAGTTATGGGATAGATGGGCGTCTGCTGCGTGCTTTGCAATCCATGTACTGGGATTGCAAAGCATGTGTGCGGGTGGACGGCAACATATCGCCCTGGTTCGATGTCAATGTCGGCGTCAAGCAGGGTTGTGTGTTGTCAGCTCGTCTGTTTATTCTATATCTGGATAAGTGTCTCCAAAGATTGAGGTCATTGAATGTGGGAACGCGCATGAGTGATCTAGTGGTGAACTGCCTGCTTTATGCAGATGACGCTGTACTTTTAGGCTCAACTCCATCTGAGCTACAAACACTGGTCACAGTTATGAATGAGGATTGTAAGAGTATGGGCTTACATTTGAATGCGAAGAAAACTAAAGTTTTGGTATTTGAAAGAGAAACAACCAGAACGGATGTAAGAGTTGTAGTCGATGATGTAGTGCTGGAACAAGTGGATGAGTTTGTATATCTTGGATGTGCTTTTAGCAGGGATGGAAGGTACACCGCTGATGTTGAAAGAAGAGTGTGTGCAGGGAACAGAGTGAATGGAGCGTTAGGGAGATTACTTAATAGCACAATTTTAAGTCAGGGTGCCCGTCTAGCCCTGCATAATCATGTGCTTATCCCAACGCTATTGTATGGAAGTGAGAGTTGGGTATGTCAGAAAGGGCATGAAAGTAGAATCAACGCGGTCGAGATGAGGTCGCTAAGAAAAATATGTGGTGTGACACTCGCGGACCGGGTTCGTAATGTCGAAGTGAGAGAGAGGTTAGGTTTGAAAGAAAATGTCGGTGTAAAGATGAGAAAGGGCATGCTCCGTTGGTTCGGACATGTAGAAAGAATGGTAGATGAAAGGTTAACAAAACAGATATACAACGCGAATGTGGAAGGATGTAGGTACCGGGGAAGACCAAGACTGACATACCACGATCAGATTGATCGAGTACTGTCCGAAGGTGGTGTCAAGAGTCTTCGCAACCGGCGTGTGTGTATGAAGAGAGTGATGAATGTGGAAGAAGCGAGACAAGCCTGCAAGGATCGTGATGTATGGCACTCGGTTATCTCTGCCTACCCCGTAAGGGATCTGGCGTGAAGATATGTATGTATGCATTTAATAATTTCCATGACATATCCTTATTGTTTTTTGAGCTATGCTTTCCAAAAATTCGCACTAAGGTATCAAATAAACTAATAAAAAATAAATGGCTGTGAAAAGAACTTCTTAAATGGTGTAAAGTCAAACGCCAGTTATATTTAAATTATCATAAAATGTCATAGTCGCGAGGATTACCATACTTTTTGTACAGATTGTGAAACTTATTTTTTTCTTTAATACATTTTTGCAATGACAGGCTAAACCACGGTGGATAAGATGACCTTTTGTTATTAATGCTAACCACAGGTGTATTTATTATTATATTATTAAAAGTATCGTAAAATTTTATAACTGCATCTTCCACACTGAGTTGCTCCAATAATCCAAACCAGTTCTTTGTTTCCAACTCGGATTTTATTTTAAGAATGTTACATTTCCTAAAGTTTAATTTTGTACCTGCGCATGTGAATAGCGTTTTATTGTTTAGGGTGTGAATATTTACATCAATGTTAAGAGCAGGATGTTGCTTATCAAGTTTGGAGAGTTCAAAACAACGGGAAACTTTACATGTAGTCGAGGTGCAGAGTACTAAATCAAACACTCGACCATTATTATTGAAAGTATCATTAAACTGCATTAAATTACATACGGCCATGAAGTCAACAAGGGCAAGAGCTTTGCCATCTAAAATTTTTCCTGGTGTTAATGGGCAATCCAGTGGGTCAGCAGTCCAAGTTATGTGTGGAGTGTTAAAATCCCCACGAATTAAGAAAACTTGTGAAGAATCACAACTAGTGACATTTTTATGCAATGATCATAAAAGGCGGATAGTGTAGTAGCATTTAATTCAGGGGGTAGGTAACAAAGTCATTAAATTAATTTGACCTGATTTATAATTTATTTTTGTAAAAATATTTGTTTCCCAATTTTATTTCTCGTTGTGATTATTTTTCTTAAATTATATTTATTTTGACAATTTTTTTTAAATATGTAATTTGTATGGTAGAATAGTAATGTATTATTATTTTTTTGAAAATTTTTTATAATTTTCCTTTAATGTTTATAATATTTTTTATTGGTAAATCAATTGTAGTAAAATTCTGTTTTTTGTATACAATGATGATTTTTCAGAACAACTTTTCAATTTTTTTAAAATGATACATGATTTTGTAATATTGGCAACCTGTAAAAATAGTTGTAAATGTGAATAAATAAATAAATAAAATAAAATAAATAAAAAATTGCGGCAGGAATAGATAAGGCGGTGGTACCAGACCCGGGCGAGACAATGCAGAACTCTACCACCTAGTAGTCACGGTGGTAGTGACTCGGGTAGCCAATCGGTCGCCTTTTACGACCTGTCTGGCACAATGGCAGTAAGCCTGTTCATCAAAGGAGCCCGGGACCAACACGATGAATGTCTAAATTTTGTTAAAAAGTCTTACAAAATTCTTTTTACCGGAAATGTAGGTGGTTTTGTATCCATTCTTTCAATATTTCCACAGCTTCTTTCATTCTGCCGGGGCCGTTTAAAACATATTTTGAACGGATTTTATCTAAAACATCGCTGATATATTTAAGGTAGTCGTCTTCTAAAAATTTCATTATGTGAATATTATTCTTCACATAATGAAATTTTTATCACCAATCACCAATTAAAGTCCTCTTCAGCGGTAAAGTCTATTATACAAAGCGCAAAAATCACGGTTTAGGAAAGGTGGCATGCATTGAAATTACGTAGTTTGTTAGTAGCTTATATTTATCTGAATTATGTTTTATTAGAAACTGGTTTACGAGACTAACCTTGAAGTTTAATGAAGTTTATTGGCGAATAACTTTGTAAAACAATTAATAACTGACCAGTCGAAAGATCAAGACACGTTTTACGTGATGAAAAACACTATCATAAAAACATAACAACTTGTTTTATTCGACAATTAAGAGAATCGGTGTTTCATATTTTTTTACTAGAGTAAATATATTTACGCCAGTTTTATTACATACCTACATATCTTAATGTCAGATCCTTTACGGGGTAGGCAGCAAGAACCAAGTGCCATATGTCATGATCCTTGCAGATTATTCTTGATCCCTTCACATTCATTACTCTTTCTACATGTCGGAACTAACACAGGATGCCCTTTCTCATTTTTAGGCCGACACTTTCTTTCAGGCCTAATCTCTCTCTAATTTCAACATTACGAAAACGGTCTGCGAGTGTTATGCAACATATTTTCCGTAGCGTTCTCTTCTCAACCGCATTGATTCTCTTTATGCCATTTTTGACATACCCAACTCTCACTTACATACAATAGTATTGGGATAAGCACCTAATTATGCAGGACAAGATGGACACCTTGATCTAAAACTGCGCTTATATGTAATCTCCCTAATTTTTTATTTTTTTTATATCTTAGATAGCAAACAAGAAGATGGGTCTTCTGATGAAAAGAATCAATTATAGCCTATAAACAACAAAGATGTTAATGGTGTGTTGCTATCTTGTAGCGAAGTCTAATGCCACATGCATAAGTTTACCTACTAAACAGCTAGCTACTACTAGCTAGCTACCTTACCCTACTAAACAGATCACGACACAGTCAAGCACTGACGCTATTGCGGTAGGGATAGGTAAGGCGGTGTTACCAGACCCGGGCGAGACAATGCGGAACTCTACCACCTAGTACCACGATGATAGTAACTCGCATAGCCAATCGGTTGCCTTTTACGATCTGCCTGGCAGAACGGCAGTTGGACTATTCTTCAAAGGATCCCGGGACCAACACGGGGAAAATGCTAAACCTAATGCTCCATTTACTTTGTTCCCTGCACACACCCATCTCTTTCGACATCAGATGTGGACCTTCCATTCTTGCTAAAAGCACATCCAAGATATACAAACTTGTTTTAGCACTACTCCATCGACTACAACTCTTATATCCGTTCTGGTTGCTTCTCTTTTAAATACTAGAACTTTAGTTTTCTTCGCAATCTATTGTAAGCTCATATTCTTAGGATTATTCATAACTGTGACCAGTGTTTAAAGCTCAGATGGAGTTGGGCCTAAGAGTACTGCGTTATCTTTATAAAGCAGGCCATTCACCACTAGATTACTCATGCACATTTCTACATTCAATGACCCTAATCTTTGGAGACACTTATCCAGACGACCAGGCGAGCTGCTAACACACAACCCTGCTTGACGTCAATATTGACATCGAATCCAGGCGATGCTTCTGTAGTCTAGTGGTCCGGTGTCAGTGTTGACCGCATGAGGTTCCGGGTTCTATGCCCGGGTCGGGCAAATCAAAAATGTGTTTTTTTAGTTTTTTATTTAGGTTTCGGTTGGTTGGTTTTCCACCTATCACATAATGGGACTAAATATCTTCGGCTAATCGTGGATGCACTTGCTGTACCTCTGCCTACCTTTTCGAAGATTCGGGCGTAAAGATAAATTTATATATGGATTGCACAGCAAGCAGCAAAGGCATCGCACTGTAAGCTGAAGCTTTACTCGTTTTATCAGGTGTCTTTCCATTAGATTTAGAAATTCAGCGTCGGACCTCAATGTACTATAATTCTAAGAACTTTACTAGCTCAAAATTTATTTATCCGCAAGTTCAAACAAAAATACGTCGCCTTTTTAATCCCATGATGGATGTTACTAATGAATTAATAAATGAATGGCAGTCGCATTGGTGCCGCTCAACCAAAGGACGGCATTTATATAATTTTTTCCCATGCGTCCGTGAACGATTAAGAAAAACGTGGATAGAAATAGATCACTGTGCACAGTTCAAAGCTAAATTATTCTCGTTCAAATTAGTTCCTTCTCCTTTTTGCGAATGCTCCACCATAAACTAAATAAGTAAGTAAGTAAATATGAACAAACTGCACATCATATTCTTTGGGAGTGTAATCTCTGGCAAAACGAACGTAACCAAATGCTTGATAGTATACGATGTATATCCGGGGTAATCTACTATTCCGACCTTGTAGCAATACGTGGGTATTTCCGTGCCTTCAAGCGAATTTGTCATACGTACTACTGGAAGCAGAAATAAGTAGGCCATTTTCGTAGGTCCTCAAATACCTAAATGACCGTGGTGCAATAGCAATCAGGCTTATCCTGATTGTAAACGTCTCATTTCTTAGCAGTTTTTTGCTTTATCTTTACGCTGTCTTCTGGTACATATATAAAACGAGGGAAACTGGATATATTTTCCTACTCCTCCTATACACTTCTGATTAAATTCGATGCGGGTCCCAATACAGCTTAGCTTTTTCCCCAGGATACCCGGAGCTTTCAACTTAGTGGTTATCAGGACGGTTGCCGCTGTTGATTCTGGTTTACAGAAGTTACAGTGGAGGGAACGAGAGGTGGGCCCATTGCCCTTTAAAAAACAGCAAAGATCCATCTCTCCCATAACTAGATAAATTTTCCCAAAGTTTCTTTCGCACAACTCTATTAAAAGCTTTCTCGAATGCCACAACATCGCAGAAAACCTTTTAACCGACAGCCAGATATTTCTATACGATGTTGCGAAATGAGAAAACTTGATTCATACTATGCGTTCCAACTGAGAATATATATAATAGGACTGTCAGGATGACAGCAATGAGAAAACTTGATCCATACTATGCGTTCCAACTGAGAATATGTATAATAGGACTGTCAGGATGAGATATTGCTCCGCATTTTGCAAAAACTTTTAAATCTCTTATAGTTTTGGGAAGTTTATTGTAAAAGCGTATACATTGCCCCATAAAAGAGTTACTTATTCTGTGGAGACGAGATGCATGCACAACAAGATTGTTATACTATGAACTATATTATAAATTAAAGAAATCAATATTTATTTTCTAATGAACCTCATGTTTCTCAAATTTATTGTTAATAATAATAAGCTCTTTTTTTATCCTAAACTCTTTTTTATAGATCATTTCGTTTTAGCAATAAATTTATAATTTTTCTCCCAGTTTAGTGTACTTCTTGCTAGAAGCCTACTCTAGCAGCTTTCACTATGGTCGTTTTTAAGCCAAATTGTAAATTAGCCAAACAATTCTACGGGTTGTTAGATATCTTTACTTAAATATCAGGCATTGCTAAAACTTGCAATTCTATATCATAGAGCTGGTTAAATACTTGTTAAATTCTAACAAGATTTTATATTTATGTATTTATCGTCTTATTCTTTAACATTTTATCAGTATTACTTTATAAATATCTTATCCTTTAACATTTTAATATAATACTTTGTTTATAAATATCCATATTAAATTGGATCAAAAAGTGAGGCAATTATTAGGCTTATTCCGAATAATAAACGCCTTTAGAAAGGTGGTATGAATATTCCATTGAATAATTATTGAATAACTGTAACATTCTCATTAGATATTGGACTTAGTCAAATCAGATAAAGGAGTTCCATTGTATTCCTGTATTATTCCACTGAACTCCTATTGAGAAAATGTTAACTAAATTATTTAAATGTTTTAACTATTTTTGTTTGGTAAATTAGCTGCCTTTGTCTAAGAAAAGAATAAAAAAACTACAGTATGTGTTGGAACTATACAAAACTTTTTGTAAATGCATTAATTATTTCAAAAGGAGAGTAATAGTCTTTTTCTTCATAAAATAACCTAAATTATCAATGTATTCGATATATAATTGTGTACCGTTGAATTCAATGTCTTGTATTTTTTAACAGTTACGATTTCCGATCAAATTACTCTTACTCTATGTCTGACCCACTCTAGCTGTTCTTCATTTATCACATTCTTTGTGAAATTGATGTTTGAATTAATTTTTTTTAAATATTACACAAATATAATACGTAGCGAAGCATGTACCGGGTCGCTAGTACTTTATAGTTTTCAATTTTTTTTCTTTTGAAGGATTCCTTCAATGCCCAACCTAAGTGCAACTTTCTGCAATTTGGTTACATTTCGTCTCTTGTTTGGAACAACAAAGTTCAGCTTTATGTTCTACTTTATGACAATTACTGCATTCCACTAGAGGCTTTGGGCATCTTGAAAATGGGTGCCCTTTCTCTTTGCGACTGTAGCAAAACAACTCAGGATTAGTTTTTATGTTAGAGCGATTATTTACCTTATCGTCATACGTATTTAAATTATGATCTTTCAAAAATAATTGTTGAGGAGTGTAAGGATCACTATTATTGCTAATTAGGAATTTCAATAGATCGTCAGGCTCATCGTACCGTAGTGCTAATGCGCTTGACCAGTCGACGGCACGCTTGCCGCTTATATCGCATTGGTTAAGTAGGGAATTTTTTTCGTAAAAATAGTTTTGTATGGGTTCGTTAGTCCTACTTTTGCGCTTCAACATGTTCTGAAGCAACTGCCCATACTTTTGTTCGCAAGGGAAGCCGTTTAACAATTTTGCTTGCCATTCCGACCAGCTATACAAAATCGAGCTCTGACTTTCATACCATATTTTACCTAAACCAGACAGTTTTTGCACAGCAAAATGTACTGTGCTCCTCTCGTCCCAGCCGTAGACCATCGCATAATCGTTAACCTTTTTAAGCCAAATGTCCATATGCTAAATTTGCTCTGAAGGATTTAGCTCAGATATAATAGTTTTTCTAACTCTATTACAAATTTGTGTGCTATGGCTCGGCTGTGACGGGAAGATATCTTTAATAGACCTAATTGAGTTACGTCTTTAGCAGACAGGATGGACTACGTGACCTTTTAGAACCTCCTCGGTAGTCCACATCAGGCACACGACTGCTGCTGCGGTGTCGGCCGCGTTTGTGACCATGGCAGTGAGTCCGCTGATGACCTTGCGAATGCCCCGCGTCTCGTTCTCGTTGCAGCTCGAGCTCCAGCTGGCAAACCCGCTTCTGTTTTTGCTTCAGCGTCTCTTCGCGATCCTGTAGCTGACAGCGGTAGCTGCGGCTGCGTCGACTGGAGTCGCGACCACGCCCGCGAGTGAGGCTGCGCTTGGAGCGCGATCGGCTGTATCGAGGAGCTTCTATGCTCCGTCCAACATCCTTTGACTCCATCAACTGAAACTCATAGCCGGAAATTCTGTGCATTAGATATAAAATCGGGCAGTGTGAATTATGTTGAAAAGACAAAATCCCTAATATCTCGGAGACTATACGTCCTTCACAGAAAAAGACGAATTGTTGGGGATGCCCAATATTGTGATTTTTTTTGTTGGTTTTTTTTTTTGACGATAAAACTATTCAAAATTACATGGAAAGTGTAACATCACCTTGAACTTCGAAGGTAGGTGGTATTTTGTGAATTATCATGCGTTTAATGAAGGTAGTCTATTTAGATGACGAAAGACGGCTTCAACATTTTCTGCTTTAACGTTGGGTTAAGTTATCACTACATAATATAAAACAAAGTCGCTTTCTCTGTCTATTCCCATGTCCCTATGTATGCTTAAATCTTTAAAACTGCGCAACGGATTATGATGCAGTTTTTTTAATTCAATTTTAAAAAGGAGGAATTTTCAATTTTAAAGAGGAAGATTTATATGTATGTCATATAGAATAGCAAAATACTGTAATTTTTAAGGTTTCTAATGTGATGTCGTAAATAATTATATTTTTTTCGCTTACATTGCAAACGCAGGCTAAACCCTACAAGATTTATCAAAATAACGTACCAAGTATTTGTACACCTTGAAAAAGGTCTTCAGAAAACTCTGCGATGACCGCCCCGTTGGTCGAGTGGTTAGAGACCCTGACTACGCAATCAACGGGGCTCGGGTTCGATCCCCGACGGGGACAAGCATTTGTGTGATGAGCATAAATGTTTGTATTTCCGGGTTTGGGTGTTTATTATGTATGTAAAAGTATTTATATATGTATTTCTATGTATTAGTATCGCTGACTGACACCCATAACACAAGCAAATAATTTGCTTACTTTGAGGTTAGATCAGCAAGTGTAATTTGTCCCGTGAATATTTATTTATTTATTTATATGTCTAGCTCTTATGCATAACCCACAATAGCATTTTTTTTGTCATTTACTTATTACGAGAAATAATGGCTTATTTTCGAAGCAATTTTAAGCAATATAGCATTGAATCTTATCCAATTACGTACCTTAAGTACATTGTTAATTTAATATAGATCCATATGGCCGTTTACAACATGTAATTTAAATGAATATTTTCAAAGATTTAAAATGCAGGGGCAAAGCGGAAATGTTTGTATTTTCTAATGACAAGAAAGCTGTAAACGTTGTATTTAAAGACATTCTGTAATATATAAATTGTAAAAATAAAATAAATAGGTAAAAATGTAAAAAGTAAATAAGTAAAAATGTAGTATATGAATATTAGATATTCCAAAGATAGCAGGAAATCTTCATAGTATAAGGAAAGTGGAATTATTTTACTAAGAATTTAACGCGTGTGGGCCACGGGCAGTAATGAATAAATCAAAACTACTGGATTGATTTGTCATTTTTTTTCACTGAGTGACAGGCTATATATTTTATACCCGTGCGAAACTGGGGCGGGCCGCTAGTTATAATATACTTTTAGACAAGAATACAAATTACTAAACGTAACATTCGGCCTGTATGGGTTATAAAATATAAGTTGTAGGCGTGTACTTACATTTTTTTTGGTTTATCCCTATCTTCTGAGATGTGAACGGCCTTATATTATTGCAGGTGTCGACAAAAGTTATACTTAAACTCAAATATTCAACTGGCAAAGGCTATATTTCTTGAATTACAAGTAGTAACTTAATACGTCCGCACGCTTCGAGCGTTAGGTTTCAATTGCCATTTCTTCTGCCGCGCCCCACCAAGCGGCCACCAGTGTGGCCAGTTAATAAAAATTAATTTAACCAGTAAAACTACCCTAAATTTAGGGTAATTATTAGAAAACCTTACAATAAAATAACTGCCCCGTTGGTCGAGTGGTTAGCGACTCTGACTACGCAATCGACGGGGCTCGGGTTCGATCCACGACGGGGACAAGCATTTGTGTAATGAGCATAAATGTTTGTATTTCCGTGTTTGGGTATTTATTAAATATATTCTAGTACTAGCTATGATACCCGGCTTCGCTCGGGAGTTGATATGAGATGACATGGTAGTTGAAATATAACAAAGGTAATTTAAGACTTTATTGAAATTGACATTTTAAATTTCGCGCCACTACTACACGTGCTGCAACCGCTCGCAGCGCCTTTCAAAATGCAACCCAAATAATCGTTGTTCTGAATGAAGCTCAAATACTCGACAACAGATGGCGCCACTACACTTAATTTCCCAGTTGAAGGGTTGGAAAAGCCCTTATATCTTTAAAAACACGCCCTTTAGGTTAAAACGAGAACTTTCTTGTTCGAGGGGGGATAAAGGGCTATCACGCTTATAAGTCCCATTATTGTCTCCTTTTTAAGTTTTATCGGCACCCACATTTTATCAACTTAGTTTTATTATACATAATGATAATGATTTATATATGTACCAACGACCTGCCCGAGGTTTCTCCCGCTGAGCTTTTTTCCTGTGAGAATAATGGAAAGGTTTATGTTCTAAAACCTTTCTCAAGAATCAATCTATCTAGTAAAAAAACCCGCATCAAAATCCGTTGCATCGTTTTAAAGATTTAAGCATACATAGGGACATAGAGACAGACAGAGAAAAAAAAAGTATAATAAAACTAGCGACCTGCTCGCGGTTTCACCCACGCAGCTTTTGTTCCCGTGGGAATATCGGAAAGGTTTATACTAAAACCTTCCTCAAAAATTGATGCATCTATTAAGAAAACTGCATGAAAATCCGTTGCGTAGTTTTAAAGATTTATGCATACATAGGGACATAGGGACAGACAGAGAAAGCGACTTTGTTTTATACTATGTAGTGATAATAAAATTCAATGATTGAATCCTGTTATTGTAAAATTTCACAAACTAAATTAAATGTTAGTTCATGTGGGTATACTCATGGCTATAGGCACTATCACTGTGTCAATGATAGAAAGCTTAAAGTTAAATTAAAATGCCAGAATTATTACTTTAAAATGCCAGAAACTAAAGTAAATGTTAGTTCGTGTAGGTATACTAGTCACGGCTACAGACGCCATTACTAAGTGTCGGCGATAGAAAGTATAAAGTTCAATTATTAAGTCACTATAAAATGCCGCAAACTAATTTAAATGTTACTTTATGTGGGCATACTCATGGCTACAGATGCTGTTACTAAGTATCGATGATGGAAAGTATAAAATTCAATTATTATTTCCTATTATTGCAAAATTCTGCAAACTAAATTAAATCAGGAAATTAAACTTATCTCTGATTAAATTTAAGTTCACGTGGGTATACTCATGGCTACAGGCACTACGTCTAGGTGACAATGATGGAAAGTATAAAATTAAATATTTATGTCGCTATAAAATGCCACAAACTAAATTAAATATAAGTTCATGTGAGTATATTTACGTTTCCCATGGAGTACCACTAAGTGACAATAATAGAAAGTATAAAATTTAATATAGAAGTCGCTATAGAATGCCATAAACTAAATTAAATAATAGTTCGTGTGGGTATGTTTAAAGCTAAAGGCACTAAGTGTCGATGATGGAAACTTTAATTTTTATATTATATATATATAAAATTATGAGATTATTTAAACTAAATTAAATGTTAGTTCAAATGGATTATGGGTATATAGTGGTAGTGTTACATACACTACCACCATATACCCATAATTTACCCAAATATACCCATATTTACAGCTAGATGCGCTATCACTATGTGTCAACGATGGAAAGTATAAAATTAAATAATTAAGTCATATTATTGTAAATATATAAATATATAGTATATAATAAAATAAAGCGACATTGTTTTATACTATGTAGTGATTTCTATGTATTAGTATTGTTGACTAACACCCATAACACAAGCAAATAATTTGTTTACTTTGGGGTTAGATCAGTGAGTGTAATTGTCCCGTGAATATTATTTTTTTTAATAGCTTTTTCAGCAGGTTTTTTTTAATTTAAAACAATGATGTACTTGGTTTTTCTACTGTATAGTTTTTTTGTAATATAACTATAGTTGAAAATGTACTTGGCGTGATTCTTTGCAGTGAAATTTTTTTACACCTTGAGATAGCTAACAAGCAAATGGGTCTCCTGATGGATAGAGTCAACCATTGCCTATAGACACCAAAGATGTTAATTGTGCTGAAACTGTTTTTGTTCGGATTTCACATCTTTCTGTAAAGTACTTACACTTTTTCTTTTTTAAGAATTTCTGTTTAAAGTATAGGACTGGAATGCCTGATTCTTGCTTAAGATATTATTGTAGCAACCTTAACAGCAATATTACTCAATCTATTAAGAAATATAAGTAATGAAGAGCCACCTATAAATCCTATATCCATATACTACAACAATCCCAATTTTTAGAGTTTTAGACGTTTTTTAGAGTTTACTCTTTAGTTTTAGAGTTTTAGAGTTTACTCCTTAAGAATCGGTTTTTTGATATAAGGCGCCCGGTACGGGAAAAATGAGAGGAGTAAAATCTATTGAACCAATGACCTCGTTACGTTTTTGGTGTGCAACCTATCGTGCGCAACTTTCTAATGTGGTGTGAGCAGTGCAGCTATATCGTGCGTTAGTTTTGCATCTGTTTTGACAATCGTACTTAAGGAGTAAACTCCAGTCGTGCGTCGGAGCTGACACACACAATTTTTCAATTAAGGGACTTATTTGTAAGATATTAAGCTTTAAACAATCAATTTTTGTTAGCCAAGTGTCCCCCACTCTGGCTGCTAAACGGTTGGTTTTGGGGACGAAAAATATTCACAGTAGTAATAAATATAATGAAGTTTAAAGGAAAATGATTACAGCTTAGAAGGCTTTACAATTATTTGAGTAAAAGTCGATCAACTTATAAAATTTACTAGAGATGTTCAAAAAAAAGACGTGTGGCACTCGGAGACTGCCGCGGTAAAGCTATTGCATAGCATTTTTTATCAACTTATGCAATTACAATTATATATGGGTGATTCTCAGATAACTGTGATTTTTTATGTCTAGTACTTTATTTATCATTCAACATAACTTTTTTTTATCAAAAAACTATAAATATGATAAATTTGATAGTATTCTACAATTCTACATGAAAAATTAGGACATAAGTGGACACGGATCACATATAACTTACGGAAATACACTCAAAATGTCAGTACCGTGGCATGTCCGATTCTCATTTTTTAAACTATATGTATAAATTTCTATTAAAATTCGTTTGGTAATTTAAACTTTATCTCTTGTAACTAAAGTATAATGCATAGACCATAAAATTATATTGCAATCATACCAAAATATTAATTGGTAAAAAGAAATAATCATCATTGATTCATGTCCGAGAATTTTGTTGAATTTTTAATTTTAAAATGTTTGCCGCCTAAGCTCCATCTTTCATTCAGTTTCATGCGCCCTCTCTGGTGGCATTTTAAAGAAGGACTATTTGTATACTATTTGCAGCTGTGTCTTTATTTTATAGTGTCAACATTATGATAAGAGTAATATGTTTTGTTTTGAAAAAGGTAAGTCATAAAATTACAAGTCAGTACCATGGTATTGAAATTTACGAGTGTTAATGCGATGTTTAAATTAATTATACTAAATTTTCATTCATTTTTACGTGAAAGATTAAAATTATTTGAAAAAATTTTTTAATTATCTGCAATAAAAAAGTTAGGTTAATTATTAATTGAAATGTCAGTACCGTGGATGTCAGTACCATGGTAAAATTAACAAATAATTTTGTAATTTTTTTTCCCTTAAAGTTTTAGTTTATTATTATGTTTAGTTGTTCTAGTTTAATCAAAAATGACTCCAATACTCCGGACAAAACTCAAAGAGATACCTGGGATCCAAAACTTGTGCAATAATATGACGTCTACGAAAAGCAAAAAACGTGAATTTAAAACAAAAAAAAAGTTACTAAAATTCAGCAGGATGAAAGATTAAAGAAAAAGAGAAGCGGAAAGATAACGAAGACGGAAGATAAGAGAAGATCCCGAAGCTTATGAAAAATATTGTCAAAAAGAACGAGAGAAAGAACAAAGTGAAATTTGGTAACGACAGATCTACTTTTGACATGTTGGTATCAACTTTGCGTTGCTCCGTCAAAAAAATTGACGTTGTAACTACTCCACAAATCGAAACTATTGATGCCTTACTGCCGGAAAAATTTCCTTCTTTTACTGGTACCATGAAAATGCACCAATACACTTGGAGTAAGAAAAACCCTGGTCTAATATTATTTAATTCATTAAGTTGTGTTGATTGTCTACCTGGCGTAATATGTAAACATTTCTCGATGGGAATAATAAATTACGATGATAATCGATTTCCATTAGATTCTCCGAAAGTACAGAATGATAAAATGTTGAAAAAATCTAAGAAAGACACCGAAGTCAATAATGAAATTAAAAAACCAAAAGTGACTCCGACTGTAACCCTTCGGAGGAGTGTACGAAATAAAAAATAATTTACCAAATATTGTGATAAAATACTCTAAGTTGTAAAATAATATTGAATTATAAAAAAAATATGTTTTATTGTTTTTTACATTCATAATTGTTAAAAATTGTAGTAGATTTCATTTATCAACTTATGTTAAATTTAGTTTTGTTCTAATATTATAAAAAAAATTTTCTTCTAATTCCATAATTAATAAATTTTAAAGATTGTTAATATCAAGAAAAAAACTTTAAAAATTTCTTTGGATTATTATGATCTCTAATTTATTTTGCTACTTTAAGATTTTGAAAAAATTTAGGTAAGTAATTTGAATTTTTCATTTATATGTCAGTACCTTGGAAATGATGTCAGTACCGTGGCATTGAAATTTTCAATTTTTGTCATAGTTTTTGATTTGTTGTAGTTGTAGTAAAACTACATTACAGGCTTAATTCTGTGGGTAATTAGATAACAATAACACCCAAAACATGGGTTTTGAAACATTTTTAATTTTAGGAAAATTAAAATTTAAAAATCACAGTTATCTGAGAATCACCCATGTTTATTTTATTTATGCAATTTTTTTTTCTTTGTTTATTCATATTTAAAACACTTTGTACACAAATTATACGAGTACAGATATTCATTATATTGTAGGTAGATGATAAATACCTATACACCTATATACTTTCTCACAAACAGCTGATTACGGTAGTTTTCCAATACAACCAATGCCACCTAAAGGCGGGTTGCTGAACTAAAGAGACAAGCGTGATATTTCAAAAAGTCATTAAAAGTTCTGGTATTTATCGATAGATGGAATTAGTATCACCGCTGTGCCGGTCGGAGTGGGGGGTGTTAGGTTTTTTCGTTACAGAATTTCTGGATTCGGTCTCCACGCTCAAGGCCCGCGATAGAAGCTATGCAATAGCTTAAAAATTATAGGGAATGAACTTATAGTGCGGATATATCTGTCATTGATGCTAAATAGCTTAAATGTTCGTACTGTGAAACAATAAAAGCCCTCTTCTTAGTCCGCATTGTTGTGATGGGCAACTTCAAAACCCTACATTGCACGTGACCTGACAAGCACGTTACTATTTTTTTATTTCGTCATGTTGCAGAAACAACATTTTTAATTTGTGTTCCTCATTTACACAATTCATGTTCTTTTGTTGCTATTTTTTTAGCATCTCTAGCTGTGAGCGAACTTTGGTTAATGAACAATCAACCAAAGTTTGCTCACAGCTAGAGATACGGATAGAGAGATAGAATTTTTGGGTCACACCAGGTTTAGACATTTTGTAATTCAGGTGACAGTTTATAAAACTAGTGATGTTGCGGTTTCGTTCTTTCTCATGGGCCACCAAAAATATAGTGATTTTCCCTGGCTGGGTAACCGTCACTGTTATGCGGTGTCTGAATAAAACAACCGAAGTTCCTGAATTGACGTATTTCCATTACACAGCCTGTATATTCACAACTGAACTATATTAATGCCAATCTGCTTGACGTAATCTGGACCTTATTAAATTTTAATAATAATCTGAAGTAGCAGGTTCGTTCGTTGCCTGATGTGGAGGAAGTGAGTGTTGTCATACATCAATCAGTGTGGCTTGACTTGTTGGGCATAGATATATGGCGCGTACTGAAGTCTACCATATATTGGGGAGTAAACAAATGGAAAGTATTAAAGTAATATTTTTATGTACACTTTTGCGTGGACATTTATTTTTTGCTTCGCCCTAATCTGGTAATAAACATTTATTCTTCCGTATTTATTTTTTTATGTTAATGACAAATAAAGTTTCTAAAATATTATTTCTAGCATTGTAAGCAAATTATTTAATTAATCTTTAACTTACCGCTAAAGAAAGTTCTGATTTCACCCCGATTTCCAAAAATCAAGTTTCCACCAGATTTTATGCCGATGACGCCGTAATTTTAGGCTCCACTCCATCTGAGCTACAAACACTAGTCACAGTCATGAATGTAAAGTAAAACTTAAATTAATTAAAACTAAAGTAAAACTTAAATAAGAGAAACAACCAGAACGGATTTAAGGGTTGTGGTCGATGATGTAGAGCTGGAACATGAGGATGATTTGGTACATCTTGAGTATGCTTTTACTAAGGGTTCCCTGTGTTGGTCCCGGGCTCCTTTGTAGAATAGGCCAACTGCCGTTCTGCCAGGCAGGTCGTAAATGGCGACCGATTGGCCATATGAGTCACTACCATCGTGGCTACTAGGTGGTAGAGTTCTGCATTGTCTCGCCCGGGTCAGGTACCACCGCCTTACCTATTCCTGCCGCAATAGCGTCAGTGCTGTCGCTGTCGTGTTCCGGTTTGGAGGGCAAGGTAGCCGGTAAACTTATGCATGTGGCATTAGACTTCGCCACAAGATAGCAACGCACCTGCATTAACACCTTTGGTGTCTATAGGCGACGGTTGACTCTTTCCATCAGGAGACCCGTCTGCTTGTTTGCTATCCATATAACAAAAATATATTTATGAAGTTTTGTGATACCATATTTCGAATTAAAGTTTAATATATTTAAAATTAATTGTTATTAAGTAAATTTAGTTTTTTAATTTCGGTAAACATAGTTAAGTCCAAGCAACGACCGCTACGTATTAAGGGCGACTTGCACCAAAATGCTTAAATGCATTTAGTTCCTTAAATATGTTTAGCAAATGTCAAATCGCCTTAAAAGCTGTCACTTTAAACGTATTTAGTGACTTATAATGATTTAAGCATTTTGGTGCAAGCTGCCCTTAATCTTCCTCAGACAATTTTTTTAAATAAAAATCTAAATAAAAACTCGTTATTTTAAATAATTTAGTTTTTAATATGTTTGTGTCGAAAAAAAGGAGAACGCATAACATAAATCAGATCGACAAATACACAATTATTTCAAACTAGCTGTTGCCCGCGGCTTCGTCCGCGCGAACTTCGTTTACTCCGTACAGCTCCTCCCCCGTAGGTGATAGCGTGATAGATAATATGTAGCCTATATGTTGACACGACCTGTTAGTAATATTCATGCAAAATTTGAAGTTAATCCATGCAGTACTTTTTGAGTTTACCCCGAACATACATACAAACAGACAAAAATTTTAAAAACTATATTTTTGGCTTTGATATCGATTGTAGATCACGCCCCAAGTATTCTTTAAAAAAAAATATTCAATATACAGTTTTGACTTTCCTACGATTTTATAACATGTATATTGATGAAAAATTGTATTTTTATGTATTAAAAATCGTTAAGTAACACCCACATCACAAGCGAAAAAATTTGCTTAGGTGTTAAATAACCTTGTGTAATTTATCCAGGGACATGTCCATGGCTGGCTAGAATACGTTGACATGTTTAAAATAATACAGAGGCGCATTTTAAAGTTTGGAAAGTTATTTAAATTTAATATTTCACTTGATTCAGAAATCAGAAATACTTTATTTAATAAAACTTTTTACAAGTTATTTTGACACGTCAACATATTTTTTAAAAAACCACTACCGGATCGGAAACGCGGCCACACACTGAGAAGATCCGGCGGAAGAAACTCAGCGGGCTTGTTTTTTTTTTCATATCATCTATTTTTTTACAATATCACAATATTACAAAAAATGTATATGGGATTTTTATATATATTGATGTTTTTATAATTTTTTTTTGATTAAAATATTGAAACGATTTTTGTTCTTTAATAAATCAGCAATATTTTTTGAACAATGTTTTTTTGCTGAAATTATGAGTAAGACGTGCAAAAACATTCTAACAAAGAAATGCTTTAAAACAAATAATTTTCATTCTAATTGGTATATTTTTTATTTAGATTCCCATCAGATCATGTTACCTTGAATTAAAGTAAGGTGTAAAAAAACTAACACGACTTATAATACATATAATATGTATATAAATGAACGGCTAGACTGATATATTTTACTGTTTTATGTATGAACAGCTAGATTGATGTTTTTTATATTTTTTTTATTGATGAAAATTATTAAAAAGTTATTTGTTCTTCAATAAATCAGCAATATTTTTTGAACAAAAAATTTTTTTACTGACATTACTAATTTCAAACTTGTGATATGAAGTTAATGTTTTCAGATGTTTTTAATATTATCTTTAATCATCGTGGCAGGAGTAGCCTTCTTGTATAACACTACTAAGTTAAATGAAAATCTGAAACATTTACCGACCTTTCCCGCCTTGCCGATTATTGGCCACGTGCATCACCTGCTGTTTTGCAATAAAAGAGGTATGGCCTTCAACGATTCACATTACAAAATAATTCTTCCGCTGCGTCAATCTATGTCTCTCGTAATATACTCGAAAACGGTCTGAGGAAGGGACTTTTATTCGTTTTTCACCAATACAAGTAGTCAGAGTGGCTTACGAGAAAGGTTTGTGTAAATAATTCAATAATACTCTTTGTCATTTCTACATCAACATTTTATACTATGTATTTATACTACATTTTTGTAGATCTTGTCCCGACATAATTATTTTTATTTTCTTGCTCTTGCAGTTGTCATTTACGAATATTGCTAAGTATGTCGTTTCATTTCGGGTTTCCATTAATTTCATTTTCATTTCCAGAATTGCTTAAGATAATTCAAAAAGGATCAAAGATTGCTGAAACTAAAAAATTGCCGTTTCTATTAAGAATAGGATCTATTAATTTTTTCAGTAAGTATTAAAAAGGATTTAAACATAATAATATATAGGAGTAAGTGAAGCAGAAACTTTCTATATTAAGTGTGTTACAGTTGTAGGCATGAAGTATAAAGTATAGGTGGAGCTAGCACTCATATTAATCACTTGAAACAAATACGTATAATAAATTACGTTATATCTCACTCTCTGAGGTCTCCCCATCTCTTATTATACATCTGTGTTAGAAAGAGAGAGAGTGAGACCTCAGTAGATGATAGCAGTATTTAAATTTGTGTTTCAAGTAAGTATTGGAAGTGCTGCGTCCAGATATACTATAGCTTCATGGTTGTAGGATATTGTAGGGATGAGTGATTGAGTTTTACAGTTGTAGGGTATCAATAAATAGGGTATTGTTTTATGTATAACTTTTTCAACGCTAACGACGTGTCCCAATCTAATGTTACTCCTCCAATATTTTTAAGTTTGTCAACTATTACTCCTACACTAAACTTGTAAAACTTAGCTGTAATAGTTTTCCTTTTAATTCGTTTTAGATACTTTCATGTCTTTGTGATGATATGTGGCTACTCCCACAAAACAACAACAAAATATAGTGATTTTATTTTAAACATATAATATAAGAAGTTTACGCCCTTGATTTTACTGTATTTGGTCGTCATTTGGTAGCGCTATCGTCGGTACATAATAGGTTCCTGTCTGTGCGACGGGATTTCATGGAAAGCTCTGTGGAGTATCTCGACGGGCGAGTGGACGGGATTCGGGCCTGGATTGCCGTTTTATCACGTCGTGTGTGCTAGAGGGCGTTTGTGCAGTGTACTGTGTGGTAGTTGTGGTGCCTATGATTACAAGTGTGCAAATGCGGGGAATCCATGGTTTTTTTTTCCATAATCTATAGTTTCTCCTGTTGGCCTATGTATCACAGCGCCATCTATTTCACGGGTACAGTACTTCTTGCGCGTTGTGTTTCCTTCGCAGCGCACAATCGGATCTACTTTGTCAGCGGGGTTGCCGAGCCGTCTAGCGTTTTACAGCCGTTGCCCAAAGGTAGCGTTAGCAGCAGGAAAAAATAAGACCCTAAACTCGAAATAAAAAGACGTGCTTGTATTTTAATAACACAATTTTTAGTTTTTTAATTTTAATAGTCTGTTTTAATTTGTGTCACTTACCACATATTGTGTGTTCAGGAAATAAGTTCGTTAATTCGTATTTATAGTAAGAATCGATGTGCAATTTGCTTGTAATTCCTACCTATTTAACATTTAATAGCGTGTGGCGGTAGCTTTTCGCCTGGGCTGTAAGGTGTGCGAACCCCATATATGCACCTGCGGATTCGTGGTAGAGGCTGATGGTCACCACGCGATGAGTTGTCATCGTTGCACCCAGGTCTATGCAGAACTGATGGTAAGAGACCGGATGGGCTGACCTTGGTGCCATGGAAAAACTGCAAGTGCCTTATATGGGATGCAACATGCTTCAGTACTGTTGCCGCTAGTCATCTCGGTCGTACTGTCCATTCTCCATCGGCAGCTGCGGAGGGTGATTGTGCTAAGAAAAGGCTCAAATACGCTGCTCTGGAATCGCTGTACCATTTCGTTCCAGTGGCTGTAGAGACCTTGGGTAGTTGAAGTGTGGAGGCCAAGGGCCTAATCAAGGAAATTGGACGCAGGCTTAGTAAAATCACAGGGGACTCCCGCTCTGGATCGCTTTTGGTGCAAAGGTTGGCCATCGCGATTCAACGCGGTAACGTGGCGAGTGTGATGGGCACTTTTGCGCCGTTAACTATCCAGGTTATGTAAAATAACTAGCATTAAGATTGACATGTATATTATACATACATGAATAGAATAATATAAAAATATTAATATTATTCTACTCATGCATTAGACGTATTTTTTTAAGCATAGAGCTGATTAGTTTTTGTACTCAATCGTTATAATAATTTCTTTCATATCTTGCCAGAAACAACCATTCAGTTGGCAGGGGGGGGGGGGGAGGCATATTTGAAAAATTATCATTTTACAACTTAATATTTCACAAACGTTGACCCAGGACCCAGGAAACTTTAACTCTCAGAAAGATTTCTCTTCTGGAGATTGCATAATCTGAACAACATGTTTACAAAAAATCAATTCAACAGCTTGACGGCTTGTGAAACGGTTGAGCCCTAGTACTATAAATTATATTATTTCAGTTACTATTGACCCTGATGAAGCAAAACTGCATGCAAACGCTTTTATGGACAAACCATATATGTACGGATTCTCTAAGGAGTGGCTAGGAATTGGCATGATAACGGCACCTGGTAAATACTAATAAATCAATTTACAATTTTCTTGGCACTTTTCATGTCTTTAATTAATTTATATCAACACTAGCTGTGCACTAATCTATATTAATCTATATTATCCGCTCACTACACTTTGGTAACTAATGAGACCTCTGAGAAAACTCCGTCAATATACTATGGTCTCTATAGCCAACTATACCAACGCTAACTTCATCCAAAAACACAATATTTTCACTATTTACCAGTTTTAATACAATACTCTATGGTATTTTATCGTTTTGAACGAAACATTGTACAGAATAACATCAAATTGGCATTCTTATTTTAAATACGCTCTTGGGGAAAAATAAAAGAACTTAGTCCGCCATTTTGATTCGTGCTCTGTGTTATGTGTTGGTTGCAGTTTATGATACAGGTTAATTTAAAAGTGTTTTGGCGTATTAATCAACAATTAAACTTTATTTATAATCAAGATTAGTTCAAGATCTAACAGTTTAGATAATAATTTTTAAAAAACCGTAAATATCAATTAATAAAACATATTTTTCGTTAACGACCAACTTGATGATACCAGCGATTTGGGCATGACGGTACCTATTTTTATTTATTTTCGTAAATTTTAGTGTTGATATCTATGATCTCAAAAAAATCATATGATGTGAATGTGAAATATCCTAAACAATATTTAAAAATTATTAACATAGCTGTAAAATTGAAAAAGAAATAAATTATTTAAAAAATACGAAAAAAACTACGTATTAATTATGAAAAAAAAAATGTTAATAATTATGTAAATAAATATTTGTGTACTATAATATATGTTGATTATTCTTTTTCTGTATGTATATGTTTACCAATTATATAAAAAAAAATAAAAAACATAGGTCATCGATTTACTTTTTGAATTAAAAATCCTCGACTAACAAATAGTCCTATTTTTCTCAAAGTGTCGTGTTACACTTGAATTATTTTGTAGCTTAAGCCATTTAAATTAAACAATTCTCACACCAGTTTAATGCAGTGCTCAAGACCTCTTAAAAAATATACGCTTTACAGTATCGGATTCAATCCAAGCAACTTATAAATCATTTTTGTTACCACGGTCCACCGGAACGAACTCGGAACGTGTGCGCGTAACGATCCGTGTTTTTTAGAAAAAAATGCGAAAATGGCTGGTGGTGTGAGCGGTTATATATTATAATTACATTAGAATATTATATTATGTATTATTATATTATAATATTATAAATGCGAAAGTTTAGACGTTTGGATAGATTTTTGGATGGATGTTTGTTACTCAATCACGCAAAAACTACTGAACGGATTTGAATGAAACTTTACAGTAACATAGATTATACATCAGAATAATACATAGGCTACAACTTATAAAGATTTTGTGTAATTTGGCGGTAAAAGTATAGTTACCACTAAGCACCAAAGTGCTCGTCAAAACCAATCAAACGAGCCTAAACTCGATAGAGTTGTATCATTTTAGTACTGAGCTCCTATGGCCACCTTCTGGCTTCATCATCGGAACTCGGAGGATCCTAGTTACCACCAAGCACCGTAGTGCTCGTCAACACGAATCAAACGAGCTTAAACTCGAAAGAGTTGTGTCATTTAATTACTGAGCTCCTATGGACACCTTCTGGCTTCGTCATCGGACCCTGCAGGATCTTAGTTACTACCAAGCACCAAAGTGCTCGTCAACATCAATCAAACGAGCCCAAATTCGAAAGGGTTGTTTCATTTAATTACTGAGCTTCTACGACCACCTTCTGGTTTCATCATCGGACCCTGCAGAATCCTAGTTACCACCAAGTACCAAAGTGCTCGTCAACACGAATCAGACGAGCCCAAACTCGATAGAGTTGTGTAATTTAAGTACTGAGCTCCTATGTTCACCTTCTGGCTTCAACATCAGACCCTGGAGGATCCTAGTTACCACCAAACACCAAAGTGCTCGTCGACACCGATCAAACGAGCCCAAACTCGATAGAGGTCTGTCATTTAATTACTGAGTTCTTATGGCCACCTTCTGGCTTCATCATCGGATCCTGGAAGATCCTAGTTACCACCAAGTACCAAAGTGCTCGTCAACATGTATGAAACGAGCCCAAAGTCGATAGAGTCTTGTTATTAAACGATTTTTAACCATTTAATTACTGAGTTCTTGTTGTCGCCTTCCGATTCCATCATCAGATCAGGTCTATCTCATAATAGGTTTTCATTGTCATCCAATTTACATACGTATACAAAATTTCAGCTCAATCGGAAACCGGGGAGTGGATCAAATTTACTTGCGAGATTTGATTTCAGACATCGGCATAGGTGAAATAAATAAAAAATGCTCATAAAATAAAAACTACTGGGCCTATCTGAATCAAATTTTTATGGGACTAATTCGAAGCTATTTCGCATCAAACAAAAAAAAGAATCACGTAAATCGGTTCAGAAACTTCGGAGAAATCCGTGTACATACATAAATAAAAAATATACCGTCCGAATTGAGAACCTCCTCCTTTTTTTGAAGTCGGTTAAAAATCGACATTTTCATCACATTTTAATGGCTTTAATCATTTGTCTTTTTACGTAAAGTGATATATTTGGATCAATAAAAGCCAAAGCAGCTTTTTCATCAGTTAAATACCACTGATGGTTTTTGAATTTGATATATATATATATATAATTTAAATCTTGATATGGAGCTGATGCTGCAAAAGTTGTCATAAACCAAAATTACACATAAATAAATACCATTTATGTACAAATATCCAAAACATTTTGTTGCGCTTCATGATCTAACTTGAAAATAAATCACTTTTAACATCCAACGTGCGTGGTGAAATACACCTGGTTTGTAAAGTTTGATCTGATCGGAACTCTAATAATGCGACTAAAAATTGCTTAACAAATAAACGTGAATAGAGACAGAAAAATACAAATAATTATTTGTAAAATGGCTTAAGCGGCAATATTATTAAAATTGTATTCAATACATCGTATTATTAACGTTACAGTAACTATTAATCTTTTAATAATATTTTTGGAACATTTATAGATAAAATAAATGATCATAACATATACAACTGTATAGCACGACTGAAAAACTATGATAATAACTATAAACACAACTTAGACCACGAATAACTCTTAAAGGAATGATTTTATTGAAAAATTATAAGTAAACTTTTTGCAAAGTATTCAATTTTCTATAAGAATATGCATCGATAATAGTCGTAGTGGCATTTTTTTCATAGGAAAAAAAAAATTAATAACAAAAAGTTGCAAATTCCCATGTTATTTAAGTGGGAAATGTAACTCGATTGGGGTAAGGTTTAATTTGGTAATTAAGAGCTTATTTATGTAGGATACTATTTTTTAGGTCAAGAACTAAAAATCCAGGGGGCGTCCGTGAAAAAAAATCAACTTGGTAAATAATGGACACCCTACTATCCCTGCTAAAACAAGCTGCACTGTGAGGAGCAACAAATTTTTACTATAGTTTTTCCGCGGAAAAATCGTAAGTTAAGCAGGCGTGGCCGGTTTTTTTGTAAACCGATTTACAACTTCTCTTAACTTCCGGTTTTTATTTTGTTGCTGACTCGGTCTGTAAGAATAAGCTGCACTATGAGAAGCAACAAATTTTTACTATAGTTTTTCCACGGAAAAATCGTAAGTTAAGCAAGCGTGGCCGGTTTTTTTGTAAACCGATCTCCAACTTCTCTTAACTTCCGGTTTTTATTTTGTTGCTGACTCGGTCTGCTAGAATAAGCTGCACTATGAGCAGCAACAAATTTTTACTATAGCTTTTCCGCGGAAAAATCGTCAGTAAAGCTAGCGTTGCCGGTTTTTTTTGTGAACGATCTCCAACTTCTCTTGACTTCCGGTTTTTATTTTGTTGCTGACTCTGTGTACTCAGACTAGCTGCAGTATGAGAAGCAACAAATTTTTACTATAGTTTTTCTGCGGAAAAATCGTCAGTAAAGCTAGCGTGGCCTTTTTTTTGTGAACCGATTTCCAACTTCTCTTGACTTCCGGTATTTATTTTGTTGCTGATCCTGTGTACTCAGACTAACTGCAATATGAGCAGCAGTAAAAATTTGTTGCTGCTCGTACTGAGCAGCAACAAATTTTTACTATAGTTTTTCCGCGCAAAAATCGTTAGCAGCAAGCGTGGCCGGTTTTTTTGCAAACCGATCTCCAACTTCTCGTGACTCCCGGTTTTTATTTTGTTGCTGACTCCTTCTTCTAAAACAAGCTGCATTATAAGGAGTAACAAATTTATACTATATTTTTTCAACGGAAAAGTCAAGAGTTAAGCTGGCGTGGATATTATTTATTTTGGCATACCTAAAAATCAATTTTTAATTTTTAAAATTTTTTTCTTCATAGCATCTTTCAGCAACAAATTAGAAACAAATTGACCCGTATTCGCTTGATTGATCAGTCCACATTCAGTGATTTCCACGCTATCTTGATGTAAAGTTAGCGTTATTGTCAATTTTTTGCGATCGGTTGGAGCAAAAAAATTAATTTTTTAGCAACTAATTAGCAACAAAAAAGCAACAAATTTTGGTGTTTTTTTTTTCAATTTTTCTTTGGCGTTATGCAGAGATGTAGGTTCACTCTACATCTTTTACCGTATTTATTATGGGGAGTGTTTTGACGAGTTGTTTGGACTAATTTCTGCCGCTAAATTCCATCATCGGACATCGCTTCAAAATTTGAAGTGCCTTCCTCACCACCTCGATGTCCAGAAATCTACAACCGTGCGCTTTTGTCGACACTTTTTGCTTTGTACTACTCCTTTGTGGAATCAATTACCCGTAGGGGTGTTTCCGAACGGATACGACTTTGGGACCTTCAAGAAACGAGCTTATTCATTCTTAAAAGGCCGGCAACGCAGCTGCAAGACCACCGGTGTTGCAGATGTTCATGGGAGGATGTGTTCGTTTACCATCAGGTGCACCACCTGCTCGTTTGCCCCCTCTACTATAAAAAAATGAAGTCTTTAAGGATCAATGTAGGTTCAGGTTTGATTTGATTATCGCCAAAAATTTAAATTGAAATTGTACTTTGGAGTTTCGTGTAAGTGTGTTAATAGCTCATGGCCTTAGATGAACATACAGACATCAGACCCAGTTATTGAAAAATGTAACAACGGTAAAACACGGCGAGAGGGAATGCTGGTCTGACAAACCAGTAAATCGTATGAGCCAAAACGTCTGTTTACGATTGTTCGCTTTGCCTAACCCTTAAGGAAAACCAGAATGATGACACTTTTATTGTTATCTGATTTTTGTTGATGCCAATTTTTATTAAAATTTAGTCAGAACATTTTTCGTGATTATTGATCTAACAGGCAAACTTACAAAATATGATTATTTACAGTAAATACGCAATGTGCAGAATTTATTTTCTTGTGGTCTTGTCAATAGACGAGTTTATTTGCTTAAGTCAGCGCTCATTCTGTTTCGTTCATCCTCGCATTTTGTTCAATGCGGTAGAATGACCGCTTATATTAACGCATACTCAAATAATTTTATTAATGGTATTATTACAATTTTATTATTCTTAAGTACAGGTTTGAAGGTTTTAAAACAAAAATATTACATTGACAGGTAACACTTGGAAGAAAAATATTAAACGAATGATGATGTGCTATAGAAGCAATGTTATAAATACGAACTTTGATATATTTAACGCTAAAGCTCAAGAATTTGTCAACAATTTAAAACATAAAATTAACGACGGTCATATTGATATAATGAATGACATTTCTAGTGCAAGTTTTGGAACTATATACAGTATGTAAATATTTATATTGAGTGTATGTGGGTAATACCTTCAATGTTATCTAATTGAGACATTTTTCAAAGGATACCCGGCGAATGACACGGATGGCTGACTGATAATTAACTGATTGATCACATGTGCCCATGGTCATAAACAACGCTGGTGATCTTATAGTTCAGTTTATAGTATTTTTTTATTTATGTGTGCACAGTAATTTTTGACCTACGAAATATCTAGTACGTTAGTACATAGAGGTCGCTGTATCTATTTTACAAACAACTAGTAAAGAAGATACGAGTTGGTTAACAAGCATAAGAATGGCTTTACTATAAGTGGTGGCTGCTTTATATTGTTTACCATAAATAAAAAAAATTCGTAACATTACTAAAATTTTGTTTGGTGAATTTTACATTTTGCATCAAAAATTTTATTTACCATATTGATTTTTTTATTAAAATAACTAAAATTATAAATAATAATTAGAATTTTGATTTCTTATATTTTCTTACAGAAGTAGCAACTGGAATAACACAGTCACCTAATACGAATACCATTATGAATTATTCTGAAGCACTAAATAAAGTATTATTGCTACTTTTGAATCGAACAATCAAGTTTTTATACCACTCAGACCGTGTATACCGACTGACCAATGAGTATAGAGAGTACATGAAATATGTTTCTGTAATGCGTGATATAGTTGACACTGTAAGTATATCGCAAATCGTGATAGCTTATATCATAATTTATTCTAAACATTTGACGTCCTGTTGACTTTTGCTAATAAATAGTTCAGCAGCAAATACATTGCAGATTTTGGGAAAAGAAATTTCGGTTCGATGTAATTTTTAATCTAATTTTTTAAAAGGTTGCAACCAAAATACTTTTAGCGCTGTTGGTAATTAATGATGCCATCGAAGGAATCGTTTATCTCTCTGTCTCTATTTTCATAATAAAAACAGGTACATGTGAAAGAAAGTAATATAAGTTGTCATCTATGGCAGCAAAATAGCACCAAGATTGTTCAGAAAAAGATGTTTTATTAAAAAGAACATATATTCCTCTAATAGTTTCTGGCTAAAAACTAAGGATTTTTTTATATTGAATCTGATTATTACAGCAAACTTTTACTTGTAGGTGATAGAAACGCGAATAAAAGAAAGAAAAACAATGAATTTTAAAACAGACAATTATATTGGTAAGTACACTTGCAGAAGGTTTTCTTAACATGACATTTCAAAGTATAGTTTGAGTCAAGGTACCATTTCTTATAACTCAATTAATGAGCTCCTAAATTTTCTTAAAAAAATAATTTACTTAAGGCTGCATATATATTTTTAATTTACATACAAGTGAAATGATTCAGTGTAATACGTAATGTGAAATTTCGCCAAATCGTGTTATAGTTTGTTGGCAAAGCGCTCTACGTCCAACTACAATAATGGTACAATATTACAATATTCTTGTATACCAAGGTTAGAGTTCACTAAACTTAAAAATATTGGTATATTTCTAAAATATTTCTCATTGTCTCAACTTTTCTTTTGTGAAAATGAGGTAGGTAAAGCTTTTAACACCTTTTAAGATTATTTTTTTTAAAACACAATGTTCTTTAATCATGTATTAATATTGCACCATATTTTCCGATATTCACCTTCACATTTTTTATATTTATTTTATACCACAAGATAGCAAACAAGCAGATGAGTCTCCTGATGGAAAGAGTCAACCATCGCCTATAGACACCAAAGATGTTACTGGCATGTTGCTATCTTGTAGCGACGTCTAATGCCTCATGCATAAGTTTACCGGCTACCTTTCCCTCCAAACCGGAACACGACAGCGACAAGCTCTGACGCTATTGCGGCAGGAATATGTAAGGCGGTGGTACCAGGCCCGGGCGAGACAATGCAGAACTCTATAACCTGGTAGCCACGATGTTAGCGAGTCGCGTAGCCAATCGGTCGCCTTCTACGACCTGCCTGGCTTAACGGCAGTTGGTCTATTCTTCAAAGAAGCCCGGATCCACGACGGGGTAATTTTTCATTTCTTTATTTCACCTTGTCTCTACTTATTTTTTGGCAAATCTATTATTTTATATTGTTGAAAATTTGGGTATACATCAGCGCCCATTTTTAATGAACGTGACAATGATAGGTGACAGCGAGAAGTGAAAATCCGACAATTTGACAATATTTTGTTTCATAAAAATTATCACTGACAAATATGTCACGGTAGAAAATCTACATATATAATATGTCAAATTGTCGTGACATTTTGACATATTTCTATTTAATAAATAATTGCTCTTGACAGGCGACAGGTGACAATTTATCCGGAAAAACTTGTAAAATTTGTTTTATTAAACACTAAATTGTCATGGCGGGTAGACATATTTGTCGATTTGTCAGATATTCTCGACAGTCTTTTCATCTAACGTCAACGCTATTCGGCAGTTAAATTAGTACGATTAGTTTTAAAAAAATGTGTTACGTCGTCGTCGGATAACAGTAGTAGTGAAGATGAGTATTTGGTGCAAACTGTACGACGACGTCGCATATTTAAACCAAGCATTAACTTTCGATGGAAAATTCATGGAACGGTTTCCCCTCGTGTTGGTTCCGGGCTCCTTTGAAGAATAGACCAACTGCCGTTCTGCAAGGCAGGTCGTAAAAGGCGACCGATTGGCTATACGAGTCACTACCATCGTGGCTACTAGGTGGTAGAGTTCTGCTTTGTCTCGCCCGGGTCTGGTACCACCGCCTTACCTATTCCTGCCGCAATAGCGTCAGTGCTTGTCACTGTCGTGTTCCGGTTTGGAGGGTAAGGTAGCCGTTTAACTTATGCATGTGGCGTTAGACCTCGCCACAAGACAGAAACGCACCATTAACACCTTTTGTGTCTATAGGCGATGGTTGACTCTTTCCATCAGGAGACCCGTCTGCTTGTTTGCTATCTTATAACATAAAAAAAAGAGTATCTACCGTTGAATATTTAATAAATAAAATTGGACAATAACTTCAGCATACAACAAGAAGGAATATACCATTTACACCACTTCAAAAATTTTTATGTGTATTACATTGGATGGAATGTAGCCGTGGGTCAGGTTAGCGAACCTAACTGCGAACAATGGTGTTTAGGTTTGATTCCCAACAGGGACAAACATTTCTGTGATGAGCATAGTATTTCTTGGTCTGGGTGTGTATTATGTATGTAACAGTATTTATATAAGTATGTATTTCTGTGTATTAGTATCATTGTCTAACACACATAAACACAGATAAATAATTTGGTTAAATCAGTTTGTGAAATTTATTCAGCGATATTATAATAATCATATCTTTGATCTGTGATGAGCACAGATAACTTTTTTTTTCAAATAATGTGTTTTTACTAACGGAATTACCCTACAAAAGAATTCCGTAAGATTTTTTAAATTTTTTACTGCATAGTCTATGCAGTAAAAAATAAAAAAAAACTAACGGAATTACATAGTCTATAGTGCATGCTGTAGTTTATAAGTCTGCTTCTTACCTTATCTATGTAAAGTCCCCTTTGTAGATATTTATCATGCCTAAAAACACTGTAGAGTCTATTACTTCCAGATTATTTCCAAAATTAATTTAAATTTAACATTTGCATGTTAGTTGTAAGTTATACATTGCTTTTCTTTACCTGCTTACATTAGGTGTTGAGAATTCAACACATTTTGTTTTATTCCTGTTCAACACAATATTGTTGTCATTTAATTAGAAAACAGCTGCTTTTGACATCACATTATTCATTTTGTTATACTTAACAATTCACCTTGAATAGAAATGAAGTCTTATCCGCAAACAACACGATTCCATGTTTATTCCCTACGTGATAAGTCATTATATAACAAACAAAAATGGACGAAGAATGGAACTCTGTGGGATACCCATAGTAACAATAGCACCATTAGACCTTTTAACATTAATATCAATATATTCTTCCAATTAAAATATCCTTACATTTTTTACATTCATTTATTTTCATCTGGCACAAATTCTAAACGCGCCCTCATTGAGTGACCGAAATATGTGCAAAGAAGTGTATATTACAGTCCATTTACGCACCTTCAAAATATGAATGTGTACAGTACACCGTGAAATTTGCATCTCAGGGCTAAGCAGGAATACCGCCAATGACTTAATGGAACAGGTTCCGTGCAATAGCAGAATCGCTCACCTGAGATTGAGATTCTTGATGATTGATGATAATGATTTAAAAGGCTGCTACTTCCATTACCGATCAATTGATTGCATAAAAATTGCTTTTTTGTATCTTACCCATGAGGCGCAAATGCTACTTGCCGGATGACTCAGATGTCATAATTGTTTTTGGTGTGACAATGTTTCTGCAGGGTATGGACCTTTAAAATTCTATTCTCTCCTGAACCCATCGGTGACATTTTTTTTTGTATAGTATAGATGAGCTGCAACGAGATTTATCAGGAACATGTTAAGGAGTGCCAAAACAAACTATTGTTAGATAGCAAGAATTATCTTTGAGACTTATCAACGATAAGTCTCAAAGATAATTCTTGCTATCTTAATAGATTAATAATAGATTTTATCTAGTTTAACCTAAAAAGGACAAAAGTCTAAACACAGAAAAACCTAGGATCTTTTTTTGGTTACATAATACTTGGATTTACAATATAACTAGATGAAAACCCGGCTTCGCTCGGAAATCTCGTAATACGCAATCTTATATACTAACTCAAACAGTAGACATTAAAACGTCTTCTTTCAACTATTACCACAGAACATATAATAGTACAAGTACTATTACGTTGCTTTAATAAAGACAACACTATAGTGTTGCTATTTTTTAATTTCTACTCTTTTATGAACGAAGAGAAATAAGTTTCACGATAATCTGCGCTCCGTTCTACGATACTTTAATAAATGCTCACGCCATCTACACCACATATAAAGTAACCTATAAAGAAATATGGCCAATTTGTCTTTCAACACGGTTGACAGACAAATCGGCCATATTTAATCATTTAGAATTTTTAATCACTATTTTAACAAAATACTCGAAAATGCGAATTTTGCGGATATATGCGAATGTTGTCGACTCAAAATTATTTTTTTTACGCTTTATAATTTAGATAAGGTTACGATTGAGTCTATCGTAACCTTTGACAAAATTATTAATATAGATGATGTATAGCAAGATTTGACTTTAATTTTATCCACTTTCATACCAAAGACTTTATTTCTAGTATCAAATTAAATATACTTGGCAAATTATTATTGTTTTTTTCTTATTATAAAATAATTTCTGTAACAGTGCAGAGTCTGGCATGGTGTGATAATATCTCCAGATCTTAGAAAAAAATCGTTAATTTCGGTTGTCGCAAATAACAAGTGATGGTCACTAAAGTTAGAAAACGAGGCGGGAAAATCGCTCTTCTGCTTAAGTTCGAATACTTGAATTATAATAAACCAGTAACGTAATTAGTTGAATTTTTGTACAATCTAACTTCCTGCTCTGTAAGAAAACTAACGTAATAACATATTTTTATGTGAAACATCTATTATAGTGCGCGCGGAACTAGTTGGCCGCGCCATACGTAATACGTAATACGTAAGGCGCGGCCAACTAGTTCCGTGCGCACTATAGCGCAGGTGTAAACCGGATCGTTGGTGTGGCGACGCGGCATCCGTGGCGACGGGTCGCCACGCTATAATATTATGTACTAAGGTAGGGTATACAGCGAAGTATACAGTCCATATTTAGTAGCGTGTACGGTGTAGCGACGTGTCGCCATGGCAACCAACTACGCGACCCTGATGTTTCACATCTGCCAGGCGTCCCGTCACGGCTCAGTTTTTTTTAATCAACTTTAACAAAACATCCTGGCAACGGCCTAAAACCTTATTTGACGTCCTTATTGAATTTATTGTATTTCAAAAAATAAAATTTGTGGAATTTATAATTATAATTAACTCCGATTTTTACAATTTTTCCTTTCCAGGAGACGGTTTAAATTGTCAATCATTATTGGATTACTTGTTAACAATAAATGAAGAAGATCCATCATTTACTCTCAAGCAAGTGCAAGATGAAATTCATACATTTATAAGCGCTGGATTTGATTCAATTGCAACTTCACTTTTGTTTACATTAGTTTTGCTTGCCAAAAACAGAGATAAACAAGAAAAATTATATAACGAGTAAGGCTAAGCAATATATTTTCGTATTCATTAAAATAAATTAATAATACTGGTGCATGAAAGTTTACGAAACAGATATATAATTGTAATGTGAGAGGGTGTAGATACCGGATAACAAAAGTGACATTTTATGACGCCGATTATGAAGACTTTTGATACCATATTCGGAAAACACCCTCTGTCCGAAGATAGTCTAAGATCTCCCTACAGTGGGTTGTTGTCCGTAGATCAAAAGGTTACGTAATCGGCAATGATATATCATTAGTAATCGGCTTATATATATGAAAAGAATCATGAGTATGGATAAACCCATTAGTGTGGTACGCAATTTCCCCCGGGCTTAAAGTGATGTGTGTAGGAATATAAATTATACGTAGTTATGTACTTTGTTTCCTCAAAAGCGGTTCTACAAGTTCCAAAAAACGATATGAGTTTTATGTCATTAGTAACAATTGTTCTTCTTTATTCATCCCTCCTACTTGGGGTACAAATTTGAACATTCCTTTGTACGCGGACTGCTGTGCATGCCAGCGTCAGAGAAAATATCTGTTACCGAGGCCTCGGTAGACTTGAAGGTCAGGACCGATCTACTCTCTGGTTACGCGTAGCCTGCGTTGACCATCCACATAGCTTCGCGTGCCTATCAGGTTCCATAGCGGGAATACTGAAGTTGACCGGCTTATTGAGCCCCTACAAACGACTGCACATCCCCTCCCCCCCCCGCCCCGCTTTCTTCGCAGAGTCGTGATCTTGGCGATTTTAATGTCCACCCCGCTGAATGGCTATATTTACGAACTACCGATCATGCTGGGAGGTCTGTTCACGATTTTGCCTTGGCGTATAGTCTAACACAAGTGATATCCTCGCGTACGCAAGTTCCCGATGAGAATAACTATACGCCTTCACTGTTGGACCTCCTGCTGATCCCTCACCCGGACCATTATTAAGTATCGGTGGACATTCCACTTGGTATGTCAGACCACTGCTTGATCCGGAGCAAAGTAACGGTCACGCGCCCGTCACCGCCTATCTTTGTCAGCAAATTTGGACGGGATGCGGTCTTTCTTTGCATTCTACCCATAGAGGCAGTTCTACTTCTCGCTGGATGACCCGAATGCTGTCGTTAACTCTGTCGTTGATGTAGTGCTGCAGGGCATGGAACTTTTCATTCCGTCCTCTGTGGTGCCCATCGGTGCCAAGTCTCAGCCTTGATTTGCTCGCAAATGCAAAGCGGCTTTACGCCGAAAGCAGGAATGCTACTGAGCTTGTACTGCTGCGTCGGCATCTCGTGATGTATAAACTAGCGCATTACGAAAGGAGTACAATTCTTCCACGAGGTTCTTCAAAAGAGCTATCGACGACAACGAGCTAAAAGCGAAACACATTGGCAGAATTGGTGAGAAATTAGTTATATGCCCGAACGGATATCACTTGGGGACCTTCAAGATAAGAGCTTACTCATTTTTAAAAGACCAGTAACGCAACTGTAAGACCTCTAGTATTTCATATGTTCATAGGCGGTGGTGATCACTTACCATCAGGGGGCCTATTGCCTATCTTGAACTGACAATCAAAGTGATAATCACTGTGCAAAGTTGACATCAATTAGCTGTCAGTTCCCTTATTTCGTATTGACTAACATGGGTGATCAACGAAAATGACGTCACAAGAACTTGGTGTCGTCGATAGTCACTATCGTGCACTGGAACGACACTTGTAGTATGGGTAGTTTGACAATTGGTATTGCGTATGCTTAGTGACCAACGAATGACGTCAAATCGTTGATCACTTTTATGTTTTGAAAGCAACTAGTCTAGAGTAGTTTTTAATGATCAAAATAGTGATTAACACTATTAACCGGCGACGTTTGAAAGGTACAGAAAATGTACTATTGACAATATATAGTTTGTTAATACCATTTTTAGAAGGTTATTATTGTTAAATAATAAATAATGTAGGATACATAAGTCATAACACAATACTGCAATAAAATTAGAATTACATATCTAAGACTAATACATAAAATTTCACATGATAACAATAATGTTTTATGCAGTATGCTGTTTGTACCGAAGAAAAAATCGACTTGTAAGAGAGTGGTAGAAGCTTTAGCATCTTTAAGCCTGCAAAGTGATTTTATTAGTGAAAGAAATGGGCTTCTATTATGGACCTAATAAATGATAACCGATACTGATTTGGTAGATGCTAAATTGAGGTAATTATCACCTGGCAAACCCTTCTAAGTTGGAACTTTAATTTCAAAAAGGGATTGTACAAGAGTTTTTGATAATTATGGAAATAAATGGTTTGTTATATCACATTTTTAAGATCTTTAACCATAGATGAAGAAGATATGACTTTCTTTTCTATGTGATCACAACCAATACTGAATTTGTAAATGCTAAATTTGCCAACTAATTTTATTAGTGGTTTTATTAGTGAAAGAAATGAGCTTATTTTATGGAGGATTCTGCTAATTATCATCTGGCAAATACTTATTATTTGTTCTAATCCCCTTGATTTAAAAAGTAATTGTGCTAGAGTAAGTGTAATTATCAAAATAATATGTATACTTACATATTACTTACAAGAGTAATCAAATCAAAAAGCAATTTATCTGTATAAATTTAATTATTAATTTTGTTGCCTTTATAAACTTATGACTCTATCAATAAATTAGGACTTAGTTTTTTTTATGTAGGTACTATTGAACTCCTATCTATTATTAATTCTGAACATGAAGAGAGCTTCTCTTAGAAAAAATTATCATTGTGTTAAAGCTTAAAGTACCTACCGTACCATATACTTCCAATTTTTAATGATTAACACTCAGGCCAACAAAAATGGTCTGAGGATTAACCATTGCACTATTAACTATAGCATATTGATGCAGTGATGCTTGCATATACCATTTTAAATATTTTATTTGATTTCAGATTTAATATTTCATTAAGCAGCTACAACTTCTTAGTCACAAAAGTTCTATGTTGATGTTTGCTGGTGGGTCCTAACTACTGAAAAGTGTATAAGAGTGCAGAGAGTGAATTGGTAGTATTTAACAAGCAGAGTAAATTCGAACCCAATAACACTACTAAATAATATCCTAATACATACCTATGTTGCTCTATATGCCGAAGCCAAAACATCAAACACAACTGTTCCAATACAAGAGTTGCAGTACCTATCACATTGTGAATTGCTACCAGCAATACTAAGTGATCCAAAACAGCACCCTGACAGATCTATATAACTTGAGGCAAGGCACTAACAGGGAACCACATATGAGAAGGACAAAAGATTTAATATAATTGTTATTTTTGAATAAAGACTATGTGAAAAGAAAAAGCATTAACTTGCAGTTTTTATTTTTACCTTGTACCTACTAAAAAAACTTTACAGTTTTGTAATAATTATAACAAGATGTAAAATTTTTTTAGCTGAAAAATAACCAGCCATAAGATTTAATTTTATTCAATAATAATAAACTTCTACACTTAGAATACATTGTACAAAATGTTTTCCAGCTTTTAAGTATAATGTGAATGCTACTTATGTACTTAGCAAGACAGCGTAGCTAGTTTTCTTATTATGTAGCTTTACTGGCTAGTAGGTTTTATGTATATTTGGACATATTTAAACCATAACACATACTGTGATTATAAATGATAAATTCAGACAGTTTCAACTGACAAAATCTTTAACATCAAAATTTAAAATTATAGTGCAGGAATAATTTGGTACATTACTGATCTAGCATACTTTTATGCAAATTGAATATATTAGTTAAAGATCTGGGTTTTTTTCTGTCTAATAAAGCATAGCCTATATTAATTTATAAATTGAAAATTTTGGCTAATATGTGGCAGAGTTTTGCATTGTCTCGCCCGGGTTTGGTATTACAGCCTTACTTATTCCTGCCGCAATAATGTCATTGCTTATCACTGTTTGTTTTGGACGATGAAATAGCTGGTAAAGTTATACATGTATAAGACCCCACCACAAGGATAGCAACGCACCATTATCATCTTTAGTGTCTATAGGCAATGGTTGACTCTCAATGAGGGGAACCTTTGCTTGTTTGCTATCTTTTGATATAAAAAAGGCAGTTATCATCTGGCAAATTCTTTATTTTTTCTAATTCTTCAATTTTGAATTTATTTTCCTTTTTCCCCCCCTTACTTTAAAAAAGAAAATCTGTGTTAGATTAGGTAATATTAAAACAAATACTTAGGTACAATAGTAATAAAAGAAACAATCTATTCATATAAATTTATTTTATTATATGACCACACAGATAGTATCGCCTAGACACCAAAGATGTTAATACACCATTAACATCTTTGGTGTCTAGGCGATTAATTCTTCCAAGAGCCATTTGCTTGTTTGTTATCCTATAATATAAAAAGAGAAACTTGTCTTATGCTATGCAAACAACTTTATTTTGATGTAGGAATTAGTTCAATTATAACTGTTACGCTCATCACACACGGTTAAGATACTATGCGATATTTTATCTTGAGATACCCTAATATAAAAGTATACAGTATCTTAAGGTGGCTAAGATACAATAATATTAAAATTTGTTCATTTTATCATGATCTGCCTCGTTGCTTCACATATTCTTTGTAGGAGTTCTATATACAGCTGATTAACTATGAGTGATACGGTCTTACTTCTTGATTTGTTAGACAGCTCTTCAGACGATTTTATTATAGAATGTAAAATGAAAATTGCAGTAGCACATTCCTAACAAAGTTAACTTTGAATGAAAAACCATCAAAGACATGTCAATTGTCCAAGGGCGGACCCCTAGCTTGACATAAAAGGCAATAGCTTTCATGTGTAGTTTTCCCCCCTCTCCCTCTTGCCTGGATGCGGCACGAAGCCGGGAGCACCCCGCACTGCTTATAGTAGTAACTATTATAATACTAGATGCACCCCACATTAACATCCCAAATTTCGCATTTGTAATATTACTAGCTGCAGCGTGCAGCCCGTTGCATTTTAAAAGTTTTTGGCGAATCCCGCGGGATCACCTAGTTTTTTCAGGATAAAAGTAGCCTATGTGCTATTCCAAGTTATAATCTACCTGTGTGCCAAATTACATTCAAATTCGTATCGTAGTTTTTGCGTGATAGAGTAACAAACATCCATCCAAAGTTTTGCATTTATTATATTAATATATAGATTACTAGCTGTTGCCCACGACTTTGTCCACGCGGACTTCGTTTACTCCGCACTGCACCTCCCCCGTAGATGATAGTGTGATAATATGTAGCCTATATGTTGACCCGACCTATGAGTAATATTCATGCAAAATTTGAAGTAAATCCATGTAGTACTTTTTGAGTTTACCCCGGACATACATACAGACAAACAGACAAAAATTCTAAAAACTATATTTTTGGCTTCAATATCGATTGTAGATCACGCCCCAAGTATTCTTTTAAAAAAATATTCAATGTACAGTTTTGACTTTCCTACAATTTTATTATATGTATAGATGAGGCACTGCGATCACCTATATCCCGAAATAAAAACATAATTTATTTTATGTTTTGTATCTTAAGATATGAAATATATATTTCCATACATTCGGTATCTTAAGATACTAAAGGTAAAATATATATTATCTTAGTTGTGTGTGATGGTAGATTTGTATGGTGAGCGATATTTTGAAATATACATTAAGATATATTATATTAGGGTATCTTAAGATCAAATATTATAGTATCTTAACCATGTGTGATGAGCTTTATACATCTATCTAATGTACTAAATATAACATGTATACAGTATAACCACACAATGCTGAATGAAGATATGAATATTTTCATTTACCATTATTCTCAATTTAACACTTTTAAATTATCTTTTTCAACATTCCTTATGTGCACAATGTGCAAATAATCTGTTTCATGAGCTCAGCACACTTATTCCTAAGTAGGCTCTTAAAACACATTTCTTTATACTTTGAACACTGAACAGCATCGGCACTTGGTATGAATATTTTCATTTATCATTATTCTCAATTTGTTTAACACTTTTAAATTATCTTTTTCAACATTCCTTATGTGCACAATGTGCAAATAATCTGTTTCATGAGCTCAGCACACTTATTCCTAAGTAGGCTCTTAAAACAAATTTCTTTATACTTTGAACACTGAACAGCATCGGCACTTGGTAAAACTCCATGATCATTTGTATTGATATTATTTTATAATAATTAGTACTGTTTTATTTAGTTTTTATTCATTTACACCAACCAGTTTCACATTTACTGATGATAGTAACAAATCAACACCTTATTTAAATTATTGAGGTTATTGTATTGATTTGTTACCCTGATGATGCACTATACATATCTTTATCGTTGCATTTGTCTCTGTTTGCACATAATTCAATTTCTGAAGATTACCTTAAACAGAAAAACTTTTGGTTAAAAACTTTGTAAGCTACAACACAACACAAACATTGGGCGAGTCAGAGGTGCAACTATGCACTTATTACTAACATGCAGTATGAGGTTTTATGTTTTTTTCTCAGTTCTTTTTATAAAATAAAGACAAATGGACTGTCTAATTATTTTGTCATATTGACAATACGGAAGTAATAAAAAATTAAATTTGTATGTTTTTGCTATTACCTCTCAAAGCTCTAGCTATTGGATAGGATCATACATGTCTAGTTGTAGAAAATTTAGCACACTTTAGACACTTTCATTTGATTAAATATTAAATTTACATTACTACCTGTTAACTTCAATAATACCAATATCATGCCTTAGTCCTAACAGCAATCTAAAAACTATTATAATCAATGAATATAATATCTGCAAGTTAGGGGTTCTGCTATTTACCTCTTGGCTAGATTTATACCCATATCTTCATTCCAGATTATTCATGTTTTTCAATTAGATCATATTTGTTACTGTTTATATGCAGATGTTATATACTACTTTTATGTAAAAGGTAAGTAATACAATGCAATGACAATCAATAGATCTAAACTACTGAGTTATTACTCAACTTGCTCTCTGCCATTGAGTCTGGCTGGATAGAAAGCCTCCGGAGAAGTGACTGTAACATTTCGGTATCTTTTGGCAAATTCGACCGTCAATTTAATTTCTTTTAACTATTAATTTGCTTCAAGAGAGCGTTCTAAACTTATTATTATTATATTGGTTTGGTGGCTATCTAGTTAGTACGGATTCTGCCAATATCAAGTCAGTCATGGGAGAGACACATAAAAAGAGTTGTCCGGTGACTATATCAGTTACAAGTTGAGGAATCTAAAACAAAACAAACACAAAGATTTGTAAACTTACACAACTAGAACATTATGGATTAGGAGTTAATACTATGTACATGAATCTATATACAAACATAAAAGTGGAGAAAGTGGGATCAACAAAGGAATTTTAAAGCTGAATAGTTAATTTTGTTAGTCTAAACTTATTTTGAGGTTATTGTTATTTGTTTATTGTTATTACATTTGACAATTGACATTAGTCTGAAGAATACAAACCGACCAAAATAAAGGACCATAATAAACCCTTATAAGCATTTGCGTTTATCTAGCTTTTTTATTTAGAAGCATAATATCGATAAAATAGTGCGGTGACAAGACAAACCACTGGAACGAACGCTGGAAAGCAACGAAAGTCACCGCCACTAAAAGCGATACGCAATACCAATTTTCACTGTTGTCAGTTGCCAACCAATTTTGAGTGTTCATCAAATGTCAGTTGATCACTATTAATGTCAAAGATAGGCAATAGGCCCCCAGGTGCATAAAACGACAAACTTAGTTTTAGGCTCCATTATTTTGACTTAAGTTTCATATTCCTTTATTTCAGTTTTTTATCAAGTAAGTGATGGAAAATAAATAAATTTTGAATTATTTTTAGAGTAATAAATTACATTAGTAGCATATTAAAGATACTAACAAGGGAGAATTTCACTCAAACTGAGGGACACACCGGTGATTTTATGATGTAACTGGCGAATAGGCTAAGCAACAAATTTACACAATTCTTTCTTACACGTGTGTATTTTTAACTGACCACTTAATATTTGAAAAAAACCTTAAATAGTTACAATACACACACACCCACAAATAGATGCTTGATTATTTGTGTGTGTGTGTATTTGTTTAAGCGGGTCCTTGGATGTATAAAGAAATTAAACAGAAAATAAAACATTTATCTATGACGTCTAGAATTAGTATGATCAGTAGAAAACGTGTTGTACCTGCATACTACATAATAATTTATATGGAAAACACATCACAATATTTAATTACACATAATATAATTAATTCAATTTAAATTATTTAGCAAAATAACTTAATTTAATATAAAATGAATTTTACAACATTAATTCACAGACAAACAATGCTATCGAAAAGCGAGTCGCCTATGGCTTGCGACACCGGTCTCCAGGTGTCGCCTCATCCAGGTCTGCCGTGACTTGACGATAGTTATACTCATATACGCTACTTACCTTTTGTTTATCTACATGTTTACCTATTTCTTGATTTCTTAATTTTGTCTTTGTTAAATAAAAGTGTTTACAATCTAACACTTAGACACTCCACGAGGCTTATCCGTGTTAGTGATATTATTACGTGGGTATAATGTGTTTTTCCTTGATTATAACAATAAATAAATAAAATTCTTGAAACCAGTGAGCCGTTTTGTAACTTAATTTGCAACATAATTGTGGAGATTGAAAACTGATTTGTAAATTTCAGAATTAAATTAATTATGGGCGATAGCGCGCGTAACGTTGAGAAAGAAGATCTTAATCAGATGCCGTATTGTGACGCTGTTATAAACGAGTCTCTAAGGCTATTACCTCCAGTACCTATGGGTTTTAGACAAGCAGACCGAAATGTGGATTTTGGTATGTTTACAATTAAAAAAAAAGACTTTACATACGTATTTTGCTTAAATTCAAGGGTAATTTTCAAAAAAAGACGATAATAAATAGAATATGCTTCTACTATACACTATCATCGTGGCTGCTAGATGGTAGAGCTCTACAACATCTTGATTGGGTTTGGTACTACCGCCGAGTTATATAGTTTTTTAACGATGTCCTTCATTGCGTCAAGTTTTGAGGCAGCGGAAACGCTTTCGCCTACCGCGGTCTCGACAGCGATGGTTTCTTTGAAATCTCAGCTCTTTTGATGAAATGCAAACGCGCGAGAGGAGCTTGCGAAAACAATGTGCGGGTCACTTCGAGACGATTAGTGGACGACAGAAAATCTTCGTTTCTGTCACTCTAGCCTCTGTTACGGGGGTTGAAGGAGACGTTGTTACGTCCTCTTACAACGTCAAATTCTTTCTTGACATATAGAAAGATTGGATGTTCTCTCCATGTCCCGCTCTGCGTTATTTTTTCGCATCATGACTTCTTCACAGAAAGATAGCTAGGCGTACCAAGATCTCTCACTATCCACCATTGATTTTACGATAGCTTTTAGCGAAAGATCGGCTACTAATTTCACGACAATCTCATGGCACAAATCTGTCCAACTTCAACATTCTTCGAGTATGTGCTGTGCGTGTCGGTTCCTTTTTCGATATATGATAGAGGTATTTTCCGAAACATCCGTGATTTGAGAGTACTAGTATCAGACTTACACTAGTGGCAGTGGTACTTTAACTAGTAGAAGTGCTATACTGCAATTGCAACTGAATAGGCCGGTACGCCCGGGGAGACACCATTCTCTTACTCAACAACGACGTGTTTTGCTGTTGTGTTTAGTTCAGTTTGAGAAAGTCCCGGAGGCTTTATCCCTCCCCCAAAAAGGCACGAAAGCGCGATTTAAAGGCATTTTACCCCAGGGGGTACAACTTGCACTAGCGGTGGAGAATCCCTCTCTGGGCATCTGTGCTCTGGATTTGTTAAACAGCCAGATCAGGGATGCTCAGGCTGCCCCGCGTTTCCTAGGGGGGGGGGGGGGCAAAATATTGCTCACACACAAACTTGTCCAAAGTTACCGGGACAAAAACTCATGGTACCACTTTCCATACTTTCTATGGATTTTTACAATATAAGGGCACTTCATTCCAACCTGAGCGCCGTCCACTTCCATCTTAAGATGGCGAAGCCAGCCTTGCTCTTTTTGACCTAGACACAGATATCTTCTCCGGCTGATAATTCCTACCTCTCCTACCCGGAATACAAACTGGAACATTTTTTTTGTACCTCGGGCTGGTGTGTACGTCAGAGAAGATATCTTGTGCTATGTGCTTCAATCTGGATGATCTGAGTTTCGTTGCTGACTCTATTGCTGATGTGGTACTGCAGGGCATGGAACTTTTCATTCCGTTTTCTGCGATGCAAATTGGTGGTCAGCCTTGATTCGGTCACTACTGAAAAGTAACTTAACGCAAAAAACAGGAGTGCTACCTGGGTTGGGCTGCTGCGTCGGCATCACGTGATGTAAAAACCAGCATTTAATGAACGGAGTACAATTCTGCCTTGAGGTTCTTCAAAAGAAGTCAAGTTGGAACACATTGGCAGAATTGGTAAGAAATTAGTTCGCCTTTCTTCAGGAACTCGTGCGTTCTGGTCTCTCACCAGGGCTGTCATAGAGAATTTCTCTATATATAGCCCTCTGTTCCATTTTTGCGTAGAGACGATGACTCTCTGGCCCATACTGCGAAGAAAAAGTCCGATCTTCTGGGCTCGTTCTTTGCAACTAACTCGACTCTGGACGATTAAGGGAATGCACTGCCTACCATCCCGCGGTGCGATAGTTCTATGCCCGAACTAAGATTCCTGCAGTCTTTTGTACGTAAAGTGCTATTTTCCTTGGATGTTTACAAATCCAGTGGACTAGACGGCAACCCTCCAATTGTGTTTAAAGTGTGTGCTCCAGAGTTGGCGCCAATATTAACGCACCTGTTTCGACTATCTTACTTACAAGACGTGGTGCCAAAATCGTGGAAGACAGCATTAGTGCATCCCATTCCTAAGAAAGGAGATAGCTGTAATTCATCCAATTATCGGCCCATACTCTTACTTCCTTGTTATCCAAAATTATGATAACCATCGTCAACTGTCAGCTCCTGAAATATTTAAAAGAGCACCAGCTGATTAGTGACCATCAGTATGGTTTCCTTCGTGGCCGCTCAGCTGGTGATCTACTAGTATACCTGACACATCGGTGGGCGGAAGCAGTTGAGTCTAAGTATCCAGTTAGTTTAGACATAGTAAGGCCTTTGATCGGGTATGGCACAAAGCGCTTCTCGCAAAGCTGCCTTCCTACGGGCTTCCTGAGAAATTGTGCAAGTAGATAACAAGTTTTTTGTCTGATCTGATCAGCAGCAAGGTCGCAGTCTACGTGTGCACTTGAAACCAGTCAATGATGGTGTTTCTCAAGGCTGCGTGCTAGTGCAGAATAAATTCATATGTTTACCGGCTAACTCGATCATGATTTCCGTGTTCCGGATACGGCAGAGACAAGTACCGATGCTATTGCAGCATGAATAAGAGACGCGGCGGTACCAAACCTGATGGACACGTTGCTGAACTTGCTTTAAAGGGGCCCATATAAACACGGATAAATTAACTCTTATTCACTCTTGTATACTTTTACAGACAGTTATAGTGTGATGAAAGGAGATATTTGTAGTATAAACATATACGGCATGGGACGCTCTCAGCGTCTATGGGGTGAAGACGCCGAGTGCTTCAGACCAGAGCGCTGGCTGGATCAAAAGCTACCAAACACAGAAATATATGCCTTCCATCTCGGAAAAAGGTCATGTCCGGGTAAGTGCTGCTAACCAGCCTAAAAATAGATAGTCTAATATAGACTACAAGCATAATTAAACTAATTAGCAATCGTCTGTTTCCGAAATTCGATCATAGACTATGCTATACAATCAAAAAATAAAATATTCTTTCAAGTTTCATAACTGACTTTTTTTGAGATTTTCTATACAGCTGTATAGAAAATCTCTCGACTCTTATATTAAGGAAAAAAGACCGATCTCCAGAGTTTTATAGGTTATTGAGTCTAAAAAATAATCTCTGAAGCATATTTTATGTATTCGGAAAGTTTTGCCATGAGATATTTTTTCATTTGTTGGTTAAATATTTGTAAAAAAATCAATAATAAGTACTAAAAATACCATGCAGATTTAACAACCTAGTGCTGAGTAAGTTTGCGTCTATACATTTATGATACAAAAGTTATAATAAAAAACATTTGTAGTATTAGGTACTAATAATATTCATCACAAAATATAAAAAAAAAACATAAAATAATTTATTGATTCAGGCGTTACGTTAATCCATTATTAAAAAGGTGAAATTAATTAGATTTGCTATTAGAGTACATAAATTGCGTGCTTTTGTGTTTGGGTGGTAGATGTGGGAGGATAATTGTACCGCTGGTGTCTTGTTTTTGTCCGGACCATCTATGAGTCTTACCCATTTATTAAAACCGACGTCTTTAGTTTTGGTGCTATCGCGAAAAATACATAAGTTCGCGGGTAATAGGAAATTTAATAATATTCGCCTATTCGCCTTTTTATAACAAAATAAAATAAACCGCATGTGTTAAACGTAACATTTCCTTTACAACAAGATAATAAAAATTAGCGTAAGAAATAGGACGAACTTACTGAAAGTTTAAAAATTATAGGAAATCCCAGCGGCATAATTATTGTGCCGCTGGGATCTAGTCTAGTCCACCCACGTCCTTTCTACCACACGTTTATCTACATCAGTAGCAAAAGCGCAAACAAACCGTCTATTTAGGTACTCAACGCACGTTTGCCTTCTAAACCGGAAACATCTTCAGAAGAGTTGAATACCACTTATTTCTGTAAGAGTTGAAGCATTAATAGCAAGTGGCGTAATTTACTTCTATTTTATAGACACCATCTTAGTCCCATTTTTTCTTCGTAGCGGCTCGGATAACTTTTGTGCATCAAATAAACATGTGAAGTTGTTGAGTGTCATATTTTATCGCAAGAAATTAGTCATTACGGATAAGGACAATGCAGCGATGAACATCACAATCTATCGAGCCAACCGACGAACCGTAGAATTGTGATGTACTTGATTGTCTATCAACATTTAGTTCATTTGTTTATCCCGCATTTTCATTGATTTATATATTAATTTTTATCTCTTATGCAATGTTTTAGGTAAGAAATTTGCGTTGGTGGTCATAAAGGTAGCCTTGATACATTGTATAAAAGAACTGATTTTCGTTGGAGAAAATCGAGAACTGGAGGTGAAATATGAACTTTTACTAAAACCAGAAAAAGGGCATTTAATGAAAATGCACCAAAGAATTTAATAAAATATTTTTGTCTACTTGATTACAGGAAAAAGTGAACTCTAATAATTCTGATTGCCTGAACTCCTTGCTTTTTTTATATCCTACTAACTCTCCGGTCTGGCTTCCAATGACTATACTAATAGAGAAATTGAAACCGCTTCTCCTTTTTAGAGTACTGAGTTGAAACTCACATTTTTAACCTTTCTGGAAGATTTTCAAATATTACCTTTTATACAAATCTTGTTCTGACAATTACAAATACAAAAATAATAATAACTAAATAGGTGCAGCCACTTTAAAGAGATTCTTGAGTAATTATTGGTAGAAATAAATTTTTAACTCCGATGCAAGAAAGGGTGTTATAAGTTTTTCCATTTTGTGTAAGTCTTTATCTGTGGCACTGTAGTTTTTGAACCAATGAACCGATAAGGATACGTTATTTTTATTTGTAAGCTTGTTTTCTAGCGTTGGTTCTTAGATATATTTTATCGAAGTTTTTTCATCCGTTTGAAAGTTATCAACTATATTTTACTTAATTAAAGGAATCAAGGAATCAAATAAACTAGTCAATACGAAATTTAGTATGACATTACAATGACACGGTAACCTTGATTTGATGTTGTAGGATTCCTATTCGAAGATAATAAACTCTTTATATTTTACTGTGCAAATGAAACGCGTGCTGCAGTACGGTGGTCTTGTAATAAACTAATATTTTTTACGGGGTTTTCCTTCTTAATTTTTAATGTAGGTTTATTATGTATACGTAAATAATTGTCATATTTTAATAACCCTATGAGGGATTGATCATGTGACGATATACAAAATGGGTCCTTTTTTATCGTGAATCAAATACGTGTCTTTATATAATAAATGGGATAGAAAACAAAGTAGCTAGAATTCTGTTAATATCTGCCAGGTTTAAAACAAAGCAAAATACCGTTATTGTCTATAGGTGATGGTTAAGAAAGATTATGTTGTAAGATTTAATATTTTTGTGGTAAATAAATTATTGGTTTTATTTCGTTTAATTCACTGTTGTCCGATAAAATAGAAGAATTGTTAAACTGCAAAATGCCATCAAAAAATTCATGGAATTTAGCCCTTTGTTAAGAGTACGTCATCGTCGTTTTAGCTACTACATCAGATAGCTACTGAGGGAAGAGCAAAGGCTAATTCTGTTGCAAAACTAGCCAGTCTAAAAATATCTTTACGCCCGTATCCCTAAAGTGGTGGGCAGAGGTAAATACAAGTGTACCCACGATTAGCCGAATATACTTGGTCCCACAGTGTGATAGGTGGCAAGCATATCGCCAACCGGACACAATCTAGGGCAACATTGTTTTTATCATAAAACTGAAAAAACACATTTTTGAACTGCCCGACCCAAGAATCGAACCCGGGACCTCATGTGGTCAACACCGTCATTGGACCAATAGACCACAAAGGTAATAATATAACTAGTCTATCTAGAAATCAGAAATACTTTATTCAATAAAACTTTTTACAAGTTATTTTGACACGTCAACATATTTTTTTAAAAACTACTACCGGATCGGAAACGCGGCCATACACTGAGAAGATCCGGCGGAAGAAACTCAGCGAGCTTTTTTTTCATATCATCTATTTTTTTACAATATCACAATATTACAAAAAATATATATGAGATCAGTATGAGGAGCAATTAACCCCAGGCTTTTTTGTCTTCTAAATAATCTGAGGTTTTATAATATCTTTTTTTACAAAGTTTTGTTTTAACACATTTTTTAAATTTATTGACTAGTAGATCTCTTATAGTCTCGGGAAGTTTATTGTAAAAGCGTATACATACATTGCCCCATAAAAGAGTTACTTATTCTGAGGAGACGAGATGCATGCACAACAAGATTGTTTTTTTTTCCTTGTATTAAGTCAGTGTACATCACCATTTTTTTTTTAAAAAGCAAATATATTTTTTATGAACGCACGTCAAGTTCTCAAATATATATTGGGATATAACAGTTATAATATCGATTTCTTTGAATTTTTCTTTCAGGGAAACCCACGGGCTAAGATTGTAAATTGCCCTAATAGCTCTTTTCTGCATTACAAATATAGTATTTATTTCATCAGAATTTACCCAGAGAAGAATTCCATACGACATAATGCTGTGGAAGTAACTAAAGTATACAATTCTTGTTGTGTCGACATCAGTTAACTGTCTCATTTTTTTAACTGCATAAGCTGCCGAACTAAGTCTATTTGCTAAATTATTAATGTGTAGTCCTCATTGTAATTTCTTATCTGAAGTAATACCTAAAAACACAATGGAATCCAATTGTTGTGTGAAAATTTAACACACTTAGTTTTGTTATCATTTAATAAAAGATTGTTCATACTGAACCAGTTTTGAAATCGCATTATTTACTTCGTCATACTTACCAATTCGTCTTTTCACTTTGAATAAAAGTGAAGTGTCATCCGCAAACAGTACGATTCCATCCTTATCCTCTACGTAGTAAGGCAAGTCATTTTAAAAAAAAATTATTATTGAATAAATAACAGTACATTTAACTTATATATAGTAGTATTCAAAAAACCACAAAGGTTTATACTGGGCAATACTACACATTAATTTTAAAAATATTATTATACATATAAGACACGGATATAAAAACATTCATTCAAAAACTTAAATCACACTTCCTGAAAACTATCTAAATTGTTCAAGAAGTAGGACTTAAGTTTGGTTTTAATATTTTTTTGTGTAATGTCTTTTACAAATTCAAATGGCAATTTATTTTACAAACGAGGAATCCACCAGCTAGTTGTCCTCTCACCGTACATATTTTTTGTGCACGGTAAACAAAACAGATTCGTAGAAACAGCTCGAGTATGTACAGGTGTTTTACTATATTCTTTAAAGATTCGTTAAAAAAGTTTTCTTTGAGTAAAATATACTTAAATTTTATTTGTACCGGCAATATTTCAACAGAAGTGGACCAAGTATGGAGCCCTGCGGGACACCTATTTTTACAACAGCACCAGGGGACATTTTACCATTAATATCAACTCTCTGAATTCTTTCATTTCAGTAAGAAACCAGAAGATCGAGAGCTTTATTTCGAACTCCATAATGGTGTAATTTCCTGATTAAAATGTTATGATCTAAACACTCAAATGCCTTAAACAAATCACAGAACACTCCAAGGGCATCCTGCGAGTGCTCCCAGGCTTCATAAACATTTTTGAGTAATTCGACACCAGCATCTATGGTTGAGCAACTCTTCGTACAACCGAATTGTTTATTATGAAATAATCTAAATTTATCAAAATGTCTAAGCATTTGGTTTAGTATAATTTTTTCAAATATTTTACTTAGGGTTGGCCAAACCGAGATAGGCCGAAAATTGGAGGGATCACATTTAAAGCCAGACTAGAAAATTGGAATAACTTTGCTGAATTTCATTAAGTCAGGAAAAACACCATGTGTTACAGAACAATTAAATATTACAGCTAAATATGGTGCAATAACATTTATTACTGAAGCAATGATTCTAACAGAATGTCCCCATAAATCTAAGGTTTTTTTCGGTTCCAATGTTTTAAAGGCGTTTAAGATATCCTTGGTATCAATAAATGAAAATTCAAAAGTTTTATCGCACTTGGTTACACATTGCTTCAGTAATGATTCAGCAGTACTAACTGATGAACTGAGGTTTTGAGTTGTTAAGACCGCAGCATTGGAGAAAAATTTTTCAAACTCTGTTGCAATCTCCAAATCTCCCTCTATGTTGATTCCATCAGATTTCAATTGGAAGACATTATTGAAATTTTTGGTTTTACCAGTTCCACTATTAATAATATTCCAAGTGGTCTTTACTTTGTGGATTGTTTAATAATTTTTTTTTACGTAAAGGGCTTTTGCTGTATTACATGACCTTTTAAAACTTTTGGAATATTTTTTTACGTATTCTTGAAATTCCACACTGTGGTTATAAGATTTTTCATAATATAGGTCAAATAAGTTTTTTCTACTTTTAAAAATTCTCACTCTTGCAGAATAAAACTAGTAAGATTATTGCCGTACAAATTATAAGAATTTATTTATTTATATTTTAAATAGCTTTTGTCCGCGGTTTCGCTCGTGTTTAATTGATCTATATGAAATTTCACCACCCCCTTTAAGGGGTTGGGTAAGTAAAAAAATAAACTCGATATTTTTTGTTAGTCACAAATAGTCCGCATACTAATTTTTATTTTTCAACCTTTTTGGATTTATTTTTATTGTATTTATTTACTTTATTAGGTTATCGCTATATTATTATTTAACGCATCTGTGGTATAGTGGTCCGATATTAGAGTTGACCACATGAGGTTCCGGGTTAGATTCTCTTTTCTATCCTTTTGTGACGTCATCAACCTTCGCAGTAGTGACGTCACGGTGATGATAATCGTAATTCTGACAGTAGTTGCCATAGTTGCCATCCTAGTCCTCTCTTTACCAATCAGCGACGCCACATATGTATGTTTTTTTTAAATATTATAAGAAAGCAAACAAGCAGATGGATCTCCCGAGGGAAAGAGAAAACCATCGCCTATAGACACCAAAAATGTTAATGGTGCATTGTTATCCTTGTAGCAAAAAAACCGGAACTTTTAAAAGGTAGGAATAGGTAAAGCGTTGGTACTGAAAGGCAGGGCTCAATACTGGGTCCATTGCTCTTTTTAATCTATATAAATATTATACATAACTTCGGACTTAATTTATTACTTTGTATGCAGATGACACTTGCCTGTTTTATTTTGGGTCATCAATACACAATCTTGTCTCCCAAGCTTAACAAGACTTAAACATCCTGTACAAATGGTTCCAGTACAACCTACTAACTATAAATGTTTAAAAAACCTACTTCATAATATTCAAGGCAAAAAACAAAAAAATACAGCGTCATGCACCTCTTTTAATTAATAATATTCCTTTACAACAAAAAAGTTCGGAGAAGTATCTTGGTCTACATACTGTGCCTCAAGCACGAACTCCTTGCGAAAAAGTATTCGTATCGTCATCGAGAAATAAACGTATGAAAAATGATCAGCGCCCCTATCGTACGTAAATGGAACTAAATTTCGAAGCACAAGCAAATTATTGAACTTTCGTATTTCAAACGTATTGAGAAATACGTGAAACGTAACAAAATTGCGAGCACGAACGGCGTTTTGAAGTATCGTATCGCAAATTTCGAAGGCTGGGTATCGAGAGGTGACGAATCTTTTTTCACTTACAATTTGCCCGTGAAAAAAGTTTCGAGTTGTTTAAAATTATTTATTACGCTCGTTTTTTTAAAAATTAAGTAGTTTTAGTTACTTCCGGATATTAATACAATCAACGGAAAGCTAAAAAATGCAAATACCACCTATATTTCAACGTAATTCTCTATTATATTCTCATTGGAAGTTTACTTCAAGATGAAGAAAATAATAGACGAGATTCGATATAAGCAATTTTTATTCTCACATTTTTATTTGTGGTAATTTTTCACTGTTTACATTTATATTACAATACTGGCTGTTGCCAGTGACTTCGTCCGCGCGGACTTCGTTTACTCCACACTGCTCCTCCCCCGTAGGTGATAGCGTGGTAATATGCAGCCTATATGTTGACCCAACCTGTTAGTAATATTCATGCAAAATTTGAAGTAAATCCATGCGGTACTTTTTGAGTTTACCTCGGACATACATACAGACAAAAAGACATACAGACAAACAGACAAAAATTCTAAAATCTATATTTTTGGCTTCAATATCGATTGTAGATAACGCCCCAAGTATTCTTTAAAAAAATATTCAATGTGCAGTTTTGACTTTCCTACGATTTTATTATATGTATAGATTATTTTTCAAAGAAGTTAGATGTAGGACTAAACAGAGAAAAATATTTGATCCTATGGATTTAAATGGTACCGAATTTAAAAATAAATATCGCCTCAACAAAGAGGCTCTTACATTTCTCTGTGAGCAACTCCGCCGAAAAACTTCATTAAGACTGAGTTCCAGGATAACTCTAGAGCTTATTTCCTTAGAGGAATCTTGTTTCTGGAAGAAAGGATCCAATCTTCACTTCACATCACGAAACAAAAAACTGCACATAATAAATAAGTTACATAAAACTTCCAAGACGTACTTTTCCATGAACTTCACCATAGTTATGTACTGCATAAAGCTAGTCTAGTTTTCATTTTGTAATATTTTATTTATATTTAATGCGAGGAAACAATTTAAATGTAATGTTCTCGAGAGCCCGTACGATTGATTATAAACAAACTTGACCTTGTCTTTGTTTGGTATCGTATACCTATGTGAAGTGCCAAGCGGTCGTCTCGTTCAAAAACCGTAGAACAACGTAAGATCGTTGTTAGAATGGTTTCGTCAAAATAAATTTGATTTTTCTTAGAGTAGAGAATGCATTTCTTTATTTTTGTGTATTTTATTAATTATGCTTGAGTTAGGTGTGATTTTAGTTATCAATAAATATATTTCTATATAGAATATAATGAAACCGATAATATACGATTAAGTTTTTGAACGAAACTAGTACCTTCCTGCTTACTTTAGGATGACGTCACTAGCGTAATCGTATCGAGGTCTCGAGAGTCGATAGAAGGTGCTTCGTGCTTCCTACTATCGTCATACTCCGTTAACGTATCGAGTCCTCGATACGTTAACGATACGAAAACGCTTAAATTTCGTGCTTGAGGCTCTGATATCTATTTAACATGGAAAGACCATATTAATCACATTAAGTCTAAACTAATAACACTAAAAGCACTACGCGGTATTGCGCAGTGCATACCACGCAATCTACGGTATATGCGATAGATCTCAATATACAATACATACATATACAGATACAATATACAATACCACGCCTATCTTAGCTTATCGAGATCTAGGGATGCTCAGCAAAAACTAGAATAAATGAACTACAAAAACTAGAGAATAAAATAAACAAAATACTTTTAACTATCATCAACTAACACTTACAATTAAAATATATGATGAAACTAAAATAATGACCATTAAAAATCTCTATATATACAACAATTGCATTTTTGTACGAAAAACTATTCATAGGAATATCCATACTAATATAACGTTTACCAGTCGAAAGATAATAACCAATCGTAATTCTCAGCGAGCTAGTTTCCTTGTCCTACCTAAGATAAGAACAAATTACAGCAAAATTATGATGAGTTTTGGAGGTGCACAAGTTTATAATAATATACCGTCACACATAAAAAGTGTTCATTCGTTTAACGTGTTTAAAAAAGAACTTGCACAGTACATCATTTGCAATAATCAGTGTTCAAGCTAAAAATAACACGTTAAACGGGCTTTATAACTGGTGTAAATTAATTGGGTATATTCAGTGCAATAACATATAATAGTGTTTGTAAAGTGCGATGACGAACTTTATATTTATTTTTATATAACGTATGTTCTCATGTAAGTGACAGTGATGTCTGTTTTGAGTATAAATTTCTTTAAACCTATTAGACCCGAGAGAGATAACGTAGAACTCTACAACCTAGGAGCCACGATGGTAATGACTCGCAATCGCATAGCCAATCATTCGCTTCTTACGAACTGTCTGGCAGCACGGCAGAATATGGTCTATCCTTCAAAGAGAGTTCGGATTTATATGGGGTATGTGTGTAAATGTTAAAAGAAATATGTAAATTCGAACATGGGTCAAATCAGTATCACACCAATGCCATTAGTAGTACAGAATCACTAGTGGAATAGGTGGAATCACTAGTAGTAAAGAAATCAAAAAACTATTTTTATACATCGTTATGATAGTTTGGATAATAAGATTCATTTCCTGACAATCATGTAACCACTCATATAGATTAATATCTAAACTTGATTATCAAAATATAGTATCACTTACCAAGTACATCAGCTCCCTAATGATGGCCATCATTTTTATAATTGAATATTTACAAAGCTATAAAATCCTGCTGTTACGTTAAATGTTACATTTTCATATTGAGGTTTTAATTTATCTATGTTTTAGTGCAATGTTCTGCAAGTTTTATATACTATTTGGTTGCTTTTTTCAAATTACTATTTCTTCTTGGGAAAAGGTATTTTTTATGATTCTTTATTATCCATTTTTCCAGTAATAAACTAATTCGAGGTATATTTTTAGTCATTTTAATACGAAAAATTGGTAGTGCGTGCCGAGCCACGCGCAATATAGGTTTCCAAAGTTGCTAAAATAACAAAAATGCGTATTAAGAAGAGGGCTTTTGTTGTTTCATAATATGCATATTTAACCTATTATTTAACATCAATGACGATTGTGTCCACACCACAGGTTGGAGAAGGTTTTACAGGCGGTGGCCCGTAAGAACTTCTTCAAGTACATTTTATAAGTTGTTTGACTATTACTCAAACACTTGTAAAGTTTTCTAAACCATGATAGTTTTCCTTTAAACTCCATTATATTTACTACAACCGTTTAGCTGGCACTACGGCTGGCACACACGGGTGACAATTTGAATCTAACAAAAATGAGCGTTTTAAAACTTAATATTTCGTACGAGTCCCTTAATCACAAATTTGGTCAACAAATCTGCAAAATTTTTTTCAATCTTATCCAACGATACTCCACACATATGGGTACACCACAATACATAATATGGGTACATGAGAAAAAAAATTGACGTATCCATTTGACATTAAAAAATATTTTTCAACATACAACTTTGTTGCTGTGACTAGTACTAGTATACTATTACTAGTCACAGTATGCATGATTAGTATACGGACAGACGGACGGACAAAGGGATACTATAAAGGTTCCTAGTTTATTTCAGAAGCCTAAAAAGCGTTAAGATTATTTACATTAATTACAAAAAATGGGGCTTAATGAAATCGATTATATAAGAGGTGTATAGACAACATCGCAAGGCTAAAAAGTTACGCCAAAAACTTATCGATCTTCTATAGCATTACATAAATTTCCTCGCCTTGAACGTGTCAACCTGATTTTTTAGTTAAATCGGAACCTTTAGCCCGCGAGTCCACTCGCACTTGGCCTATTTATTAGGGTTCCGTACCTAAAAGGTAAAACGGAACTCTATTACTAAGCCTACTCTATCTGTCTGTCCGTCTATCTGTCTGTCACCAGGCTGTATCTCATAAACCGTGACAACTAGAAAGCTCAAATTTTCACAAATTATGTATTTCCGTTGCCGCTATAACAACTTACTTACTCCGTTGGCTCAGCGACCCGAAGTTGATCTTGGCCTCCGATACCAGAGTACTTCATTTCCTTCGGTCCTCTGTATATCACAAATTGTCGCCTCTATTAGCTTGAATACTCGCCAGTTATTAGCTTGAATTTCACAAAGATCCCTTTCAACAGCGTCGCTCCAGCGGTATCTGGGTCGACCAACCGGCCGTCGGCCACTTGGTCGGCCCAAATATGCTCACTTTACTCCCCGATCTTTCCCACAGAAAGAACACACAGCCACGGAGTCTTTGAGCTTTTATTTCTCCTATTATGTTAGGAACAGCCACCAGTTCTTCAATCTCAGCATTCTTCCTGATCCTTCAGCCTCCATCAGGTTTCTGTACAGGGCCCAATATTTCACGTAGGATCTTCCTACGTGAAATATTGGGCCCTGTACAGTCCTGTACTGTAGTGTCCAAGCTTCACATCCATACATCAGTATAGGTCTTATTACTGTTTTATATATTCGGATCTTAGTGTTTTGGCTGAGAAGCTTGGACACCACCAACACTTTGTGTAATGCAGCACTACATCACAGGGTGTTTTGTATGCGGATGTCAATCTCCTCTTCTCTTGTATTTGTATCCGTGGTGGTGCATCCCAGGTATTTGAATTTTGCGACGCCTCTATATGTGGTACTTCCGACATGTAAGTTAGTTCGTTTAACGCGTGTGTCTTTGTAACGTTTCATTTGGAAGTACTCTGTTTTGACGTGATTTATCTTCAAGCCCACCCTTTGAACTTCAGCTTCCAGAACGCCTGCCGATTTCTGGACTTCTTCCTTGGTTTCTCCTAACAAGACTAGATCGTCTGCGTATCCTATCACCTTATGCTTTCCTTCTAGTTCCAGTCCACCATCCAGCAATAGAACGCTTTTGATGACATACTCTAAGACAAAATTGAACCGCATAGGTGGGGCGTCCCCCTGTTTCAGTCCAGAAACTACTGCAAATTCGTCTGTTACCTGGTAGTCTACTCTTACCTTTATTTTGCTTCCCTGTGTTGCAACTTCAATCATCTTTATCAGTTTTTCAGGAATTTCAAAATGTCTAAGGATGACGTAAAACGCTTTTTGGTCAATGCTGTCGTAGGCTTTTGCGAAATCCACAAAAAGTACATGGATATCCCGCGCATATTCCCATTTCTTCTCCATAAGTTGTTTTAAAAGAAATATTTGGTCAACCGTACCACGATTTGGCCGGAACCCACACTGATAGTCAGTAAGCACTTTTTCCGCTTATGATTCCAGTCTCCTCAATAATACGTATGATAAAACTTTATACGCTGTTGGTAATAAAGCTATGCCAGGGTAATTCACGCATTTACTTTTACTTCCCTTCTTGTGAATTGGGCAAATCACGCCTTCATTCCACTCCCTTGGCTGTTGTTCTTCCTCCCAGATCTTCAGAAGTAACTGATATAGTCGAGTTTGAATCGTCCCTCCTCTATATTTTCATACTTCCGATGGTATGCCATCAATACCTGGGGCTTTGTTATTTTTTAGTCTTAATATAGCTTCGTGTACCTCATCAAATAATAGGGATACAATCGGAGTTTCGTTTTTATTAGGGATGTAAGGGAGATGACTGCTAGTCGCAGTATAGTTAAAGAGGAGCTCAAAATACTTCCACCATTCATTTTTGATGTCCTCACTACCTGTAATGAGATTACCATCTTCATCGTCGAGGAGTTGCACTGTTGGCTGATAGCCCTTTTTAACAGATCGGATTTCCTGATAGAATTTCCTTTGCTCATTAGCTTTTTTTTATATCATAAGATAGCAAACAAGCAGATGGGTCTCCTGATGTAAAGAGTCAACCATCGCCTATAGACATCAAAGATGTTAATGGTGCGTTGCTATCTTGTGGCGAGGTCTAATGCCACATGCATAAGTTTACCGGCTAACTTACCCTCCAAACCGGAACACGACAGCGACAAGCACTGACGCTATTGCGGCAGGAATAGGTAAGGCGGTGGTACCAGACCCGGGCGAGGCAATGCAGAACTCTACCACCTAGTAGCCACGATGGTAGTGACTCCATAGCCAATCGGTCGCCTTTTACGACCTGCCTGGCAAAACGGCAGTTGGCCTAGTCTACAAAGGAGGCCGGGACCAACACGGCGACCAACTCTTATAAGTGTCTCCATTTCTTGTACTACTTTATTCAGATGTCGTCGTTTTGCTTTTTTACTATTCTTCTTGCTTCTACCCTACATTTATGATATTTTTTATTCCATTTGGATCCTCACTACAATAATAAAGCTATAACAAGTAAAGCAGCCAGGAAATGTAATAAACTCTCCAAGGTTTGGAAGACAATGAAGACCCCCAAGGACACTTGTTCAAGGAATACCATTCACTATCTCGTCACATCTTATTGTATCCATATTCGGACAAAAACACACTACCTGTGTACCTATCCAACCGTTCTATCCAAACGCGACTGGACCGATGACTTGATCCGTTCAACAAAAGTTATATGAATTTTTCTCAAAAATTAACCAAGTTAGAGACATTTTTAAATTAAGGGGAAAAATGTAAATTTCAAAAAATCTCAGCTATAAGAAATAAGCATTTTTTTTATAATTGATAAAATCTCAATTTTAATTGATTAAATCTTTACTTTAGAATTCTGTTAGAGAGGTTTTTAAGTTTGAAAAAAAATCTGTGACCCTAAAATCGAAGAGCAGCATCTCTTAGTATTAAAATGATTTAATTTTAACCACATAAATGTAATGGATGATAGATAATGTAAAACCTCGACTCGGGGCTTGCACCAAATGTAGAAGCTTGCTGTTCTACCGACTGAACTTGCCGGGTGATTCTATCAACTATAAAATCCTTCAAATGCCCGGACGATTACTTTATTTGCTTGGCTGCTTCTAAGGTACACGGGATCTAACTTTGTTTTACTGAATAAAAGATATTTTTCGAATCTTCATTTATTTTTGGGCATACGTCTTAGCCCGTCAAGAGAACTTCTATATTTTATAATTTTACTGACATCACATATAAAAACTAAACAATGTTCTACGTTTAAAAGCAGACAAAACTGCCAGTATGTATACTGGCAGTTTTGTCTGCTAACACCATAAAGGTATTACAATAATATATAATAGAAAGATAGAAAGAATAAGACTCAAAAAAAATGTCACTTGGTTTTTCTTTTTTTACACATCATAAGATAGCAAAAAGACAGAGGGCTTTCCTGATGGAAAGAGACCACCACCGCTTATGTTAACCAAATATGTCAAAGTTAATTTTTTTAGAAAGATACAAAGATGTTATTTGTATGTACATCATTGCGTGTTGTAAGTTTCAACTATTTATGATGAATACTTTCGTCTTTCTTGCTTTTTATATAACACGAGCTACCCGCCAAACTTCGCATGGGTTTTTAAGACTTTCCTGTATGATATTTTAACATTTTCTTTCACACAAACCTGGTCGTGGCAATAGTGAACATAACAAAAGTTATTTTATTTAAATTTCAGAAAACTTATATGATTTGTGAGCATCCTGTGATAAACTTCCTCCACCCAGATTATTTCACCAACGTTACTTTCATTTCAAGAAGATATAGTCGAAAAGATCCTATGTACTACATATCACTTAGTTATACTCTTTTACATCCCATAGATAATTCTTATAAAGTAAGTGTATATTTTACATATTTTAAGTGTGCCTCTATGAATGAATGCTTTATAAGATTATAGAGTAAATATTTTAGAGCCGTAGATTAGTACTCATATATCCAAGATGTTGCTTGTATCTGAGTTTATAAGAAAATCAGCGACTGTGGCGGTAGCGGAAACATTTCCTTGCAAGAATTCGTGAGGGAGATAAGAATATATGCAAAACAATGGCATTTGCTAATATTATCAAATATGGACAAAATGTACCTCATGGAATGCATGAAGACTTCTGGGATCATACTTCTGGGAATAACGCAAGACGGTTATCCGCTATAACTAACCTAGTTACAGCAGATGACCGTCTTGCGTGTCGTGTGGTCTGAATGCTTATATATAACCACAATAGTTCACGTATAGAATGTTCCAGCTTCAGTTTTCAGGTTTATGCGAACGTTATAGGAATTAATAGCAAAATTTATGAGATTGTTGTTGGATACTTAAATGAATTATAGGTCTGAAATAGGATATACAGGTTAGTTTTTAACAGTTTTAAAAACTTCAGCACCTGTCATCAAAACAGAAAAAGACGTTCAGGATTTGTTTTATTCTTAAAAATTGTTTGGAAAAAATAGAATATCATCTTTCCTTCATAAGGGGACGGAAAGTTTATCGATAGAAAAATTACTCTACTGTATTACTTTATTAAAAGAAACAAATTTTGTGCTTACAATATTTGACTTGTTACTGACTTCCACCGACATTATTATTTTTTTTCTAATTTGAATTCAGAAACGTATTGCCGATTAATTCATGTCCGCAAAAGTTCTTACATGAAAACGCGAAGTTGCGTATTGTTACGAAAAAGAAAAAAACGGGCTGTAACTTTGTCATGACACGGCCTTGTATGAACGTCCACGTAGCCACTTCGGAAACCTACATTGCGCGTGGCTCAACACGCATTTTACTAATTTAGCACTCGTAATACAGTTGCCGTCGTTGATCGGTTCAGGCGCCTTCACATTTTTACGTTCTAGGGACTTCTTCACTCTTTCATATGGGGTTTCATGGGTATCATTAGATTTCCTTTTAAAGTCCCGTTCAGATGGTATACGTCCCTTTTATCTTGATTTGGCGTTTGAAAGATTTTATTGACTGATAAAATAAATCCATTTTTTTCACTTAAACGTCATATATATCTACTATAAGCATTTATTAAAATTATATTTTTTTCTTATACAATCGATAAATATTTAAAAGATCTGTCGAACCAAACTTAATTAAATGTTATAACTGCTCCTAGTAAATAGTATATCTAATATAATATGCAAATTTTGTAACGAAGCTAAATTACCTATAAATGGGGGAGCTTCCTCCTCCATCTTCCGTATGGCATTTTAGTATGCACTTGGCTTCAAAAATTTTTTGATTCTTTAGCTATTCAACGGTATAATTAGATTTTGGATATTGACGATTGATAGTTAAGTAACTATAACACCAAACGTTATCCCTAAATTTAGTTATCATCAGTTTTCTTAAACTGTCACTTACTATGAAAGCGTATTTTAAATTTGGTTTCATAGTGAGGGGCACGTATTTACGTCAAAAATAAGTAGGCTTTTGGTCACTTTGTTTGCACTCTACGAAATTTCATCTTATTATAAAACTGCAAGAAGTTTGGATCACTTGTTTGAATTTGTAAATAAATGTAAAGATGTGTAAAAAAATATGTAATTATCATTATTGTTAAGATTTGGACGACAAAGTAGATATTAGCTTTGTAATGACAAAATTACATTTATTCTAAGTTTGTTTATTTTTTGTTTGAATCCGTTTTGAAGGTAGGACTATCCATCTATCTTATTGGCAAAGCATCGGAAAAAAGTAATTAAAAATTAATATATCACTTCCGTTGTAAGGGGCCATCCATAAATTACGTCACATGAATTTCATGATTTTTTGACCCCTCCCTCCCCTTGTCACAGCTGGTCACATTTGTGAGACCCCCCCCACCCAGTGTGACATCACATATTTTGCAATTTTATATTAGAATAATGATCTCATTTGTTTATTTTTTATCTACATAGGTGGCTTTTTAAATTTAGTGTCTAATTATTTTGAAAAATGTGATGTCACAAAAGTTGGAACCCCTCCCCACCCCTTGTCACACAATGTCACACTTCGTCGACCCCCTCCCTCCCCCATAACGTGTGACGTAATTTATGGATGGCCCCTAACCACTAGGTGATTTTTTTTATAAGATAACAATCAAGCAGGTGGGTTTCCTGATAAAAATAGTCAACCATTGCTTATAGACCCCAAAGATATTAATAGTGCGTTTCTATCTTGTGGCGAGGTTTCATGTCACATGCATTAGTTTACTGGCAATCTTAGCCTCCAAACCGGAACACTGCAATGATAAGCACTGGCGCTATTACGGCAAGAATAGATAAGGCGTTGGTAACAGATCCGGACGAGACAATGCAGAACTCTACCACCTAGTAGCCACAATGGTAGTGGCTCGCATAGCCAATCGGTTGCCTTTTACGACCTGCCTGGAAGAACGGCAGATATTCTTCAAAGGAGCCCGGACTAACACGATGGTTGACTCTTTCTATCAGGAGACCCATCTGCTTCTTTGTTATCTTATGATATAAAAAAAAATTTTTTATAAATAAGATTTCAGTGTCTAGGTTTTAGTTGGCTTTATTCGTTTGAAAACAATTCGACATAATAATCGCGACAATAGTGTCACATTGCCTAAGAAATTATTTTCGTTAAGAATCTCAGAGATGATGATTTTAGATATCGTTTCACTATGAAGTGATGGTACTTTGGTTTGTTTTTTGTTACCCAGTTTACCTGGTTAATTTATACACGCTACATAAATTTAAGGGCTACTAAACCGAGAACAATGTACTATTAAGATATTTTCTGTCAATAAGCGATGATTATTTTTAAAATTTGGTTTGACGAATTTTAAACTCTAAAGTCCATTAATGTAACTTGCCTTTAGATAAGTTAACGTTTGGTCCCGTTTCGATTCGAATTCCTTTCGACGAACTCACGAAAATAATTAAGACGATGGTTATCGCTTTAATCCAGGATAACTAATTGCTAGCTTGACATCCTATTTTATAAAGAAAAGTAAAGTGCTTCCAAAACCCCTAATGTTAATATTCCTCCTGTTGCGTCGTTAGCTACTAGGCTAGGTTAGGTTAATCAGTTTTTATCATGAGATTTCAATTTAAGCAAAATAGACCATATTATATATATGAATTTTAATAACAAGTAATACCCAAAACTTGCAAATAAATTATTTTTCATTTCATTTTGTTTTGAAGTGTTATTGGAGTTTTCTATCTGGCAAAGTCTCAGTACCAGTCCGGAATTTGAGTGTGGTATATTAATACTTTTGAGCTTTGGGAAATTACGTAAAATTATCTAATCTGGTCATCACAAATAAAAAGCTATTGTTTAAAGGTGTCAATTTTCAGAGATCACAAGTCATTTTGCAATATATCAAAATGGTAAATCGTGGTGTGGTGGAAGCTTCAAACTAAATTCCATTCGCAGTAGGCATATTCATTCTGCATTTATGCAGAAATAATATGACTACTGCGAATGGAATATTAAATTATAATAATAAAATAATAATTATAATAATATTACACTTATCTAATTTTATGCTTAATAATTATTATTTTAGGCTGATATTTACATCTACGAGCTTTTGACAAACGTCTACAAGCCAAGTTTTGTGGAGTTCCATGTAAAATATTGCGACTATATAAAAAATGATATAGTGTTTGGACCAGCTATGAGAGCAAAATCTAAAAAATTGTTGCAGTGTCCTCTTTTACCTGTAAGTTGTTTATGTTACTTTTATTAAACGGAGTTACTTATCGCACGTTTGTTTATTTGCGGGCTAAGGGGTTAGATCGAAAAATGTGTAACATCGCTGTTAGCACGTATAATGTGTAACAGCAAACACATATCAGGTTTTGGTTATTTAGGCTAAGTTAATAGTACGTAGCTATGCGTGTAGAGATTTAGCAATACCACATGCATTAGTTTACCGGCTTCCATAAACTCTAAACCGTAATAAGCCAGTGACACTGACGCTATTTTGGAAGGATTAGGTAAGGTATGATACTGAAGAAGGTCGAGGCATTACGAAAATCTAGCACCTAGTAAACTTAGTTACTTTATTATTACTACTTGGAACCATTTAAGTACAACCCAAATATCAATAAGTTCTAAATTAATCTTGATGTTCCTTGCCGTTTTCATTCAAAACGCTCTACGCTGAATGCAATCAAGAGGAAGAAATTGAAAAAGGAGCTCCGGCCCCTCCGGGCTGGAAGTTTCTCAATACCAGCTTCTTCCTATGGCCCCTCATCACTATGAGAACAGTACTCCATGTGGGGTCTAATTTGGGTCTTGTAAGGTTAGAAGCGATGGGCTGGCGTAATATATATTTTTTGGAGGCCAGTCTAGCCTTTTCCTCCAAATGACCGCGGAACTAAACGTTGTTCGATATGACGACTCCTAGAATTCCTATACTGGCTGAGGCTCTCAGGAAAGTATTCTCAAATCAAAGTGATATAATGAAGGGTTTCGTTTTCGCGACGTAAAACTGCATCTTCTTCGGAATACGATTAACAAGGATATGCCAGGTATACTAGAAAATCACCAATTGAGCGGCCACGATGGAAACGTACTGACTGTACGTATGTGTAAGTACGAGAGGCGCATGACCGGCACTTTACTTCGGATCAGGCAATGGTCTGATGTACCAAGTGGAACGTTCACAGATACAAGATAATGGTCCGGCTGAGAGGTCAACAAGAGGTCCAACAGTGAAGGCGTATGACCATCCACATCGGGAACTCACGTAGGCGAAGTTGCCAATTGTGTTAAACCATACGCTAGGGTAAAATCGTGATTAGGCTTAGGATATCGGTGGTACGTGAACATAGCCATTTGCCGTGGTGGGCATTAAAATCGCCCAAAATCACGCTTTCTGCGGAAGGGGTGTGCTCTTACATGGAAGCTATAGCCGTTTCTAGGTACTCAACAAGCCGGTCAACTTTAGTATTCCCGCTATAAGACCTGTATAAGCACGCGCAGCTATGTCGATGATCGTCGCAAGCTGCGCGTAATCAGAGGATGGATAGGTCCTGACCTTCAAGTCTGCCGAAGCAGCGGTAATAATTGATATCTACTCTGACGTAGGCGCACACACCAGCCTGCGGAAAAAAATTGTTCCAATTTGTTCTCCAGGTAGGAGAGTTAGGAAATATCAGCCGGAGAATATATTTGTGTCTCGGTCGTCTCGGGAATGAAGCCCCCTCATATTTCAAAAATCCACAGCGAGCTTGGAAGGTTGTGCCATGGCTTTCTCACACTAATCAGTGTGAGAAAGCCATGGCCTCGGGCGGGATTGTCGGTGAGCGCAATTTTGCCTCCTTTCCCCCAGAATACACAGGGTAGCCTGAGTATCCGTGATCTTGCTTCTTAGGAATCCAGAGCACGAATGCCCAGGGGAGGATTCTTCACTGCTGGTGCAAGTGTTGGGGTAGATTTTGTTTTATTTGCGAGTTCATAAATGTGTAGGAGCCCTTTTTTTGTTTATTGTAGCAGGGGAAATGCTCTTACGCACTGCCAGGCCGTGTGGACTACTCGAGTGTGGGACTCGCCGGACAGAACCGACCACTACCCACTAAAACCCCTGCGTCCGCCTTACTGTGCTGTGGTGGCGAGAAGGTGGGAACGCTTGCGCACACGTCCACCAACCCGGCAGCACCTGCCGGCCTCGCCAGCATTCTTTGGGACTGGGACCGTTGTGTCCCCAATAGACGGTTACGAAGCGCGTGGTCTTGTGACACCGCGCGCTCCTTCTCGAGGCCTTTTGGGGCAGGGCCCCGGCCTCGATCACGGGGACGAAGCAGGGCCTGGAGGTTCGGCATCGCACCCCCGTGCATCTCCGGCGGATCGGGTCGGGGTTAGCCGCAGCATTCCTTTCCCTCTCCGCAATCTCCTTCTAGTGGCAACCGCTTACGTAACCGGCTCCACGATAGTGGCAACAGCGTGCCCTTCACACCTGACAATTTAACTAAACAATAATATAATCTAAGCAAAATATAAAATTCAATAAGCTTTTTTTATTCACAGGGCACTTACGAAGCTCTTAATATGACAGCACCATCTGGGCCATTTCTCAGAGGTTTTCCATTTCAGAGTGGAAGAGTTTATTTGAATTTCTCTAATCGTGATAATATGCTGATTGGTTCTGCACAAATTGATATGGAAATTAAGGAACTAAGAACATGGCGAAAAAATTAAACATGAGTAAACTACTTCATGAAGGCATTTATTCAGTTTATAATAAATATTTGTAATAATGAAGTTTCATATTTTGCTTTTTAGTTATATACTAAGTGACCGGCGCAGCTTCATCCTCGAATATTGTAGCGTATCATCAACATAATAAATAATAATAATAAATATACATCGACCGCCGGGCCGGTCGGCCGGCCTGCCTGCCTGCCTGCCTGCCTGCCTGCCTGCCCGCCTGCCCGCCCGCCCGATCGCCCGCCCGCCCGAATGTCGCGCGCCGACTGTCTGTCTGTTTGTTTGTCTGTTTATCTGTTTGTCTGTATGTAGCGGACAACGTCGCCGGCAACAGCTAGTGTTATATAAATATATTATTATATTTATCATTTGATTTTCCTGCGATCTGTACTAAAAAAATCAGTGTGGCGAATTAACAATAGTTAAAAAAAATGTGTGGCGAGTTTAAAATACGAAATTACGAATTTACACATATTTTTTATGTCATTTTTGTGTGGCGAATTCACAACTGTGGCGAGTTTACAACAAACCCTTTGTTTGATACTGATTATACGTTTAAATAATCAATGATGTTGATAATAGTTTTATTTAGTTTTGTGATTTTTGTTTAAAATACTTCTGTTGAAATTTGTAGTATATATATATATATATATATATATATATATATATATATATATATATATATATATATATATATATATATATATATATATATATATATATATATATATATATATATATATATATATATATAAGATGAAATTTGTATTTATTGATAAGAATTGACAGTTATAGATAATATTTATTATCTTGCATAATAAATATTAAAATGTATTATTATCAAAACACTCAAAATCATTAAATTCTAGTGAATAATTTTACGTTACATTATAAAGTCGGGAGTGGTGCTACTCATGAAGCTGTATTATGTCTGGAGGCAGCACTTCCTATTTGAAACACAACTTTAAATACTGCTGTCATCTTCTGAGGTCCTACCCTCTCTTTCTAACACAGCTGTATAAAAAGAGCTGGGGAGACCTCAGAGAAAGAAATATAATGTAAATATATGTTTCAATTGATTAATACGAGTGCTAGCTCCACCTATACCTAATACTTCATGGTGCTACCTGACCAATAATTTTGAAGTTGACATTTTTCAATCTGCTCTTAATAGTGAAACTGTACACTATAAAATACCTTGGACCTGCCTACTCGAGAACATTTTGCTTTAAGTTGTGAATAATTAAACATCTTTGTGCAACAGACTGTGTGTTTTTAAAATTGAATCTACGAGTAACACGGCTTAATTCCTCAGGCCGTAAACAGTAACTGTTTGTACAATTGAATTCGTCATTTATTACCCTTCGGCTGTTAGTATTTATTTTACCTTTACTAAACGACCACGCCGTTTGTATAACAGACACATACAAATTGACTGCGGCATAAATACGAGCATCTCTATTTTATTCAAAAGTCGACGGATGTCACGACTTTCGTTAATTCTTGTGTCTAACTTAATTTCAAGCAAGAGCTACGGGGGCGGCTGTTTTTTTATAATACGTTTGATAAATATAGTTGATATAACTAAGACGTGGTAAACATGTATTTTATTATTTTAGAATTTAATAATAAATTACATTTGAGCTGCAGAGATATGAGAAATGAAAACCTGAAATATAATTATTTTTAATTGTATATATTATCACACATTGTCATTTATATTTTGCGCACTAATATTTAATCTGACTTTTAATTGTTTTATATTATGCACGTTTTTATCGCTTTAAGCTATAAATATTCATAAATTGCAATTAATTTTTGGTTATTTTAGTTCATTTCATTATTTCGAAATAAACAATAGTACCTAGTTACATTTAAATTTTAATTAAACGTTCGAATTTTCTTAGATTAGCTTTTGAATTTGCTCGCATCTACATAATATCAGATTTACGCCTGAGTGTTTGACAAGAAGATCATGCATTAAGAGTTTGAACACTGATGAGAGCATGTCATCTATATCTAAAAAGCATCTTCACGCCCGTATCCCCGAAAGCGTAGGCAGAAGTACAAGTGTATCCATGATTAGCCGAAGATATTTAGTCCCACAATGTGATAGGTGGCCAGCCTGTCGCCAACCGGGCACTTTTCTATATCCATCTGTACCTATTATTATACACAATATGGGTCGTATTATTTTAACGCTTAAATAATTACTTGATCATCTGGGGAGACGAGACTTAACGATTTAAATAGGAGCTAGGAAAGGGGGACATAGGCTATATATACGTGTCGATTCCCTGTTGAATACAGGAGTCGTGTGCATTCCCGCATCGATACGGACCTTTTTTATAGAAGAGGGGGCAAACGAGCAGGAGGTGCACCTGATGGTAAGTGATCACCGCCGCCCATGGACATCCATATTACCAGAGGTCTTGCAATTGCGTCTGAAGTTTCTTTTCTTGAAGGCCCCCAAGTCGTATCCGTTTGGAAACACCCCTGCCGGTAATTGATTCCACAACAAATTAGTGCGGGGCAAAAAGTGCCGAGAGAAAAGCACAGTTGTGAATTTCCTGACATTGAGATGGTGAGGTTGAAATTTCATATTTTGACGCAATGTCCGATGATGGAATTCGGCGGCAGGAATTAATCCAAATAACTCGTCGGAACACTCCCCATGAAAAATACAATAGAAGACACAGAGTGAACCAACATCTCTGCGCAACACCAAAGAGTCAAGCCGTTTCGAAATAGCCTAGTCGTCAACGATTCGAACCGCTCTACGCTGAATGCGATCAAGAGGAAGAAGCTGGTATTGAGGAGCTCCGGCCCAGAGATGAGAACAGTACTCCATGTGATACCGAATTTGAGCCTTATAAAGTTGAAGGCGATGGGCCGGCAAGATGTACTGTCTCCCTCTGCTGAGCACACCGAGCTTTTTGGAGGCTAGTTTAGCCTTACTTTCCAAATGACCGCGAAACTGAACGTAATTCGATATGTCGACTCCCAGAATCCCGACACTAGCTGAGGCTGTCAAGAGAGTATCTCCCAAATTGAGGTGACACGACAAAGAGTGTCTTTTTAGCGGAAAATATGCAGTGTCTTCTTGGGGTTAAAAGTGACCAGGTTTTGACGACCCGTTTCAGAGACATTGGTTATTCGATTCTCAACTTCAGACACAAGCTTGTTTCGGCACTCTTCGACGTGTTCCCGAGAAATAACGTTACGGCCGGAGTATGTGGTTTCACCGGTACTGTCATCTGCATAGAAATGTATGTTGCGAATTCGCATCATGTCATTGATATGCAAAAGGAACCGTGTCGGTGATAGCACGCAGCCTTGTGGAATGCCAGCATTGACAGATTTAAGGTCAGAGTACGTACCGTTGACTACGACCTTGATGCTCCGATCAGCCAAAAACTAGTGATCCACTTGCATAATTTCTCGGAAGCTGCTTCGCCCGAAGCGCTTTGTGCCATACCCGATCAAAGGCCTTTTCTATGTCTAAACTAACTTATAATGCCTCCCCCTTAGACTCAACTACTTCCACCCACCGATGAGTTAGGTATATTAGAGGATCACCAGCTGAGCGGCCGCAACGGTAACCGTACTGGCGGTCGCTAATCAGCTGGTGCTCTTCTAAATACTTGAGGAGCTGAGAGTTGATGATTATCTCCATAATTTTGGAGAACAAGGCGGTTATGGCTATCGGCCGATAGTTAGACAGATTAGAGAGATCTCTTTTTTTAGGGATGGGATGCACTAGAGCTGTCTTCCATGAAATCGGTACACGCCGGGTGAGTAGGAGAGCCGGAAAAGGCGTGTTAATACCAGTGCCAGCTCTGAAGAACACGCTTTAAGTACAATCGGATTGATGCCATCTGGCCCACTAAAGAAAAAAGTACGGAAGATTGCATGAATTTTAATCCCGTCATAGAGCTATAGCCTTGCCGGATAGTAGGCGGTGCATTTCTTTGGTCGTCCAGAGTCGAATTGGCCGCAAAGAACGAGCCCAGAAGATCGGCCTTCTGCTTTGCGGTATGGGCCAGAGAGTTATCGTCTCCTTGTAAGGATGGGAGAGAGGAATGTGAAAAATTCCCCAAGACAGTCTTGGCGAGAGACCAGAACGCACGAGTTCCTGAAGGAAGGCGAACTAATTTCTCACCAATTGTGCCAATTTTTCAGATTTTGGCTTGGCGACAGCTCTTTTGAAGAACCTCGAAGCGGAATATTAGTCCTTACGTAACGCGCTGGTTTTCTCATCACGAAATGTCGACGCTGCAGCCCAAGCCCGGTAGCATTCCTGCTTTCGCCGTGAAGCTGTTTTCCAACACACACGCCGCCTCTGTTGAGATGGTGCGATATCCTCGGATGGCCCTGATCGCCATCTTCCTTTGCGGTTGTCGCAAAAGGGCGATGGTGACGCTTCGCAGCGCCGGGGCCCAGACGGGGGCCCCGTACAGGGCCATCGAGCGCACCACCCCAAGGTAGAGGCGGCGGCAGGCCACGTTAGGGCCCCCGAGATTTGGCAGCAGCCGCGCAAGAGCGGCGGCCGCTGCCAAAAGACGGGGGACCAGGCGACGGAAATATTCGCGGAAGTCCCAGCGGCTGTCGAGGACGTGTCCGAGATACCTCATGTCGGACTTGACCTCGATTTGGACGCCGCAAGCCACGATGTGGGCCCCCGGAGGGGGCGCAACCCTCAGCCTGTGAAAACACAAGGCCTCGGACTTTTCAAGCGCCACCTCGAGGCCCAGAGCGCGGATGCGCGCGACGACCGATGCCACGCCCGCCGTAGCGAGGCGGGCGGACTCGCGGTAGTTGACCCAGCGGGCCGTAACCAGGGTGTCGTCCGCGTAGCACGTCACCCCGACGCCCGCGGGGAGAGCGCCCCGCAGCACCCAATCGTATCCGATGTTCCACAGGAGAGGGCCTAGCACCGACCCCTGTGGAACACCGCCTACCATCTCTCATGTCTCCTGTCCGCCTCCCCGCCCCTGGTACTGAACGTACCTCTGGCTCAGGTAGTTCCCGATCAGGCGACGGAGGTAAGGAGGCACCCTATGGTATTTAAGCGCCTCCCTTACGCAGCTCCACGGCATCGTGTTGAAGGCGTTCGCTATATCGAGTGATACCGCCATCAACACGCCGCCGCGGGCGACAACCTCCTCTGAGTCGGCCTTGACGCGATTGATCGCGTCGATCGTCGAAAGGCCTTACCGCCCTTGCACAACCTTAAAATACCTTTAATTAACCTTTAACCTCACAACCTTTAATTACCAACAAGAAGAGACAAACACAAAAAGAGGAAGACTAACTACGGGGAAGATTTGGAATCAAAACACTAGAGCACTTTATTACACAAAGAAAAAAACGGTAGCGGCGGACACAGTTTCACTTTAACTAGCACTTCACTTTGTTCACTGAAGAGGCGCAGCCGTACCAGCCCGCTGATGCATTGGCCAGGACCAGGAGAAGCCACGGCAGGACGAATGACAAGACGCCCAACTGCAGCCAACTCGTAGAACCAAACCCGGGCAAGTCGTCAGCTGACAAGTGATCACTTATTCTGAGCAGCCCTTAAAAGGACTATCGATGACGAAGACCCGATCACCATGCCGTTCCTAAAAGAACGCAACACGGCAACCGTTGACACCAGGCGAACGATCTAGAAGGAGCGTTCGGTCGCAACGAAACAGCCCCCCAAGACAAGTGGCATCAACGCTAGGAGAATAGAAAACAAAATGTATGGATTTGACATAAGCTGTTGATACGAGCGTAAACGAATTTGTAATTGGTAGCCAAGTGTCATTCGTGAAACGAAACGTTATATTGCATCGATCATTTTTGATCATTTTCATACAAAACCTTAGCCAAGTGGCACTTTTGACAAGCAAAATTGTGATCCGATGATTAGCGAACGCTAGAACCCTGTAAATTACGCTAAAAATGGCGGTTGATCACTATTATTCAATCAGCTGTTCTAAATCGTGGATAATATCTGTTAGAATTTTTGATAATTTTAAAGTAAAATGAACGTAAATTGTCATAATTTAAGAGTCCTAACCTAACTAGGGGGATTTCAATACATTTTCTTTTTTTAAGTCGCAGCCGCCTTTGTAATGGATTTCGGTTTTCATCCCCTAACTCCACGGGGAATTAACTCAGAGCAAAGTGACCTTGATAAAAGTTGGTGTCCTTTACCCCCTCCACGCAATGATGCAACAAAAAAGGGGTGTTATATAGGGTTGAAATTTTCCATCAAAATTTTTCTAAGTCCTGCGCACGCTCTGACCGCCAACCGAGCTCTCTGTTCATTCTAATATAACGCATTGGCGTCATTTCGACCAAATTGGTAGCCAAGTGGATCATGGCTTGTTTAAAGTTCATTCTATTGAGGTCTATCGAATATTGTCTGTGAATTGACGGCGATGTCAGTTTGAAGTGTTATTTTCACAACGTGAATCAATCTCGGGTGAATAATATACATGAAAGGAATATATAAATATTATAAATAAATAAGAACAGAGTCGCTATATCTGATTCAATTTTGATTGTATGTACCGCGTAAGTGCGAATAAGATAAAATATACTATCTTTTCTTCTTAATTACTGTCATGCCGTAAGTTTCTATATAGCTAACATGTCAACTGAACTCTGTCGTACTACCAATTTAAATAGTTATAAAATTAAATTCTGTCACCAAGATTTATGTATTTTTCTTCCTTGCTATCAAATTTGATTGTGTTAACATATTTTAAGTAAATCCTCTTTACATTACAAGTGAACGTAGAATTGTACAAAATGTTATCGATAGTCACATTTTAAAACTTATGTTTCAGATTTATGAAAGCTGATGATAAATTTATAATTAAAAATGAACAAAAATATGCAAAACTGAACAAACAAAACCTTTTTTTTACGTATTTTTGGCATACATATTTACAGAAATGTAAAATTGATCGAAATCTATTGCTACACTGAAAAATAAACTATCTTTTTTTGTTTCATTAAATTTACAAAATACAAGGGTTGTAACAAGAATATAGTGTTAATAACTTGAACTTATAGTGTCTGTAAAATATTTATAGACGAAATATTATATTTATCACCATTAAGACATTGTCAGCATTTTGCAAACCTATCACTACTTACAATGTGTCTAGACAGTTCGTTAGAAGCGAACAATTGGGTAAACGAGCCACTAGTATTGTGGCTTCTATGTGGTAGGGTTCTGCATTGTCTCGACCGGGTCTAATACTACTGGCCCACCTATTTCTGCAGCAATAGCAACAGTGCTTGTTACTGTCGTGTTCCGGTTTGGAGGGTAAGGTAGCCGGTAAATGTATGCATGTGACATTAATACCCCGCCCGCGCCACAAGGATATCAAAGCACCATTAATAATGTGTCACCAAAAGCCTTAATTTGCGTTAATTTTACTTTAAAATTATCAAAAATACTCACAGACATTATCCACGCTTCAAAACAGCTGATTGAATAATAGTGATCAACCGCCATTTTAAGCGTAATCTGCAGGGTTCTAGCGTTCGCTGACTATCGGATAATTCGCTACTATTTTGCTTGTCAAAAGTGCCACTTGGCTACAGCTTTGTACGAAAACTGTCAAAAATGATCGATGCAATATAACGTTTCGTTTCACGAATGACACTTGGCTACCAATTACACATTCGTTTACGCTCGTGTCAATAGGTTATGACAAATCCATACATTTCTCTTTCTATTGTACTAGCGTTGATGCCACATCTTGGGGGACAAGTCTTTTTTGCTTTTAATGCACTTTTCATATAAATAAAACTTATAACCTCGGTGAAAATAATACTTCAAACTGACGTTTACCGTCAATTCAGAGATAATATTCGATATACTTCGTAAAGTTCGTATGGAACAAACGTTGAACAAGCCATGATCCACTTGGCTACCAATTTGGCCTAAATATCGCCAAAGCGTAATATTTGAATAGTTACTGAGCGTTTGCCACTTGTCTAAGGGGGCAGGTCCGCGCCCAACGCCGCCGCCGCGTGAGCGCAGACTGATGAGTGATCACATCAGACGCCGCGGTACGGAGAGCGGGCTCGACCGGGCGCTGGGCTGAGCACACCCCCCGCGCGCGCGCGCCGCTCGTTGAACGCCGGCTGTATCGTGGAAAAACCATCGACCTTTTTAGCGACAGGCAAGCCGTTCACAAACAAAATTTTGTTCTAGCAACAATTATATTTAACTTGTAATTTTGTAAACTCTCAGGCTTTCTCTTTTCAATTTAACCGTTGTGCAATTCAAATTTTGTATAAATATAGGACGATCAGACAAATAAAAATCACTTCATATTTTCTACTGTAAATAAGAACCCTGCGTTTCAGTCTATTGCTAGCGACCGTGCCGTCCTGCCGCTATGAGCGCCTAGTGGTACCGACGGCACCACGATCGCTACACACACAATTGGAATCTCTGAATCGGCTCCAACGATTTTCATGAGTCACAAATTAGGGGTTTTTCGGGCCAAGGAAGCGATTTATCAAGGTTCCAGGTCCAAGAAAAGCTCGGTTCCCAAGATATGGGTATGTGAAAACCGAGCAAAGCTCGGTCAACCAGGCACAGAAAAAAAAAAATATTCTATAGGAATCTATTTATCAAGGTTCAAGAAAAGATCGGTTCCAAAAATATGTGAAAAACCGAGCAAAGCTCGGTCAACCAGATATTATATATAACTAGCTGACCCCGTTTGCCGTTGTTTTGCCATATAAATAAAAAATGATGTGGTGTCGTGGAACACTAGGTAGGAACGAAGTTCCTTCGGCTAAACGGCACTACTCGCTTGTGTATGCGACTGTCGCGCCTGCGCACGTCTCATTTAACGGTTTTATTCCACGCACTTTTTTCCACGGATTTTTCTTACGGTTTTACTATCACATTTTTTTCAGTTCGGTCGCGCAGCAAAATCCCTATCCCCTCCAAGCCTGCCGTAAGGAACTTCGTTCCAAAAAAAAAATAAAAACAAAAAAATTATCTAAAAAAATAAAAAAAATTACCGGCGGACTACCCTTAGTATTTAGGGGTATGAAAAATAGATGTTGGCCGATTCTCAGACCTACTCAATATGCTCATAAAATTTCATGAGATTCGGTCAAGCCGTTTCGGATTAGTACGGGAACGAACATTGTGACACGAGAATTTTATATATAAGATATATATATAATATAACATGTTAAGAATTAATTTAATTCCCCGACTCGAAGGTAAAGTGCACTTTTCTGTATAAAATGTAAGTTTATGTAGGTTGGTCGTGCCAAAACTAGTTAGAAGCCTGTAATTCGTATTATTATATATAAGCACACAAAAAGCAGAATTATTTAAATGTACACCAAATTTTTTGGTTACTATATCCCTGTCCTTAGGTAGACTTTACTGCTGGAGAGGATTTCAATTGGTAAATTTGGTTAGCTTAGTACGAATAACAGTGACAAAATGGATTTTTTACCAGAAGACGAGTTTTTTAAATACAACAGTGGACTTTTAGAAAAGGTCCGTGCAAAATATGATTTAAACGGCCCCGGCAGGATGACAGAAGCTGTCAAAATATTGCAAAAATGGATTCGAAACCAGCCACATTTCCGGAAAAGGGAATTTCGTAAGACTTTTTTAATATATAGATATTGACATTCGGGAATTGTATACTTTTCACATATTTTAAGATATTATGCCATTTTTATAATAGACTATCTGACCCGGCAAACGTTGTTCTGATTTTTTAACTACTCTTATTTTTTTCTATATTTTCTCACCTTTTAAATCTTTCCTGGACTTCAATTAGCCAAATCGGATCAGGTTCAGCCGTTCTCGAATTGTTGCGACAGCAATTGATTTATATATATATATATATATATATATATATATATATATATATATATATATATATATATATTTATATATATATATATATATATATATATATGCATTCAATAAAATTTATTGTTAATTTATTATGTTTATTTTAAAATTATTTGATTTGATGAAATAAATGATTATTATTTATTTATGTTTAAAGATTAATTGATAAAATGTATAATAAAGATGAAATTGTATGTTCAAGCGTGTAGCAATCATTAAAACTTAAAATAGAACAATTTCATGTAAAATTAAGAACCAACAATGTAATCTCTAAAATGTGTATATCTTGGAAATCTGTACGCCAAAAAGGCAGATAGTGGAGATCCATTTTATTCAAAACCAACTATGTACCCCTATCACAGAAATAAAATTATTATTAATAAAAAAAATTCAACCCATGACTGAGTTCGTAAATACCTAATTCAGATATTCTCTGCATCGTTTATGTCGTATGACAAAATCGAACTCTCACTTCGCAACTCTCACATAAATATTCTCAGACATATTATATAAACTTTATTCTTTCTTTACAATTCCTGCGATTCTATTTCAGAAAGACCTCATTCTACAGAAAAATAAAAAGACTTATTTTTCCTTTTTAGTTTATCATGACGTAGAATGCATTCCGCAACACTACATAAAACCAAACACATATTAATAAATGAAAAAACATATAATAAATGATGATAATGATAATACAGTTGTTCTCATATTTTTAAAAGTATATTCACGTCCGTATCCCCGAAGAGGTAGGCAGAGGTACAACAAGTGCACCTACGATTAGCCGAAGATACTTGGTCCCACAAATGTGATAGGTGGCAAGCCTATCGCCAACCGGGCACGTTCCAATCCCGGGCAACTTTGTGTTTATCAGAAAACTGAAAAAACACTTTTTGTTTAAAGTGCCCGACCCAGGAATCGAACCCGGGACCTCATTTGGTCAACGCCAACGTTGGACCACTAGACCACAGAGGCGATTTTCTTACTTTCTTTGTTATTATATTTATACACAATATCCCTAAATTTAATTTTATTTCTCTACGTAATTATATAATACATGTTATAGACTCTATCTTAATTGTACAATACCTTTTGTATGATTTTCATAATTTTAAATCTATACTAGCAAAAAGCAGAGCTTTGTAAGGGCTCGCAAACTTATACTACTTAGTAATATTGTTAGGAAAGTATTTTTATGAGAATTATATCTTTTAACGTTTATAATTATGTAACCTTCAAAAAATCCCTTCCCATCCATCCATCCATCAAACATTCCCGTCTAAGGCGTCGTCAGGCTTTGGTCTAGGAGGGCGAAGGAAAATTAAACCAAAATAAAAACACATTTTCTAAAACTACATTTTTAGTACCTTACAAGAAAAATCCTTTAAAATGTTCTTGATTTATTAAAAACGCGATTTTAATTATTATCAATGTTATCTACACTGAACAAATATAAAGGTAATATACTAAAATTTACACAATATTTTCTGGTCTACCTATTATATAGTACGGTCTACCTATAATATGTAGTAACTCAAGTTCCATCTCGCGCCACTACTTCGGTCTTAAAGCCTAATATTGATAGAAATCAATTTTTATTTATGGTAGCTTTCTTGTAAAAGAATTTTCAAAGAAAAATGGGTATTAATAATGAAAGTTGATCTTATAAAGAAAAACACATTTTTAACATTTCGCTAAGATTAATAGTTTTTTTTTCTAAAATCGGGAAGTTCCTGGTTTTACATCGATTTTCGAAATCTAAAATGTTTTATTTAATTAATCTTCAATATTTTTAGGATTAATATTGGACTTACCGCAGGCACGAAGAATTGGCGGTAGAAACTCAGCGAATAAATTTTTCGAATTTTTTTCTCTCAGAGAAACCCTCGGGGTTCGATTCCGGAGTCACACAAATCAAAAATGTGTTTTTTCAATTTTTTGTATGGCCCATCCCAACGTCGCTGTAACTTAGGTGATTTTCCTTTACGTCGAACCGGATTATGTAGCCAAACAAGAGATCCTTCCTGAAAACCTCGATGATTGGCGTTTCGGTCGTATCTGGTCTTCATCCGCTGACTTGATTCCAATGCTTTTTCACTTATTAACGAGTGTATATCGCGTAACCTCTCACGAATGTCTTCAACATGTTCCGGTATACTTAATTGGGTCTCTGCATTCGGTGGCGGGCCTTCAGTCATTAAGTCTACTGGTATACGTAACTGTCTGCCGAAGTTGGCATAGGCTGTCACTTTTATGCTTTCGTGTAAGCCAGTAAGAACTTTTTATTTTAAATTTATAGCATTTTAAATTTATAGAAGTATTTTAATAATTAATTAATTAAGAGTAATTTTAATATAATTAAATTTATAGAAGAAGAAATTTTAAATTTATAGCATACGTTTTAGTTATTTTTTTTTTATTAAGTTTTGTTATGATTAGTGAAAATATTATTGATGATAAGTATTTCTCTTGTTCTTCTGACGATGATTTTTGTAGTGTTGGTAGTGATGATTCTCCCGGGCAGTCGTTGCATGATCAAATTAATTTAATATTTTCTCCTATATCGAAAAATTTGTTGAAAAAACGCACAGAGTGTTCCTGCTCACTATTCTGACCTTCTCTCAACCTTTAGTGACGTTCCTATTGATGCCATCTTGATTTCCGAAACTTTTCTTAAACCTTCCTTGTCTTCTTACCAGTTTTCGTTACCCGGCTTTAAGTTGATTCGGAATAATAGAATCGGGAAAGGTGGAGGTGGTGTGGCTATATACATTCGATCTGAGTATTCCCATAAAGTTGTTTCACTATCTCCAAATCCCTATAGTGCATCTGCTGAATATATATTTATTGAAATTTCCCTCGGCTATACGAAAGTTCTTGTAGCAGTATTTTACAGCCCTTCCCTCCTTATTGATTACTTTCCCACCCTGGATGATGAAATTAATAACTTGCGCCCTCTTTACGATCACATTATCCTTTTAGGTGATTTCAATATATGTCTCATAAAAAATGACCACCGTAGTAATAAACTAATCGATGTTCTTAGCTCTGTGAATCTTCATATTCTCCCTCTCTCTCCGACTCACCATTTTCCTAATGCCACTCCTTCACTTCTCGACTTGATCATTGTTTCACGCCCTGAGTGCGTCAGTACTCATGGACAGCTACCAGCTTGTTTTTCCTATCACGACCTTATATTTCTGTCTATGTTTTGCGTCGTTGCTATAAAAATATAGACCTGCAAGTGTTGCGAGGCGATGTCAATTCAATTGATTGATCTGCTGTGACTAACTGCTTAGATATTAATGATAAAATAGCTAACTTCAATAACATTATATTAGATCTTTATAATAAACATGCTCCGATGAGAAAAGTTAGATTAAAACATGACCCTGCTCCATGGATTACTGACGATATTAAGCTTTTTATGAGAATAAGAGACAAGGACAATCGCCATTACAGGAAGTTTCCGTCGGTTGAAACCTAGCTGGTTATAAACTGTTGCGTAATCGGTGTAATCAGCTGTGTCGTCATGCTAAGCGCCGCTATATTCACGAAACCATTATATCATCTGGCTCTGATTCTGGCAAGGTTTGGAACATTTTAAGATCCCTTGGCGTTGGTCATTCATTTGTTCCTAGTGAGTGTAGTGTTGATCTAAATGTTCATTTTTCTACTCCACCTGTAGTTCTAGACAATGTAACTAAGGCGTTCACTATAGCGAGCTTAGCCTCCAATCCGCTTCCCTCGTGCCCTACCTTCAACTTTCAACCAGTCAATGAATTAGATGTCAAAAAGCACGTACTTTCCATTTCGTCCGCGGCTATTGGTTGTGACGGTGTGTGCTCACGTATGATTGTCCCTATTCTCTCTGAACTTCTTCCAATACTCGTTCATATATTCAATTTTTCCTTAACGTCAAGTTCTTTTCCGGTAGCTTGGAAAATGGCACATATTAGGCCACTTCCAAAGATTCCGAATGCTTCTTCTCCTTTGCACTTTCGTCCCATTTCAATTCTCCCATTCCTTTCTAAGGTATTAGAGCACATAGTTCACTCACAGCTAAGTGTCTTTCTGAGAAGAAATTGCCTTCTACATCCTCTTCAGTCAGGTTTTCGACCAGGACATAGCACCGTCACTGCTCTGATCCGAGTAACTGATGATATCCGTCAAGCTATTGATGATAAAAAGCTTACTTTACTTGTCCTTTTGGAGTTTAGCAATGCTTTTAATTCAGTAGACTTTGACGTGCTAATAAGAGTACTTGCTTCTCTTAATATATCTCCATCTGCTCTTGACTGATTTCAATCTTATCTCCGAGACCGATCTCAATGTACTGTTTCTGGCGAACATAGATCTGACTGGATTGACTTATATGCAGGCGTTCCGCAAGGTGGAGTCCTTTCTCCTCTTCTATTTTCGGCATTTATCAACACTATTACTTCCATTATTAAATCAAAATTCCATCTTTATGCTGATGACCTACAGATTTACCGCCACTTTAGCGTCACGAATATAGCGGAAGCAATCAGAGACATGAATGACGATTTAGATGGGATTTATGAGTGGACCAAATCCTTTGGTCTATCAGTAAATCCAATCAAATCGCAAGCATTAATTCTTGGTAGTCGTCCTATGAAGAAATTGATCAATGACAGTCACATTCCTACATTAACGTATAACAATACGCTTATACCTTTCTCCTCTTCCGCTACTAATCTGGGAGTAACTTTTAATTCTGACTTTTCTTGGAACACTCACATTAATAATCTAAGCCGTAAAGTGCATTTTGCATTCCACTCCCTTAAACATCTTCAAAATTTTTTACCTGTTAAAACAAAAATATTTTTAATGCACTCCCTTATTCTCCCAATAATAGATTACGCTGACTCCTGTTATCTAGATGCTACAGAAGAGCTATTAAATAAGCTTGAAAGATTGCAGAATTTTTGTATTCGCTTCATCTATGGCATAAAAAAGTATGATCACGTTTCTAATTTCCGAGCTGAACTTCGGTGGCTTCCTATTAGACAGCGGAGAAAAACTCATATCCTTTGCTTGCTAAACAAGATCCTTTTCAATCCTATAGCCCCTAAATATCTCCGTGACTTTTTTAGTTTTTTGCACTCTCCTGATTCGCTACCCCGTGTCGCTCTAACTTTAGAACCTTGTTGCGCTTTCCTCTTAGTAACTCTGCTACCTACTCGCACTCCTTTGCGGTACATGCAGTAAGTTTGTGGAACTCTCTGCCTAGTGAGATTCGCCTCTGCCAGACTTTTGATTCTTTTAAAAAACGCGTCAAAGAACACTTTCTAACAGAATTGTAATTTTTCCTTATACCGTATGTATTTTTTTTTGTATTTTCATTAATATATATATTTAGTTTAGTTATGTAACCATAATATCTATATTTTTTTTACATCAAGTCTACTTTATTTGATTTCTTTTTTATCTCCTTTATCGGGTTGGCTGGAAGAAATCTCTTTAAGTAGAGATAAGCTCGCCCATTGTACTTATGTTGTGTTTATATATTTTTATTCTAATTGTTCTGTGTACAATAAAGTATTAAATAAATAAGGTATGTATTTATCCCAGTCCTTTTGGTGATCTTCTACCAGCTTGGCTAAGTGTCTTTCCAAAGTTTGGTTAAATCGTTCGACCATTCCATCAGATTGCGGGTGATAAGGTGTAGTTCTTGTTTTGTACACTCCTAGTAATTTACACATCTCCTGGAATACAATAGATTCAAAGTTTCTGCCTTGGTCTGAATGAATATCCAGCGGAACGCCAAATCTGCATATCATCTCATTGACTAATTTCTCGGCAATCGTCGTGGCTTCCTGATTAGGGATTGCGAACACCTCCAGCCATTTCGTGAAGTAATCCATCACGACCATAAAATACTTGTTTCCGTTATCTGTCTTAGGAAATGGCCCAGCCACGTCAATCACTATCCTTTCCCAGGGGGCTCCCGCGTTGTATAGTCTAAGCTTGCCTCGGCTTCTAACCTGCGGACCTTTCACTGCTGAGCATGATGTACATTTTCGGCACCAATTCTTCTCAACACCCTTCATGTCGCGCTTGACGAGGCCCACATCGCTTTTTAACTGGTCTTGCTGCGCCAACATAACAGTCAATTTATCGTCAAAACCAGATAAATGTTTCCTGTAGCTGCTGTTGTTGCTGAAGTTGTTCTTGCAGTTTTTGTTGTTGCTGTTGCTGTTCCTGTCGCTGTTGCTGAATAGCTGCCAGCATGACAGATAAATCAGTAGGCGCTGCGCTCGACGATAGTGACGTGCTGGCAACACTTGCGGGTCCATCACCAGCATGCATCTCAGTGTCCTCTGACACCCTCTGTGTCTCAGCTTGAGACCTGGTGGTAACACCTTCCTTCGGAATAAGTGGCATTTCACAATTTCACTTCCGACACCAGTTGTTACGTACTCGGGTTCGCAATTGTAAGAAAACACCACTTATATTAAATCCGTGTATTTACACAACACAACACAACGTAATACTAAAATACACTTTACACCCTAGTCACTCGCTATACTATCACTGAACTTAGAACACTACACAATAAAACACTTCCCGCTTCGCACTTGTCACTTGATGTATCGCTCTCGATTGCTTGATAAAAACTGCCTTGTGTTTGTCAACACCTCTGTATTTATAGGCAGGGGAAAGTCCTAGCTGGATCCAGAAAAATCTAAATGTATCGGCAAGCAATGAATCACTTCTTATCGTACACATGTTATGAGTCATAAATCCTAGTACACGCTACTTTCAACCTTATGCCATATCCCACAAAGTCCATTATGGCTTAGCCCAAGTCAACTATTTGTTTGTCAATAGGAGTAGCTATCTCTTTCTTTTATTTCTAGATAATTAGCGCGCGCGCGCTCTAACTCTACACGCTTCTAGATTATTCGTAACAATATTAAGTTTGCTAAAAACAAGGTAATTTTAATATTTGAAAAGCAGTAACATTTGAAAATAAGATTCAATTTTGATTTTTAAAATCGCATTCGACGTAAATTTTTTAGTACTAAAATATCATAGAATACTAAAATATGATTGGTTGAAATATTTCAAAGCTATGTCGAAAAAACACTTTCAAATTTTTCGTCAACGATTACTTCCAAACAGATGAACCGATTTTATGCAATTTATGCATTAGACGTATTTTTTTTAAAAATGGAGATGATTAGTTTTTATACTCAATTGGTACATTAACCTGAAAGTTATATTAAAAAATGTTTCGCCAAAATTTTTTTTGAGTTTTATCAAAATTTCTCAAAATCCCTTGGGCCCAATTAGTTCAAATTTTCAGGAAGTCTTAATTGAGTGGAATCCAATCGAGTGTCATCAACCGCGTTTTGATCGGTCCAGCCGTTCAAAAGTTATGAGATTTTTACATATACACATACATACATATATACATACATACATATATACATACATACATACATACATACATACAAACATACATACATACATACATACACATACAGACATAAACACACACACACACATACAGACACACTAACGTCATCGCAATAATAGTCGAAACAGGTTCCTAGGACCTCAAAACGTGGACATCTGGTGAAAACTCGATTTTTGAAAATCGAAGCAAAATAAGTAACTTCCTTATCTACATACGTAGTGGGAAGTTAAAAAGTACAAGTGTATTAATACATTAATATTGTATTAAATGCAGTGAATGAAAATGAATTAAAGGAATTAAAGTGGTAGATTTAATCAAAGTTAGTCAAAGTAACATTTTAACCCGTTATCATTTTAACTCGTTACTTTCACAATAGATGGCGTTAGTAGTAATAAAATTCTAATACAACATGTTTATTCTATTTTTATTAATGTTTTTAAAATTGTATTTTAATGGTAGCTCAAACCTAAAAGTGCGATACTTTTTCAGTAAAATGGTACCACAAAAGTGCATAGAAAGTCCCCTAGTGTAATTATCGACACCTCTATGCTTATGAGTTAATAATAGTTGCCCCGGCATGCAATTTTTCACGCTAACCCCTTTTCAAAAATATCTGTTTTGCCTAACTTTCTATCATATAATGGCTTATTTTTACGCCTTTTCATATGCCACGTATTTTTTCCGGCCACATTCTCACACACACGCACACCCGGACGAGTCATTAAGGAACTTTACTAGTTTGGGACAAAATTTGTTGCCCGTGTGGTCCCGGGTTCCTTTGAAGAATAGGCGAACTGCCATTCTGCCAGGCAGGTCGTAAACCTGACTGAAAGACGTTCAATAACTGGAAACGTAAGACTTCTGGACTTTGGCTGTGTGAATGTCCTTGGTTTTATAATCACTTTCCACCCGACTTTCAGCCAGTTTGCCTTATGTTTCTAATGAATTGAAATGAATGAAAATGAAAAGAAATTAATTAAAGTTAATAATTAAAACAAAATGTTGAAAATTTAAAATTATTTATTTCAGCCCCATTTTATTTAGAGGCTTGTTTGATTGGACGCAAAGGCTCTATTGAGCGGACCAAGACAACGCTGGACAAGCTTTGCACTCTGAGGACTCTGCTGCCGCAGTACTTTGTGGGCTCGAACGCGACATTTGACTTCGGTGGATTGTTCGATTTAATGTAAGTCATCACTTTTCAATATCGATTTCTCATGTGATATACTCAAACTATTTAAATTCAAGATATTTAAACTCATGACTTTAAACGTGTGAACGAAACAAATTATGATATTAGAAGTTTTAAATTTGTGCGGTTCTTTTTGGAGATTTTAAAAGATGTGAACATCTACACTTTTTGGTAGAATGTATCAGAAATAAAACAAAAAGAGAGGTAGTAATGAAAACACTCAATCTTAAGCCGAGTCTCCACCGAAAAAGTATTGCCAACTTTTGTGTTGTCAACATGTGTTGGTGACAAAAGTTTCTCTAATTTCCTTGAGTTGGCAACAAAAATTGTAAACAAGTGTTGGAAACCGTGTTTCCGTTTTTGACGGTAAGCGTCAAAAGAATACACTTGTTGCAGATATAAACTGGCTCTGTGGAGACGCTTAGTTGACAACAAAAAGAAACAATCATGTCCGAAGTGTAAACGAACGCATCAATCGAGTTGTTGATTTATATTGCATACATGTCTTACTATGGGACTTAATTGATTAAAAATATAAGAAAAAAATATGAAAAATAAATAATATTCACGGGACATATTACACTTACTGGTCTAACCCCAAAGTAAGCAAATTATTTGCTTGCGTTTTGAGTGTTAGTCAATGATTAAAATACATAGAAATACATATAAAATACTTTTACATACATAATAAACACCCAAACCCGGAAATACAAGCATTTATGCTCATCACAAATGATTGTCCCCGTCAGGGATCGAACTCGAGCCCCATCGATTGCGTAGTCAGGGTCGCTAACCACTCGACCGCTCCGTTGGTCGAGTGGTTAGCGATTCTTTAGCGAAAAAGGATGCAAAGAAAGCTATCAGTGATGCTATGAGGCTGCAAAAACGAAGGAAAATTAAAAATATTTCTTTCATATGATGAAAGTTTCTGATTTGTCCATCAATAATGCGACCTGCTAACAATCATCATCATATTCTCTTCTCAAAGCATTTAATAGTTCAATCCCTCAATGTTCTTTTCTTCCTTTCGGATTGGTCGTGCCTAATATATATGCTTCCGTTTCATTTTGCAAAAAAATAATAAATACTGCGGGTGCCAGCATAATGTTATTGTCATTCAAAAAGACATTTTGCCGTGGAGACAGCTGGTTGTCAACTAAAATGTTTTTCAAATTGTTGGCAACTCAGTGTAGACACAATTGAAACAAAAGTTGGAGATATTTTGAAGAGTTAGAAACACTGAAATTGCCAACAATTTTGGTGGAAACGCGCCTTTACAAAGTATAATGTTGGCAATTTGCCACCAGATGCGCGTCTAATGCACCCCTAGATGGAATTCATCATATTTATAACACATAGTTTTACGAATTAGACATTTTTCAACTCTCAACATTTACTTTAAGTCAAATATAACAAAAGAAATATGTTTAAATCATTAAGTAAACACGCTAGAGACCTAATAACAGACCAATTGTTCTGTCAACACATCAGACAAATAAATTTTATAAGTAATCCAAACCAAAACACAAGAATTAATACAGACCAATCCATTGAGCTGTAAAAGCGTGCAACATAATAGCAATTTTAAATTAGCCAATCGTAACGCCGTATTTTTTCACCATTCCTCAGATTATTGACAGAATTTGTTTGGTGCGAGAAATCAAACATTAACGAACTTAAAAATAAACACGTTATAAAATGTTATACTAAGTATAAGCAAAGTCCCTGCTAATAAACTTGGAATAGCCTACATACATAGTAGACTTAGTAAACTACAGAATACTTAGAGACTACCAGAAGTCAATGTTACATACAAGCATTATTCGAGCATAGCACACATAGACACCTTTCACGAACGCAATATCTCCGACTGGTGCGGTACAAACTGTCCCAAACCATTCCGAGATATCGCGTCCGTGAGAGGTGTCTATGTGTGCGTTGCCCGAATATCACATGTATGTAGATTGACTACTGTTAGTCTGTATACTGTGGTATAACTGTCAATACAAGACATATTCCAATCCTCGCCATAGTTTAAGTGCCGTATAATCTGAAATCTACTTTTGACATCACTGTGTTGTTTTGTTTTTTCTTGCGCTAAACTTGATCGTTTTCGAAATTAAAAGCATTATGATGGAAATAAAAAAGTATCTTCACGCACGTATCCTCGACACGGTAGGCAGAGGAACAACAAATGCACCCACGATTAGCCGAAGATACTTGGTCCCACAAATGTGATAGTGTGATGATAGTGGCAAGCCTATCGCCAACCGGGCAGTTTACAATTCCGGGTAATGTGTTTATCAGAAAACTGAAAAAACACTTTTTTTGTGCCCGACCCGAGAATCGAACCCGGGACTTCATATGGTCAACGCCAACGCTGGACCACTAGACCACAAAGGCGATGATGGAAATAAGAAGAGTAGAAGAGATTAAAGAAGTGAATAATATGATAAACCAATTACATAATGCGAGGAAAAGGAAAACTTTTAAAGCAAGAAAAACCCTTTGGTTTTTACATCGACAGCGAGTTTCGTTTAAAATACCGTTATTCTAAGGCCAGTGTTATATTTTTGGATCAATTATTTGGTAGTGGATTAGACTGGTGGATAGTGCCAACATACATTACGTTCGGCTTTTGTTCGAACATGTGTATTTTTGTCGCCTCTATGGTCTAGTGGTTCGGTGTCGGTGTTGACTGCATGAGGTCCCGGGTTCGATTCGTGTGTTGGGAATTCAAAAAAAAATAATGCTGCCTGGGACTGGATAAGTGCCCGGTTGGCGATAGGCATGCCACCTATCACATAATGGGACTAAGTATCTTCTGTTAATCGTGTGTATAATTTTTGTACTTCTATCTTCGGGATATGGGCGTGAAGATACTGTTTTTGTTATTATTTCGTTGTAGTAACAGGATTAAAAGATATTATCTTGTTTGACCTGTTATAGCCCGATACTAGTCAGAAATAAATAAAATGGAAGAAATAAATAAAATTAACAATACAAACACAAAGACATCAACGTATCCATAGTCCACTAATATTATAAATGCGAAAGTAACTGTCTGTTAACTGTTCTGTCTCTTCTTCACGCCTAAATCTCTGAACCGAATTCGATGAAATAGTCTAAATACCCGAGATTTCCGGCACAAAATCTATTATGTCCTTTACACAGAATATATTTTATCCCGGAAATCTTACGATTACGAGGACCGGAAACTATGCAGATAAAATCTCGGGACATATATTTTCGAGACTTTTCCACGCGGATGAAGTCGCGGGCGCAGCTAGTAGTTAGCGGAAGCCTAATTAAACCCCGACTAGTATTACACGTGATAACTTATTTATATCTATCAGATATTATCAAATGAAACAGTCGTCTATATAATAGCTTGATCTATTGTTATGCAGCGCCATCTATAACGAATTATTCTGCACACAATTTAAATAATTTGTAAAATAATATTTTATAAGTTGGTCGACTGTTACTCGTAAACTTGTAAAATCTACTTATCCGTGACAGTTTTCCTTTTAAATTCATTATATTTACTATTACCATGAATTGTTTCTCTCCCCAAAAACTTACCGTTAACTGGCAGAGGGGGGAGACACTTGATTCTAACAAAAGTTAGCACTTTTAAGCTTTATATTTCACAAACGAGTCCCTTAATCGAAAACTTGCTCTCACAAACAAACAATATTTTTTAAAAACCTATCCAATGATACCGTACACAATGAGGTGCGTGAGAAAAAAATTAACATTCCCACTTTACATGTAGTGGAGCTATCCGGAAAAAAATATTTTTCAAGATTTTATGTTATCACTTTCATGCCAAATAACAGCTTTCTAGTATTAAGAATCTCTGATCACTCGTGCGGACGGACGGACGAACATAGCTATATATATAAACTATAATGGTTCCTAGTTCACTTCAGAACCCTGAAAAAATGGATGTTTCAGAAACTAGATATAGTAAACTATAAAGTCAGCGTATTTTTTTTAATCTATTTGTTTAGTATGTATTACAAAAATGCAGTCAAAAGATTATAACTAGCGCTGTTCGTTGGTCTGTGCACTTTTGGTTGTCCTTACGTTTTAGAAAAATATGAGCAACTGACGTTTACCTAAAAGTAATTATACAACTGACTGTTATAATTACTTTTAGGTTATCTTTTACTTATTCTAAGGAAGAACCCTATTCATTTTCATGACTGTACTCATAACCGTTTTAAAGATATCAATGAAATTCGATGGACTTTTACAAGTTTTATTTAACTTGCAATGTTCGTATGCAAATAACAGATTACTCAAATCTTGCAAAGCCGTTTTTCAACCACTTTCTGATATTTGGCAGACTTATGTAAGTTCGGTGATCTCATTATGGAGCTTGGATGTAGGAACTAGTACTCCCAGATGCAGAGTGCTGAGAGAGTCGAGATGTTTTTGTTATTTTGAATGGTTTCTATTATCCGCTCACACCACCAGCCATTTTCGCATTTTTTCGCAAAAAAACACGGACCGTTACGCGCACACATTCCGAGTTCGTTCCGGTGGACCGTGGTCACAAAAATGGTTTATGAGTTGTTTGGATTGAATCGGATACTGTAAAGCGTATATTTTTAAGAGGTCTTGAGCACTGCAATACGGTGTGAGAATTGTTTGATTTAAATGACTTAAGCTTCAAAATAATTCAGGTGTAACACGACACTTTGAGAAAAATATGACTACTTGTTAGTCGATGATTTTTAATTCAAAAAGTAAATCGATGACCTACGCTTTTTATATTTTTTTTACATAATTGGTAAACATAATACATACAGAAAAAAATAATCAACATAGATTATAGTACAAAAATATTTATTTACATAAATATTAATATTTTTTTTCATAATTAATACGTTGTTTCTTTTCGTAATTTTTAAATAATTTATTTCTTTTTAAATTTTACAGCTATGTTATTTTTTAAAAATATTGTTTAGGATATTTCACATTCACATCATATGATTTTTTTTTGAGATCATAAATATCAACACTAAAATTTACGAAAATAAATAAATATAGGTACCGTATACCCAAAGCGCTGGTATCATTAAGTTGGTCGTTAACGAAATATATGTTTTATTAATTGATATTTACGGTTTTTGACAAAATTATTATCTAAATTGTTAGATATTGAACTAATCTTGATTATAAATAAAGTTTACTTGTTGATTAATACGCCAAAACACTTTTAAATTAACCTGTATTATAAACTGCAACCAACACATAACACACATCACGAATCAAAATGGCGGACTAATGCCCGGTTTCTGAAGTCGTCAGTTAAACTATCAACAACTATTGTTCGTTTAAAGTTAGCAAGAGGATAAACTTCGTTTATATCGTAGATGGTTTCTGAAGGCAAAACGAACGGTTCAATAACTATTGAACCGATAAGTCATTTTTAAGTCCACCACTAGATGGGTCTGTTTATAATGCGGAAAATAAAATGCTATTTTGGTAATTTTACTCCCCTGTATGATTATTTCTATTTGTGGTAATATTTTATCTAACGTAAGTGTTTAAAGAAGATTTTAGTTGAAACTATGTAATTCATGACGATAACTATGTCTGTATACCAGTTACGCTAAAGCATTCAAACTAAATCTTTATACCCTAGCATGAAAGAAGGTTTTCCCATGAATTTGGTCTTAGTGGAACCAAATGAAAAGAATGATTTCGAATCAGGTAGCAGAAAGAGAGAAGAAACTATTATTTTATTAAAGAGAAATAAGATATCTTTACACTAGTCACTAGTCGGTAGTCACCAAATATTTTGTTATATAGTTAGTTTGAGTACCGATCAAAACAATGTTTGTCGTTTGCTTTGAATTAAGAATTTTTTTTTGCGTCAATTTCTCTTTTAGATATTGCCAGGGCTCGCTTCAATGTCGAACCCAAAAAACCCAATCAATTTTTTGGAACCCAAAAAATTGATAATTAAAAAAAAAATTGTTTTTGTCACGCAAAACATTCTGTAAACTCAAGGGCTTTATTGTTTTCTACTGATAGTGGAGTAGTATCATTTTGAATCAAAACTAAACTAAATTATTTGGGTTTTTATCAACTCAAAACTTTCCTTTGCTTATTTAATATTTAAAATAGCTATGTAATACGGAAAATATATTAATAAACTTATTAGTAACGAAAACAGCGATAACCTCAACTCAGAGAACGGACCATAAAATGTATTAATAATGCGCAAAATAAATTGGTTTTTTCCTGTTAATTGATAACTAAGGCAGTCGAATAGGGATGGCCGATATACATCGATGTTTCGACTATCAATGTTTTTTCCGGGAAACATCGATTTTTTTGGTCGATTTTTTTTGGAATCGAAACATCGATGGTCGATGTAGAATAATGAACCATCGACATCGAAATAAATTTCTACTAGAAATTTTTATGCGCGCGCTAAAAATTAAAAAAAAATCTAAAAATACCAAAAAAAAAATCGGAAAAATTACAGTTATAAATATGGGAAAAAAATCTATTAAACACAATTGTTAATGACTTGCAAGTGCATTTTCATAGCTGGAATATGATCTTAGAATTGAAAAATTGACAAAATTTTTAAAAAATAGCATGTAAAGAGAAGCTACAAAATAACCGTATTTTCAAATTTCAGATTGTCGTTCGATTGTATCGAATTTTTTTAATCTTTAAATGATCTACGCAGTGTTTAATAGATTTTTTTCTCTTATTTATAACTTTAATTTTCCCGATTTTTCAATTTTCCCGAATTTTCAAAGAAAGTATTTTTTAAGTAATTTACAAATTTGATTCTAAAATTGAGACATATAATTTTTACAAACTTTTTATTAGCTTCACCTATATGTATGTTTGTATGTTTGTACGTTTGTACTTTTGTATGTTTGTATGTTTGATAAAATTATTCCATTTTTTAATTTGCAAAATATGATTTTTGTTATTTTATATAATTTTCATCTATAGTCCATAAGGTAAGAAACTTAATTTTAATTTTTTATAATTATTCCTACAGTCGATAAGACAGGACTTGATGTTAATTTTAATTTCCAATAATTATCTTTAGCCGATTTCTCCAATATTGACAAATTTTTGAATACTAAGGAGAATTTTAATTTTACATAACCAATAATAGTTTTAAAAAACAAAAAATCACGCTTTTATGAATAAACCAAACTAAAAAGTAAAAAATAAATAATAGTTTAAAAAAACTAAAAGCACGCTTTTTATAGAAAATCAAAGCAAAAAATAGAAAATAAATTTTAATAAATATAAATTAATAATAGTGTGAATAAAAAAAAAAATATTTTATTTTAAAAAAGCGTGGGGTGCTTTTTAAGATATTATCAAAATGATAATCACTCTACTCATATCTGTCAATAAAATATTTATAACAAACAATAAAATATTAATCGCGATTCTCGAGATCGATTTTTTTGGAATCGTACATCCCTAGTTTGAGGTTCGTTATCGAATATTATTGGGTTTTAGGCTAATTAACGGAAGTTATAGGCAAATTATAAAGATCGATATACCTCCTGATAACACTAACTTGACGTCAAACGAAATTTCCTACTTTGGGTTATAATTAAAGTACTTGTTAGGTAATTCTGATAATCTCGTTAGCGAATTGCTGGGATTTCCGGTGGCTAACAAGGAAAAATAGGACAAGCGATTCAAAAATACTGAAAATATATAGTGTATAAATATGTAATACTGTCAAGATGTTTATGACTAATTTTTGATACGCTGAAAAAATAGTTTTTTTAGATTTGTAGTTATAGGTAACTAATAGGTAATCGCTCGCTTTGCCAACTCTTTCCGTCAAGTTTGCTTCAAATTGCGGATGTAGATTGACAGTAAGTTATAGGTAAGGTGGCTATCAGGGTACGATGTTATTTATAAACAAACGTGTCCTGACATAAGTCACGTAAGCCAAATTTGAAGAAATCTATTGAAGTATATGTTATTAAATCTAACGAATCTTGTCCGAAAAGAGCATTTGATTGTAATTCGTCAGCCTATAAAGTATCTACGCATTAAAATATTTCCACAAAATTACGATGAAAAATCTGAACAATAGTGGAATCAATGTACACAATATATAAAGATGTGCAGTCTTTTGGGTTTTTTATTTTATTAATTTCAATTATTAATCGCAAGCGCGCAACTAACTGTTAGTATAGAATTATATATATATTTTCATGCTTATGATATATTTGACCAATCACGTTACAAATATTTTATATTTTTCATCTAAATTATACTTATGGATTTTTTTAATTCAAAGAACCAGATTTCTTTTTTAATGTTTATTATTATATTTTTATCTCTTAGCATACAAAATATATTTGTTCAAAATTTTAATTCTAATTTTAAAAAGCTATATACTTCAAAATCTATTCATCAATCCTTCTACAACAATACATTTGTAATAAACCATCTGTTTACTATCTAAATTCACTCTTATCAGAACCACACAACCCCCATGAAAAAAAAATATATTAAAAATATATTTTAAAATATAAAAATTATATATTTTAAATATATGAAAAATACATGAAAAATATATAAATTATATATCAAAATATAAAGTCCATAAATTTCCAGATCGCTACTATTACTGTTTGTTCGTTGTTACTTGCATTCATCTGATCGACTTGTGGTATAAAATCATTATAATGGTGACTCAAAAGCGCAGTAAGAATTTTACAGAAAGAAAGAAAACTAAAAAGTAATTATTTTATTTGAAAAGACGCTTTTTTAAGTGGTAAAAGAATTTGTGCATATAAAAATACAGGTAGGAATTTTGTAGAAGCTTAGATATAAGCTTGAATTGTCTTAACTAACAAATATTCAAGTAAAAGCTGTCTAGTGACCTGTTCCTCTTTGCAAGGATGAAATTTAATTATTGATCATGACAATATTAAACAAATATCATTATAGCTGCTGTGAAAACAATATTTGTACTTCGTACAGCAGTTTTTTAATGTAAGTACAAACATACAGTCAGATAAAGAAAACTATTAAAATTATTATGTGCATTAAAAAGAAGCTACCTACAAGAGCAAAAATCGTTACATAAAGTTATGGAATCGATAAACCGCCAAATTTGGCCGGTTACATTAACCTAAGTTTAAACGGAGTTTGTGTTACAATGCGTAGCTCAGAAACGCAATTCCTGTAGTTATCGGACCGACAGTGTTAACGAATGGATAAACTACAGTTAAAAGTAACTCAGAAACCGAGCATAAGTTCTTTTATTTTTCCCCAAGAACGTATTTGAAAAAAGAATGCCAATTTGATGTTATTCTGTACAATGTTTTTTCGTGAATAAAATATAATACAAGCTTGATATTTCTTTAATGTATTTCTTGCAGACTATTTTAACATTACAATTATAGACATAGGTGTTCACAAGATGTCGAGCTCATGGCTCAGAACCGTCTGTCGCTGAAAAAGGAGGTCTCTCATATCGTAAGCCCCGCTACGCGCCATCTTGCCGCGTTCTGTCCCGCCGTTTAGCTTTTACAACTTTAACGAATAGGAAGATGACGCCTAGTGTTGCCATATTTTGTCACTTATTCTAATATAACACAATTGAAACATATTCTTTTGATGAATAAAATCATTACAAACAAGTTAAATCATTACAGTTTCGTTCGAAAACAATAAAATACCATAGAGTATTGTATTAAAACTGGTAAATAGTGAAAATATTGTTTTTTTGGATGAAGTTTGCGTTGGTTCCTATAGAGTATTAACGGTCTCATTTCATTCTCAGTGGTCTCATTAGTTACCAAAGTGAAGTGAGCGGTTATACATGACGACAAGGGGCTGAAAATAAAGACGAAAGTGGGAAATAGAAAGTAAATAGTGAGAAAGCTGACCGCCCTGTTGGTCGAGTGGTTAGCGACCCTGACTACGCAATCAATGGGGCTCATGTTCGATTCCCGACGGGGCAGGCATTTATGTGATGAGCATAGATGTTTGTATTTCTGGGTTTGGGTGTTTATTAAATATATTTACGTATTTATATATGTATTTCTATGTATTAGTATCGTTGACTAACACTCGTATCACAAGCAAATAATTGCTTACTTTGAGGTTAAATCAATTCTTGTTTAAAAACGTTTGGATGTTTGATGTTTGTTACTCAATCACGCCAAAACTATTGAATGAATTTGAATGGAATTTGGCACACAGATAGATGATAATCTGGAACAGCACATGGACTGTAGTGTTTAACACGAAAAAATGAGCTGCTCTCGCGAGATATAACAAGAATATCTGTTATGCAGCAGGTTGCACGATGCAGCTAGTATTTATAAAGGTGAAAGTTTGGATGTCGGTGATAAGGCAATGGTTTCAAGTACGGATCAGGCAGCAGTTGCAGAGCTCTACGACTTAACTAATGGTAACGGATTTTAATAAAATTTGGCACACAGATACATGATAATCTGGAATAGCACATAGGCTAATTTTTATGCCGGAGAAGTGAGCTGTTTCCTTGGGCACAGCATACAGCAGGCTGCACGGTGCAGTTAGTGACTTCATAATTTTATTGGTATATACAATATCTGGTTGACCGAGCTTTACTCGGTTTGTCACATACCCATATCTTGGGAACCGAGCTTTTCTTGGACCTGGAACCTTGATAAATCGATTCCTTGACCCGAAAAACCCCTAATTTGTGACTTTCATGAAAATCGTTGGAGCCGATTATATATATATATAAATTGGGGTTTTTATTAGGGTGGCCCAAAAAAACCGACTTTATTTTTTAGTCTCGGGTGAAAAATGTAAGTTTATGATGTTTTAAGAGCCCTCTCCAAAAGACAGCTCGAAAAAAAATTTTTAAGAGGTCACTTCAAATTTTTTAAAATTTCAAAAATCGTGAAAAATCGAACTTTTTTTTTTAATTTTTTTTCTCGTTACGGTATAATTTTGTAGACCAAAAAAAAATAAGTTTCTGAAAGTTTCAGTACAAAATTTAAATTTTGAACGGTCGCTCATATTTTTTTTTATTTTTCGTTAATTAGCCATATCGCCGACTTTACGTGTTGGGAGTGGTACATTGGGGTCTTTTTGGTTTGAAAAAATCTTAACTTACGCTGCAAGGTCAAATCTCAACCAAGCTGATTTCTAAGACCAGCTTAGGATTCGAATCCACGCTTGGAAGTTTATTAAATAAAATTATTAAATTGAAAAAAAATTATTTTTTCTGTATTGCGCTTGATTTTTAGTTTATCTCGTGATATATTTTTATCGATTATGGTACTAAATATATAAAAAAAAATGCATGGAATTTTCATTCGAATTGTAAAAGGTCACTCGAAAAAATCTAAACTAATGCACTAATAAATTGAAAAAAATTATGAGCGACCTTTCAAAATTCAAACTTTGAACTGATATTTTCAGAAACTTATTTTTTTTTAGTCTATAACATTATACCGTAACGAGAAAAAAAAAATAAAAAAAAAAAAATTCGATTTTTGACGATTTTTGAAATTTTCAAAAATTTGGAGTGACCTCTTAAAAATTTTTTTTCGAGCTGTCGTTTGGAGAGGGCTCTTAAAACATCATAAACTTACATTTTTTCACCCGAGACTAAAAAAAAAATAGTCGGTTTTTTTGGGCCACCCTAATATATATATATATATATATATATATATATATATATATATATATATATATATATATATATATATATATATATATATATATATATATATATATATACGAGCAATTCTTGTATATATATACAAGAATTGCTCGTTTAAAGGTATTAGATAAACAATTGATTTTCTTAGTCTAACCTCAAAGCAAACACTCATTGACTTCGTGTTACTTAACAACGCCATTTGCTGGAATAACTTACAATATAAAAAATAGTATTGTTATTCGTCAATAGATGTCAGGAAGAGTCATATTTTCAGTCTTAATTGGAACTTTTAAGTTGATTATCGTTAAAACACGAATAAAATGACATTTTCTAAAAATAAATCCCCCCGAATCGCCCCCGAAACCCCCTATATATAGGGGGGTGGGGAGATTTTCGTGAAATTTAGTATACTAAATTTCATGAAAATCGTTGGAGCCGATTCCATGATTCCAATTATATATATATACAAGAATTACTCGTTTAAGGGTATTAGATTTAATTAAATGTAAAACCTTGTGTCGTAGGTCTGCGACAGTCACCCCGCAGCAGAATGAAGACAACACTCGCATATTTTTATTTAAAATACACAAAGAGACTTTTGTGACAAAAGACTACGTCAACTTTTACAAACTTAATACTGTGGTAAGTAATTTGTAAAAAAATTGTAATCTGGTGGAACTTGCAGGTCATCTCCTCCATAACTTCTCGCTATGTTGAGGTATTTTAAGTACACAACAGTTAATAATATACCCAAGCATAGATTTTTGAGCTCCAAGGGTTCAAAAGTCTGAAGTTTGTTGAACATGACACTATTTTTAATTTTGGTAAAGCTGCAAAAATTCATCATGAAAAATACAAAGCAATATTATTCTCAACATAATATTTGGAAATCAAACAAATTAAATTGGAATAAAATAACAATAATTACATTAAATAAATGTATTGAAGAAATAAAAATATTATGTATAATAAATAAATATTCACGGGACAAATTTCACTTACCGATCTAACCCCAAAGTGAGAAATTATTTGCTTGTATTATGGATATTAGTCAACGACACTAATACATAGAAATACATATATAAATACTGGAACATATTTAATAAACACCCAAACTCTGAAATACAAACAGTTATGCTCATCACACAAATGCTTGTCCCCGTCGGGGATCAAACCCGAGCCCCGTCGATTGCGTAGTCAGGATCGCTAACCACTCGAACAACGGGGCGCTCAAAATATATATTATATATTTTGACCGCCCCGTTATTATACATACTGTGCGGTGTAAATAATTTAGTAGTGTAATAGTGAAAATTTACAACAAGATTCAAACACAACCTAGAATTACTAATCTCAAACCTTAAAATGCACAGCTCGGGGCCAAACGTTATGGCTGTAAAAATATTTAATAAATTACCGGAAAAACTTAAATCGGAAGAAAATTGTAAAATATTTCTACGCGATGTTAAGAACCCATTGATAAATAAATGTTACTACACCTTAAGCGTATTTTTGAATGATAAATTTTAATAAGAAACATATTTGTTCAGAAAAGTGAATCAGTCCGCCTCTGCATTGCTGCACCCTATCAGGGTACATATGTTGTTCCTAGAATGTATACTAAACACCTATAAATGTATAACATATAACCCAATAAAGTATTGAGTATTGAATATAGTGCATACTGGATTTAAATGTTCAATTCATCATTTAAAATGTCATGTAAATTGTAATTAACCGTACTTATAAATTTGTGCGCCTTTGAAATAATTTAAAGGGCAAATCAAATATGTCCTTTGCAACCTTGTAAAATCGTACACAATCCCTGAAAAGACTTTTTTGTTTTGTTTTGAGAAAATCAGCTAAATTCTTACGACTGTATATTTTCGTAACTATATTGGTTATATTTTGTGCAATGTATTATCTTAAGCTTCTCCCGGAGCTCGTGTAGGCCTTTTTATGCAATATGAATACAGTTACTATGTCAGCAGGTTTGCTCCATCACGGATCCATGAAACTGTAGAAGTATGCAAAGTATTTTGTCAAGAAAGTAGCGGGAAATGATCACAAAATGTTAGTTATTCACACAAATTTATTTTATTGCCTACAATGTAGATATGCTCCTTCAGGAAAGATAAACTTACGCCAACTTTTTACTTTATGATTTTTTCGGAATTGAATTTAGTTGTCGTCACAAATTCTGCTTTATGTCTTCAACCGAATAAAAATGGATGCTACGAAGTGGTGATTTGGGTTTAAGAAAAAAGATGTGAGCTGGAGCCATATCTAAATGAGATGGTTGTTGGTGGTTGGTGGTATATCATCTTAACCGTGCCACGTTTGTTAATTTCCTTATGTGTTTATTAACTCCCGAAAAAATCTACAGGTTTTGACGAAATCCGACGAAGTTTTCAAGCCAAAGTGCTGATTAGATTTTGGTACCAACTGGTGCTTTAGTGTTGAATTTATTTATATAATTATTTAAAAAACATTAGGTATGTTTGTAAAGTTTTTTGAATCCCTCAATAACTGAGCGCAAACAATTAATTTTTTTAGAAATTTCAAGTTTTGTAGAACTTAGTAAATTGTCGTCAACTACGTTTTAATCGGTCAAGCTATTCAAATGTTATGTGAGAATGATAAGACTTGCCACATCTGTCCAGCTGGCGAACTTTTGGTATAGCTCACTTATCACTGAAACCAAAGATTGAAGGAAGTTTTTTATGTTCAGTTGGTACCGCGAATGTCTTCAATCAAAATTCCATGCTATTCTCGTAAAATTGTCCTAGCATGAGTTGATAATCATTATAATTTCATGGAATGTAACTGACTCGTGTTACCAGTAATCTCGTCAGCCATAATATTTGCTGATAATATTCACTTTGTTGAGGTGGTGGCTTCCCTAAGTGTTCAGTGTTGTTATACGTATAAGGAAAGTTTCTTTTCTAGGTGTATTTTTATTGCTGTAATATAAACTCGAATGAAGAATATGCATTGTGTTAAATCAAACAAATATTTCTTGGGTTCTGATGAAAGAGTTCGAACAATTAATTAATGCAAAAAGTTTAGACTATTAAAAAAGCCTTGAAATTACCTAATTATATTTAATTATTAATTAGAATTAATTGTTAATTGTAAATGAAATAAATGAAGTATAATTTTAAATACGTCGATGGGCTTAGTTACTATTACTTATTTAATAAATAAAAGAGTATCCTTATCTTTTCATGGAATAACCCTAAAAACATTTGAATTACACTTGAACAAGAAATGCTACCAGCAAAGCAGTATATTACGCGTGGTCACTTACTCATTACATTTTTTTTGTAAAAAACGACATGTTTCATAATAAATTAAAGACTATTAATATTCAACAGATTTCGCTTGCATAAACATCATTAGGGTATTTACAACTACTGATTTACAATAAAACCTAAATCCACACTAATCCATACTTTACTATTATAAATGCGAAAGTCTGTCTGTCTGTTACGCTTTTACGACTAAACCGCTGAACCGATTTTCATAATATTTGGCATGGATATAGTTTAAGATCCGGGGTCAAACATAGGCTAATTTTTTTTTCAAAAATTAGTCCCAGGAGGGCTGAAATAGGGGATGAATTTTTTATTAAAAGCTATTTGGACGACTTATTAATATACTCGCGGGCGAAGCTGCGCGAGTCAGCTAGTATTATATAAATATAAAAGTAACTTTGTCTGTCTCCTCTTCATGCTTTAGCTACTGAACCGATTTGGATGAAATTTGGTACAAATATAGTTTGAGACCCACGAATCCCACGAGTTAGTTTTTATCTCGGAAACCCCACGGGAGTGTATATCTTTTAAACCACGGTAATGAGGAGTAACTTAAGCTACTCTTATTTTAGAATTTTCCACGCGGACGAAGTCACAGACACAGACACAGCAACCATTTTTTAGGTTGAAAGCATATGTGCTACCTTTAACAAAACTGTATAATTGCATATTGTTATTTTAAAGGGCTGACAACCTTACTGGCCTATGTTACTTATTCTTAAGAAGGAACAAGTTTGATGCTTGTGGAATCTTTTTTTGCCACGTCTTTGCACAGGTGCATCTCAATTCTACTACTGTCGGTTGAGTTGGACATTAATGCTTCTACACTTGGAGGTGATTTTAAGCGTCTCACTACATCTCTGTGGTGTATATTTAAATTAAGTTTTTGCTCTTATTACGGCTGCATAATTTTGCATTCGAGACATTTTTTCTAATTAAAGATTCTAGTTTTCCAATTTGAGAGCTTTGGAGGTGGTTTTTCATATGGAATCAAAACTAGTGATGTTACAATTACTAATATATTTATGAAACATATTCATTTTACAGATTTGCGAATATGTGAAGTCACACGATTATTCGGATAGTTACATGCTCATAACAGACCTTACAGGAGTAAATGTCTTGGATCTAAGCCTCAGTCTAGATCTAGTAGTGACCAGGCAAGCAGCCGCTATATTATTGGTAAGTTTTACATGGTAACAATCAACTTTTTTATTATAAACAATCAACGACTGCTGTTGCGGCTGCCTTGTGTGTTTATTGGTTGTAGTTAGACTATGAGTTACTGGATTTTCATTCCAAATGAAACATAGTTTCTGTTATCTAAGAAAATCTTATGAAATGAAATGAAAAATATTTATTTGCAAGAATATGGGTGTCACAAGTTATTAAAATAAATTAAATTACCATCATATTATACCATAATATGGCGTGCAAACATTTTAATTTAGGTCGATTTCTTTATAATTACTACCGGATCAGAACGCGGCCACACACTGAGAAGATCCGGCGGAAGAAACTCAGCGGGCTTCTTTTTTTCTATTTCACGTATTACAATTGTATGTATTACAATTTACTAGAATTATTTCACATCAAAAGTTATTTTTACAATTTACAAAATATGATCTTATGCTCAGTCCAAATTTTTACAATTTACAAAAAATTACTATTTTACAAAATTTGCCGTTCAGTTTTTATTACATTTAAATTTCAAGGTAAAAGGTATTAACATTTAATCTTATCTGCTGAAAATTCTCCAATATCATAGTATGTTTTATTTAACAGTAAATCAAACAATTTTTTGCGAAATTTATTTATAGGTAATAAGTTTAGACTATCAGAAACATGATTGTATATATTAATTGCCATACAATATGCATTTTTTTATAAATAATAAGTCTTTGGCTTTGCACATGTAGCTTCTCACTGTTTCTAAAATATGAGTTCCCTAATACTTGAGCATTTGTTTTAAACAAATTTTGATGTTTTTTTACAAATACGCATACCGACAGTATGTAAAGACAAGGTAAAGGTAGTATTTTAAGGTTTACATGAATGTAGTTGATTAACATTACATATTGCACGTATACATTTCTTTTGAATTCTGAAAATCCTAATTAAGTCAACTGAGTTTCCCCAAATAGAGATTCCATATTGCAATACAGATGAGACATATCCGTGATATGCCAGCAATGCAGCATTTAAGTTGGCTACTTCTCTTATTCTTCTCAAAACATAGATAAATTTATCAATCTTTGTGCAGAGAGAATCAATGTGCGCTTTCCAATTGCAATGGTTGTCAATAAATATTCCTATAAATTTAGTGTATTCCGTATTTTCTATATTTATATTGTTAAATAATATATTTGATTTTTGAACTTTATTGCTATAACATGTTTGAAATTCAACTATCTTTGTTTTAGTCAAGTTAGTTTTTAAATTATTACTTTTTAACCATTCCGAAACTTTAAGTAAGGTTTCAGTTGTTTCTTTTACTAGATGATTTTTATTTTTACATTTAATGAGGAGTGTAGTGTCATCTGCAAATAAGAATGACTCATGTTGCATAGTCCCTGGAAGATCATTAATGTAAATTAAAAAGAGCAAGGGTCCTAAAACACTTCCCTGTGGTATTCCACAGTCACTACAACTATAATTTGAAGTATATATTTTTTTATGTGTCCTAGAAATTTTTGAAATTTCTACACACTGTTTCCAATTTTCTAAATAACTTTGTATCCACTCTAATGATTTTCCTCTTATACCATATTTTTCAAGTTTTGCCAACAGAATTCTATGAGAAACAAAGTCGAATGCCTTACTCATGTCTAAAAATACACAAAGTGGATAACTTTTTGTATTTAGGTATTCCGTTATACTCTTTACCAGTTCAAAACATGCTAAGGTTGTCGACCTACCTTTTCTAAATCCATATTGATTATTTTTTAATATATTACATTTCAGTAAGTAATTATGAAGTCTATCATACATAACTTTTTCAAAAATTTTTGAGAGAATCGGAATTAATGTAATGGGTCTATAATTATTCATATCGCAAGGATCACCTTTTTTAAGTATTGGTCTAACTATAGACTATTTTAGTCGTTGTGGGAACTTCCCTTCTAAAAATGACTACCACCTACCACCTACCACCTAGCTTGTAGTAGAAATCTACTACAAGCTAGGTGGTAGAGTTCTGCATCTCGAACCTATTCCTACCGCAAAAGCTCGGTACTTGTAACTTATCATGTTTCAGTTTGGAGAGTAAAATAGCGGGTGAATTTATGAATATGACATTTCGACCCCATCACATGTACAGCAAGGCACTATTACCATCTTTGGTGTCTATAGGCGATGGTTGTTTCTAAAAAAGACGGTGAAAACCCTCACAAATTATTCTTGGCTCTCTTAAAGCTACATTGTTTATTATATTTATTTTGTAACATAAGATAATCGTAGCAAACAAGCAGATGGGTTTTCTGATGGAAAGAGTCAACCATCGCCTATAGACACCAAATATATTATCGGTGTGTTGCTATCTTGTGGCGAGGTCTAATGCCACATGCATAAGTTTACCGGCTACCTTACCCTCCAAACTGGAAAACGACACTGACAAATACTGACGCTATCGCGGCAGCAATGGGTAAGGCGGTGGCAGTGGCGGCGCAAGATCATAAATTTATGTGCGCAAGATACATTTTACGAGGCCCTCTGTTCGCAACGCAAGTTTGGGAAAGACACTATTTTAGCCAGGCGCGGCAGCGACGCGCAGCGCGGATTCCTCGCGAGCGATAGCGACGCCAGCATTTTTTTCGGCGCGTTCATGGCTTTGAGTAATACATAAATCTCCGTGACGCGTTAGGCCCGAGGCCCCTTGAACCGCGAGGCCGTGGGCTGTGGCCCACGTCGCCCTCGCCTTACGCCGCTTTTGGGCGGTGGTATCAGACCCGTGCGAGACTATGCAGAACTCTACCACCTAGTAGCCACGATGGTAGTGACTCGTATAGCCAATCGGTCGCCTTTTACGACCTGCCTGGCAGAACGACAGTTGACCTATTCTTTAAAGGAGCTCAGAACCAAAACGGGAGGAGAGATGGGTTATTATAATCGACGTGTGCCTCGATCTTAGGTGAGATCATTAAAACAGCTATTTTGTTGTTTTGCACTTATAATCGAGCTATCTTCCCTCACCGAAGAACCTTGGTTTCTGCAGGAAGGCTATGGAATGAGAATCAAAAGCATACATCTTATAACTAAATCGACGTGGGTGAGTTCAATCGTTAACCTGCTGAAAAAGGTGCTCAGTTCTAAACTTGGGGACAGGATCTTCGTCCACAAGGGAATTGAGGAAATCTACGACGTCATAGATAAGAAAGTGCTACCGAGGGACTATGGTGGAGAGGAGCCAACACTGCAGGAACTACACGGTAGTATAATTAAAAAAATTATTGTTTCTGTCCTGTGTATGCTGGGTTCTGGCTCATTTACGAAACAGACTATCCTGTCAAGCAATTTGTAAAGAGTGAAGGGGCATTTCAATAATCAATCAATCATTTGTTTATTGCAAGAAATATTGTGTCGACGGTCACTACGTATATAAGGATATGTCAAAAATGTAATTTTTTTATTACATACTAGCTGTTGCCAGCGACTTCGTCCGCGCGCACTTCGTTTACTCCGCACTGTTACTTCCCCGTAGGTGATAGCGTGATAATATGTAGCCTATACGTTGACCCGACCTGTTAGTAATATTCTTGCAAAATTTAAAGTAAATCCATGCAGTACTTTTTGAGTTTACCCCGGACAAACATACAGACAAACAGACAAAAATTCTAAAAACTATATTTTTGGCTTCGATATCGATTGTAGATCACGCCCCAAGTATTCTTTTAAAAAAATATTCAATGTACAGTTTTGACTTTCCTACGATTTTATTATATGTATTATGTATAGATATAGATATGGCTTAAAATTGTCCAAACGCTCATATCTATATAAGATTTTTGGAACGAAGTTCCTTACGGCAGGCTTGGAGGGATAGGGATTTTGCTGCGCGACCGAACTGAAAAAAATGTGATAGTAAAACCGTAAGAAAAATGCGTGGAATAAAACCGTTAAATGAGACGTGCGCAGGCGCGACAGTCGCGTACACAAGCGAGTAGTGCCGTTTAGCCGAAGGAAGTTCGTTCCTACCTGGTGTCCCACGACACCACATCATTTTTTTTTCATTTTATGTATTTTGCTACTTATACAAATGTAATATAAGAACAAGTGCAATAATTGCAAATAATATGTGACGTAGACGCGGATATCTATACTTATCGGTGTTTTAAGATGCGCGTTTTAAAATTTAAAACGCTGTATAAAGAGACATGTCATTATTAATGTATTTTTAATATTTTTGCATGGTGACCTTAAGTTGTTTAAGGGAAGGTATTGAAAATGAAATAAGTTACAATACAATACAATAACTCTTTATTGTGCACCAAAATATATGACAACATTATAAGTTACAACATAAAAATAATACAAGTAAGATACACAAAGGCGGTCTTATCACTAATAAAGTGATCTCTTCCAGACAACCTTTATAATAAGGGTAACAATATACTAGAAAAAGTGGTGCTAACCACAAGATAATTTATAGTTTTTATGGTCTTAAATAATAATAATAATAAAAGTAACATCCGGTTATAGTTACACAGAAAAGCAAAACAAAACAAAACAAATGAAATAAGTTGTTGTTTTTATAAAACATTTATTATTATTATTCACTAGCGGACTTTCTATGCACTTTTACTGAAACACTTGAGTTACTTGAGTTACTGAAAAAGTATCGCACTTTGAGGTTTGAGGTTTAACGTGGAAGTTTAAATTCATGTCTAGATATGTTCTACCATTAAAATACCTTTTTATAAATATTAAAATAAAATAGAAGATATATGTTGTATTAGAATTGTATTACTACTGACGCCATCTATTATAAAGGTAACGAGTTAAAATGCTAAAATTTAACGAGTTAAACTGCTACTTTGGCGCGGTAGATTTAATTCATTTTCATTCGCTCCATTTTAGTACAATATTAATCTATTGATACACTTGTACTTTTTAACTTCCCGCTACGTATGTAAATAAGGAAGTTACTGATTTTGCTTCGATTTTCAAACATCGAATTTTCACCAGATGTCCACGTTTTAAGGTCCTAGGAACATTTTTCGACTATTTTCGCGATGACGTCAGTGTGTCTGTTATATATATATATATATCTCTCTCTCTCTTTGTGTGTGCGTGTGTGTGTTCGTGTGTATGTGTGTGTGTGTGTGTTTGTATGTATGTCTGTATGTAAACATCTCACAACTTTTGAACGGCTGTACCGATCGAAACGCGGTTGATGGCATTCGATTGGATTCCACTCAACTTAGACTTTCTGAAAATTTGAATATTGATTTTGATAAAATTTTGAAAAAACCCAAAAAAAAGTTGGCGAAACAGATTATTTTTAATATAACTTCCAGATTAATGTACCGATTGAGTACAAAAACTAATCAGCTATATAAAAAAAGTATTTTCACGCCCGTATCCCCGAAGGGATAGGCAGAGGTACAACAAGTGCACCCACGATTAGCCGAAGATGTTGGTCCCACAATGTGAAAGGTGGCAAGCCTATTGCCAACCGGGCACTTTCCAATCCCGGGCAACTTTGTGTTTATCAGAAAACTGAAAAAACATTTGTTAAGTGCCCGACCCGGGAATCGAACCCGGGACCTCACGTGGTCGACGCCAACGCTGGACCACTAGACCACAGAGGCGATAATCAGCCATATTCTTAAAAAAATTACGTCTAATGCATAAATCGCATCAAATTGGTTTATCCGTTTGGTTGAAAAAAGTCTTTTTTCGACATGACTTCGAAATATTTAAACCAATCAATTTTAGTATTACAGCTTTTCAAATATTAAAATTACGTTGTTTTCAGTAAACTTAATGTTTTTGAAATAACTTTCAGGCTAATATACTGACTTTTTTTACCGATTGACTTCAAAATCTCATCAGCTTTTCTCCTTTAAAAAAACTGCGTCAAGTACCGTTAATTGGATAAAAATCGGTCATTTCGTTTGGATTCGTCTTTTGATATCGCTTGGAAATTTTTGAACCTACCGATTATTTAGCTAAAGCAATAGTTAAATTGAGTTAAATGCCATTTGAATTTGACCATTTGAAATTTGATCAATTTGATCATCGTTTCCAAAATATACAATTTTTCAAAAATCAATATACTGCCATTTTTATCAAAATAGACTACATGTATGATTGTTTCGTTGGTTTATTTATTAGTGTATTCTTGCTGTTTTTTGTGACTTAGCAATTGAGACATTTCAATATTTATTAGAACTGAAAAAATATATGCTTTATAGTTTTTACTGTTTTGAGCTTAAAATACCTTAATTTAGCGGGAAGTTTCAGGGATGGCCTGCAAAATATTGTGAAACAGTACAAGTGTATTAATTGATTAATACTGTATTGAGATCAATTTTCAATCTAAGCCCGAAGGTAAAAAGCTAAAAAAAGGTATATTCATGCCCGTATTCCCGAAAAGGTAGGCAGAGGTACAACGTGTGCATCCACGATTAGCCGAAGATACGTCTTAGTCCCACAACGTTTTAAGTGACCAGTCTATAACCAACCGGGCACTTTTCCAATCCCAGGTAGCGTTATTTTTATTAGAAAATTGAAAAAAGACGCGTGGCACTCGGAGACTGCCGCGGTGAAGCTATTGCATAGCATTTTTTATCAACTTATGCAATTACAATTATATATTTATTTTATTTATGCAGTATTTTTTTTCTTTGTTTTTTTTTTCTTTGATTGATTAAGTTAAGTTAAAAAATATTCATATTTAAAACACTTTGTACACAAATTATACGCGTACAGATATTCACTATTGTACGTAGATGTTAAATAACTATACACCTATATACTTTCTCACAAAAAGCTGTTTACGGTAGTTTTCCAATACAACCAATGCCACCTAAAGGCGGGTTGCTGAACTAAAGAGACAAGCGTGATATTTCAAAAAGTCATTAAAAGTTCTGGTATTTATCGATAGATGGAAAAACTAAAAAGTATCACCCTTGTGCCGGTCGGAGTGGGGGGTGTTAGGATTTTTCGTTACGGAATTTCTGGATCCGGTCTCCACGCTCAAGGCCCGCAATAGAAGCTATGCAATAGCTTAAAAACACATTTTTGATTTGTCTGACTCGGGAATCGAACCTCAAGGGTTTCTTTGAGACAAAAATTCGAAAAATTTATTCGTTGAGTTTCTACCGTCAGTTCTACGTGCCTGCGATAAGTCTATTATGACGACTAAATGACAGTTAAACATTGGTTGATAATGTGTTTTATTAAAACTGTAATTAAACCGGGTTTCATTAATCTTATGTAGTAGAGATTCACGTGTACGCTGCGTGATAAAATCTGATAACGATGTTACGATAAGATACCGATGGTATCTGTGCGCGATAAGTATGAGCGTTATCGCGCCCTCGTTACAAAATCCAATATTAATCCTAAAAATTTTGAAGGTTTTTTTATTTCGAAAATCGATGTGAGACCAGGAATTTTTCGATTTTAGAAAAAAACCTATTTATTTTAGCAAAATATTAAAAATGTGTTTTTCTTTATAAGATTCACTTTCATTTTTAATAGGTACTCATTTTTCCTTGAAAACTTTTTTGCAAGAAAGCTACCATAAATAAAATATTGATTTCTATCAATATTAGGCTTTAAGAGCGAAGTGGTGGCGCGAGATGGATCTTGAGTAGCTACATGTTATAGGAAAACCGTACTATATTATAGGTTAACCAGAAAATATGATGTAAAATTTTATTAGATAACCTTTATATTTTTTCTGTGTAGATAACATTGATAACAATAAAAATTGTGTTTTTAATAAATAAAGAAAAATTTAAAGAATTTTTCTTGTAAGTACTAAAATAATTTAGTCTTAGAAACATGTTTCTTTTTTATTTTGGTTTTATTTTCCTGCGCCTTTCTACACAAAAGCCTGATTAAAAACTCCCTAAATATAATAACTTATTGTAGATAAAAATGTTTATAATTATCCATAGAATTATTTCAAGAGAGATTTGAACATTAATTATGCTCTCCTGTAAGTACATTTTATAAGTTGGTCGACTGTCACTCGAAACTTGTAAAGCCTTCTAAGCTGTGATAGTTTCATTCCCAAAACCAACCGCTTAACCTGCAGAGGGGGGGGGGGGGCTCTTAGACTAGACTTGGGACTTGACTTTAACAAAAATTAGCAATTTAGAGCTTAATATTTTACAAACAAGTCCCTTAATTGAAAACTTGTCATAAATTTACAATATTTTTTAAAAACCTATCCAAGATTCCCCACACTATGGAGTACGTGAGAAAAAAATTAACATTCCTACTTTACATGTAGGGGAGGTACCCTAAAAAAATATTTTTCAAGATTTTACGTTACCTTTTTTTGCCGTGATTAATACGCATATTCTTGCTAAATTACAGCTTTCTAGTACTAAGGATCTCTGAGTTATCATGCGGTGGGACGGACATAGCAAATCTATAAGGGTTCTTAGTTTACTTCGGTACCCTAAAAACTAAATAGCAAGTACAAAATAATTTCTTATTAACCTCAGTTTTATATAAACATTTTTTTTTATTTCAGATCGCTTTATCAGTGTCCTGTCTTCTGAGAAGAACTTGAAATATTTGCAGGAAGTAAGCGAATGCACGGTTGATGAGACGTGCAGACGTGAAGATAAGTTCAACGATCAGTACGCCAGTATGCCGGGAACCTTCAGAGCGTTAACAATAGACTAATAATATTAATTTGCGTATTTCAGATACACTTTTTATTTTTTTTTTCATAGAAGAGGGGGCAAACAAGCAGGAGGTGCACCTGATGGTAAGTGATCACCGCCGCCCATGGACATCCACAATACCAGAGGACTTGCAGTTGCGTTGCCGGCTTTTTAAGAATGAGTAAGCTCTTTTCTTGAAGGCCCCCAAGTCGTATCCGTTTGGAAACACCCCTGCCGGTAATTGGTTCCACAACAAAGTAGTGCGAGGCAAAAAGTGTCGAGAGAAACGCACTGTTGTGGATTTCCAGACATCGAGATGGTGAGGATGGAATTTCAAATTTTGACGCGATGTCTGATGATGGAATTCGGCGGCAGGAATTAATCCAAATAACTCGTCGGAACACTCCCCATGAAAGATACGATAGAAGACACAGAGTGAACCAACATCTCTGCGCAATGCCAAAGAGTCGAGCCGTTTCGAAATAGCCAGGTCGTCAACGATTCGAACCGCTCTACGCTGAATGCGATCAAGAGGAAGGAGCTGGTACTGAGGAGCTCCGGCCCAGAGATGAGAAAAGTACTCTATGTGGGGCCGAATTTGAGCCTTATAAAGTTGAAGGCGATGGACCGGCAAGAAGTACCGTCTAGCTCTGCTGAGCACACCGAACTTTTTGGAGGCTAGTTTAGCCTTACCTTCCAAATGACCGCGAAACTGAACGTAATTCGATATGTTGACTCCCAGAATCCCGATACTAGCTGAGGCTGTCAGGAGAGTATCCCCAAATCGAGGTGACACGACAAAGAGTGTCTTTTTAGCGGAAAACACGCAAAGTTGTGTCTTCTTGGGGTTAAAAGTGACCAGGTTTTGACGACCCCATCTGAGACATCGGTTAGTCGATTCTCAACTTCGGACACAAGCTTGTTTCGGCTCTCTTTGACGTGTTCCCGAGAAACACCGCTTCGGCTGGAGTATGTAGCATCACCAGTACTGTCATCCGCATAGCAATGTATGTTGCGAATTCGCATCATGTCATTGATATGCAGGAGGAACAGTATCGGTGATAGCACGCAGCCTTGTGGAACACCAGCATTGATAGATTTAAGGTCAGAGCACGCACCGTCAACTACGACCTTGATGCTCTGATCAGCCAAAAAACTGGTGATCCACTTGCATAATTTCTCGGGAAGCCCATAGGAAGGCAGCTTCGCCAGAAGCGCTTTGTGCCATACCCTATCAAAGGCTTTCGCTATGTCTAAACTAACTGCCAATGCCTCCCCCTTGGACTCAACTGCTTCCGCCCACCGATGTGTTAAGTATACTAGAAGATCACCAGCTGAGCGGCCGCGACGGAAACCGTACTGGCGGTCGCTAATCAGCTGGTGCTCTTCTAAATACTTGAGGAGCTGCGAGTTGATGATTGTCTCCATAATTTTGGAGAACAAGGAGGTTATGGCTATCGGCCTATAGTTAGACGGATTAGAGCGATCTCCTTTTTTAGGGATGGGATGCACTAAAGCTGTCTTCCATGAAATCGGTACTACGCCGAGTGAGTAGGAGAGCCGGAATAGGCGTGTTAGTACTGGCGCCAGCTCTGGAGCACATGATTTAAGTACAATCGGAGGGATGCCATCCGGTCCACTCGACTTATGGACGTCCAAGGAAAAAAGTTCTTTACGTACGGAAGACTGCAAGAATTTTAATTCCGTCATAGAACTATAGCACTGCGGGATGGTAGGCGGTGCATTTCCTTGGTCCAAAGGAACACAGCAGGAAAAAGGAAGGCTCTCCAAAGAACGAGCCCAAAAGATCAGCCTTCTCCCTTGCGGTATGGGCCAGAGAGTCATCGTCTCTGTGCAAGGCTGGAAATGAAGGCTGGGAGAAATTCCCTAAGACAGCCTTGGCGAGAGACCAGAATGCACGAGTGCCCGAAGGAAGGAGAACTAATTTCTCATCAATTCTGCCAATGTGTTCCGCCGTGTTGGTCCCGGCCTCCTTTGAAGAATAGGCCAACTGCCGTTCTGCCAGGCAGGTCGTAAAAGGCGACCGATTGGCTATCGAGTCACTACCATCGTGGCTACTAGGTGGTAGAGTTCTGCATTGTCTCGCCCGGGTCTGGTACCACCGCCTTACCTATTCCTGCCGCAATAGCGTCAGTGCTTGTCGCTGTCGTGTTCCGGTTTGGAGGGTAAGGTAGCCGGTAAACTTATGCATGTGGCATTAGACCTCGCCACAAGATAGCAACGCACCATTAACATCTTTGGTGTCTATAGGTGATGGTTGACTCTTTCCATCAGGAGACCCATCTGCTTGTTTGCTATCTTATGACATAAACAAAAAAAAAACATAAACATGTTGCTCTTTTGAAGAACCTCGAGGAAGAGTTGTACTTCTTTCGTAATGCGCTTGTTTTTACATCACGAGATGCCATCGCAGCAGCCCAAGCTCGGAAGCATTCCTGCTTTCGGCGTAAAGCCGCTTTGCAGTGGCGACCAAACCAAGGCTGAGACTTGCCACTAATGGGCACCGCAGAAGATGGATGGAAAAATTCCATACTCTACAGTGCCACATCAGCGACAGAGTCAGCGACAGCATTCAGATCATCCAGCGAGAAGTACAACCCCCCATGGGTAGGATGCAAAGAAAGACCGCATCCCGTCCCAATCTGCTGACCTATAGTGCCAAACGCGACGACAGCCTAGAAAAGGCGGCCGTGTTGGCGCGTGACCGGCACTTTGCTCCGAATCAGGCAGTGGTCCGACGCGCAAAGTGTATCGTCTACCGATACCTTATAATGATCTGGGTGAGAGGTTAGCAGAAGGTCCACCAGTGAAGGCGTATGGCCATCCACATCGGGAACTCGCGTAGGCGAGGTTACCAATTGTGTTAGACCATACGACAAGGCAAAATCGTGAACAAACCTTCCCGCATGATCGGTGGTGCGAGAACATAGCCATTTGGCTTGATGGACATTAAAATCGCCCAAGATCACGATCTCTGCGGAGGGGGTCTGCTCTAACACGAAATCTACAGCCATTTGTAAATGCTCAACGACCCGTCAACTTCAGTATTCCCGCAATAGGACCTGTATAGGCACGCGTAGCTGCGTGGATGGTCGTCGTAAACTACGCGTAACCAGAGGATGGATAGGTCCTGTCCTTTAAGTCTGCCGAGGCGCCGGTAACAGATATCTTCTTTGAAGTATGCGCATACACCAGCCCGCGGTATAAAGGAATTATCCAGTTTGTACCCCGGGTAGGAGGGGTAGGAAGTATCAGCCGGTGAAGATATCTGTGTCTCGGTGAAGAAGAGCAAAGCTGGCTTCGCCGTCTCGAGATGGTAGTGGACGGCGTTCAGGTTAGAATGATGCCCCCTGATGTTACAGAAATCCATAGTAAGCGTGGTAGGGGGTGCCATGGGCTTCTTGCTCTGTTTGCCCCGGACAGGGTTGTCTGTGAGCGCAATTTTGCCACCCCCAGAATACACATTGCAGCCTGAGCATCTCTGATCTGGCTTGAATCCAGAGCACGGACGCCCAGGTGGAGATTCTCCACTGCAAGTGCAAGTGGTACCCCACTGGGGTAAATTTTTTTTCAATCGCGCATCCATAGTGTGTGTGTGTGGTGAGGGGTTAGGCCTCCGGGACTCTCACAAACTGAACGAAACGCAGCAGCTGGGCTGCTACTTTACGTCGGTGTCAAGTGAGAGAGTGGTATCTTCCCGGGCGTGCCGGCTTATTCAGTTGCAAATGCAGTATTGCACTACCACTAATTTGGTTGACTGACTGCACCGGTGTTAAATAATTTTTTTCACAAAAAATATCCCACTAGTGGGCGATGGGGTCGTCACATCCCTACGCCGGCAATCTTATAACATAAAAAAATGTATAGCTTGACTTTAAATTATAAACTAACTTGTAACATTTGTTTGCGTTTACTGAAGATATACCCACATTGTTTTCCAATGACGTTTTATTTATTTGTTTAAGTTTAAAATATTGTATGAATTGTTTACACACTCAAATAATACTATCAATATCTAGTAAAATATAGTAAAATTAAAATATAGTACCTGTATGTATATGAAATATATAATTATGAAGCATGACTATTTGTTTGGTTTATTATAGGAAAAATATAATATATTTAACCTCTCGAAACTTTGACACGCAAGAGCGAACTAAAGCGCCAGGTCTCATCACTCGCCTTTTGGCGGGAATGGTGACTCGGTTGACTCGTTGGAAAAAAAATCTTTTTTTCCTACAACTAAACCATATTTTATCATTCTGTGAAAGACTGTGTATCAATTGATATATTTTCTGTCTATTAAGGATCAAAATAAAGTAATCGACAAAGTAGTTTTTATATTTACAAACAAATATTACAAAAATTACGTGAAAAATAATGAATTTCTAAATGACTTTATTTTTGGCTATCACGATATATTTCTTACAATGAATTGTCCAAATAGAATAATTAAACGGCCTTTATAATAAAAACAATACTTACATGAGAAAAATGCACCGTAAAACAACACAAAATTCAGTTTTATACCACTGTAAATAACTTTATAAATCGATAACACACACGCGGTCCGGTCGAACGAACAAAAGTGGCTGAAGTATAATAAACGACAAGAGCAGATGTCAGTTTACGAATTTGTCATGACAGATATTTTATCATAGAATAAACGTCAAAGACGTTTTCATACAACATTAGTCTTTATAATTAGAATTTTAAAGTTTAAATTCAAAAATTTAAAAAATCAAGCGGCGTAAAATTTTGCCTTCAGAGTGGCAGTACACGCAATTGTCATACATAATGTCTAATATTTGCCTCTACGAGAGTCGAGTGGTTAATAGTATATATAGTATGTATAAAAACAATTCATATTTGTGGGATTAAGCCTCCACCATAAGGATCCCACGCTGTGTTAAGCCATTTCAAAGCAGCCTTAAAAGGATTCTTACGCTTGCTGGCCGATCAGAAAAGCGACACGTGCCATACAGAGTACAGCTCTCGCAATTTAAAAAGATCTGAGTTACTGTGTGGTCAAAGGCTGTCACCGTGCTTCACAAAAGTGCTTTTAGGACTTGAAGATCACATTTCAGAGATAAAAATTGCTTGGCATTGGATATTTTTGTATAAAATCCAAACAAATAAATCTTAAGTACCTATTTAAGTAGGATGATATTCAAAACGTTGCCAGCCAAAAGGAAAAATATTCTACCACGTATTTGTAATGTGTGTATTCCTATTTTATGTAAGATATTATATAGCCTGAACTTTGCTTTTGCATTAAAATAAGTTTTAAGTGTTGGGACCCATTATAAAAAATAGTAGCAAAAATATTACAAAGCCGTTTGTCAGACTAATATTATGAAACATTTATTCGTGCAAAATAAGGACGTTTAGAAGACAAAAAAATTGTTCCAACTAGCATTCTAGATGTCGCAGTAATCATCAGAAAAAATACTTTGTCACTACCAAGAAGACTTTTTAATTTTTCTTATAAAACAATATACCATCGTACGGCGTTATTTCGTGATTTGCTTAGTGTTAAGTAGTTTTGTTGGCGACTGTTCTAGTTTTATCGACGAAAACATGTAGGGTAACGTGCCCTAAAGTCGGTTTGTGTCTAACGTTGGCCTCCTAATATGTTTATGCTGATAATTAAGTTTAAGTTCCACATATCGTTAAATTTGTGTTGCGAATGGCGACTTTACCCATATGACTGAGTATTAACACACAAATTAATTTGTGTCATATACTATTATACTCCAATGCGTGTATAGCACGTAGAAACCAAAGAGTCGCTACAAAGAGCTGTATCGTTTCTGATTTAGCTAAAAACATTAGAGGAGATTACGCACGGGAATTATGTTGTCCTATATTCTAAGATCAGAACCAAAACAGTTGCGGATGCTAGGTGGTGCTCAAGTCGTGCACAGAGCCAATAGTAGCTTGAATCATTATGGTAGTCAAAAATATTTAGCAAAGCATTGTATTTTTTTAAGTTGATTTAAATAAATATTTTGATAATAAGCATATATATCCTATTATTTTTTAACCCCCGACGCAAAACGAGAGGTGTTATAAGTTTCAAGCGAGTATCTGTGTATCTGTGTGTCTATTCGTGGCATCGTAGTGTAACGGCCGCCCGGCGATCTATCAGCCGGACGTGTTACTCCACCAATAGTATCCCCTTTTACTAGGGAATCTTCCTTTATACTCGCTTGGCTGCTCGAGGTACCGAAGATAAGCAAGATTTTTCAGGGTTCTTTAATAATAGACTTTCGTAATATATCTTCGTTTATTTCTCGGGGATGTGTCTATCCCCCGTCAAATCATAAAGAACACTCTTATTCTATCGTATTGCTTTTTCTAAACAAAAGAATTCTACATTTGAAAGCAGACAAAGCTGCCAGTTTGTATGTAACACCATAAAGGTGTTACATCAGCTACCCCCCAAGGTGGGAGCAGCTGAAACTGGAGGGGCATTTGTCTCCCTTCATATGGCCTACCTATCCCTATCCTGATTGCCCTACCTACGAGGGGAAGGTACATTTTGGTGGGACTGTCTTTTCCTAAAAGATAGTTTGCCCCATGTGTGGTTCTGACCATTACCACCACACCATGGCACAAACTTTGGTCTCCCAAAACCCCTCTAAAAGACAGACCACAGTCCCCTCACCTAACCTATCCTACCGCAAACATTTATTATTTTATTACACTTTAGCCTGAAGGGCTCTAGCTGTATAAGAGATAATAAGAGATGGAAAGGCATAACAATGCAAACTTCTTTTCTCTGGTGGACCAAAAGAAAAAAGATTGAAGTATTACTTCCTCTCAACATCGAGCTCGCCCCAATATATAGACCACGATCATAAATATTCCTTACTCTGAACCATATTAATACCATCATTATAATGTCTCCCATAACTATCCGAGTTCATGTATATCCTATACAGATATCCTTTGTGTCGACTATGTCGTACTACAAAGTTGAACTCCCCTTCAAAAGAATTTCAACCCTTAACCTATACTGACTCTTTCGACTTCATACTAAGGCGGCTCTGTCCCTAGTATACATTATACCCCCATAAGACTTTATTATTGAATGGAAGAACTTGAGAGGAATACATTGCTATTGGAAACATGACATTTCTTCATTTAATATTCTTTTGGTCATCTTTTTTTCTTTTTAGCTTCGGTCCATCATCACAGCATTGGTTGAGCCCCGTCATATTACATGAAACAAATACAAATATTAGTATTCTTATATATAAGCCCAAACAAAAGTAATGGTCTAACATGTAACAATTATTTATTACAATGAATGACTATAAGTACACTAATATTTTTTTTACATACGTACATGAAATGCTTTCAACCTATTTATATGTACAATATCTCTATATCTCCTATTGCTTAACTTCGTAATTAGATAATTTACATTAGATATTCTTTCCACTATTTTGAACGGCCCTTTATATAACCTACATAATTTCAAACTCCTATTGTCCACCCGTCTTGGTGTATATACTAATACTAATTGTCCCAGTGAAAAGTCCTTTACTTTAGCCCTTTTGTCAAAATATCTCTTTTGCCTAACTTGTGCCCTCCTAATGTTTTGTACTGCCTTCCGAACTAACGCACCTTGTAAATTATGTCTCTTGGCATAATTTACTTCTCGGCTTCGACTATCCCTATTTACCCCCATGTCGCTTTGGAATATCGGTTCCCTAGCGTACATCATCATATATGGTGAATCTTTAGTGGTTGATTGTTTGCTAGTGTTATATGCATGACATACTAATGGCACAAATCTACACCAGTCTCGTTGGTCCCTGGCAACATACATCGATAACATTTGAACCAGCGTTTTATTGAACCGCTCTACTAACCCATTTGTTTCTGGCCTAAACGCCGTACTAAATCGCGACTTTGCCCCAAATCGATTCACAGTTTCTTTCACTAGGTGTGACGTGAATACTGCTCGACTATCAGAAATTACCTCTTTAACACCTCCGTATCTACAAAACACCTCCTCAATCAGAAATTCACTCACTTTCTCTGCTGTAACTCTTTGTACCGGTTTACATATCGCATACTTCGACACATATTCAACACAAACTATAATATATTTATTCCCGTTTAAAGATTTTCTAAAAGGCCCTAAAATATCGATTCCTACCTTTTGCATCATATGGGTCACAGTTATAGGTTGTAGTTCAGCTACTTGTTTGACCTTTTTTCTTTCTTGACACAACCTACACGTTTTTACATACTTCTCGATCTCCTTCTCAGCATTCTCGCAATAATAACTATCTCTGAATTTACATAACGTGTTTGCCAAACCCAAGTGACCCCCTGACCATGGGTCATTATGCAGTTCCTGTAAGATCTCACATAACAAACCCTTTGGTATAACTACAAGATCTTTCATAATATGTCCACGCTTTACTCTCTTACACAATATCCCTTTTTTCAATTTATACCCCTTATACATTCCGGTATCGCTCATCCTTACTCGAGATAACCAACGCCTACATGACTCATCCATCCCTTGCTCTTCTTGGACCTTAACTACCTCTAATTTATACACTTCCAAACCATCCTCTTGTTCTTTCTGAACGTCCTCGACTGTACTCTCCACATTCAACGGGTTTCTACTTAAAAAATCGGCAACTACATTCTCTCTGCCTGCACAATGCACAATATCGAAATCATATGCTTGTATGCTCAGCGACCATCTCGCCAACCTTCCATTCATATCCTTCCTATCTCTAAGCCAACATAATGCCTTGTGATCGGTTACGACTTGGAACTTCAATCCCCATAAAAAATGCCTAAAATAATTTAACGCCCATACTAGACCTAAACATTCTTTCTCAGTAGTGGAATATTTCTTTTCTGCCTCACTCAACTTCCTCGATGCATACGATATCGGATGCATTTTTATTTTTCCTTGCATTAGACAACATCCCAGGGCTTCTCCACTAGCATCTATATACAACCTAGTTAAAACATCCTTATCACTAGAATAATGACTTAAAATAGGCGGGTTACACATTCGATCTATGATAATGGAAAACGCGTTTTGATGTTCCGAGGACCAACAAAACTTCGACCCCTTCTTTAGTAATTTTGTTAAGGGTAGAGCAATTTTGGCAAAATTATTAATGAACTTACGGTAATAGGAGAATACTCCAAGTACCGATTTTACCTGTTTTGCATTTGTTGGTGCAGGCATCTCTTTTATCGCCTTTAATCTCCTGCTATCTGGTCGAATACCATCCCCCGATATTTCATGCCCTAACACACTTATCTTTCCATACCCAAAACTACATTTATTTGGTTTAAGCGTAAGGTTCGCTTCCTTAAGGCGCATTAACACCTTTTCTAATGCTTCCTTAAATTCTGTGAAAGTTTTCCCCCATATTAATATATTATCAACATAACAGATGGCATTCTTGTATTTGATATCCCCTAATACCTTATCCATTGTACGCTGAAATACTGCTTGACTTGTTTTTAAGCCAAAAGGTAACACGTTAAACTCATACAATCCTGACGGTGTGATAAATGCCGTTTTGTGCCTATCACTTTCCGAAATCATAAGTTGCCAATAGCCAGAATTTAAATCTAAATCAGCGAAATAGTGGGCACCTGAAAGATATATTAAAATGTCCTCTATAATAGGCAATGGATAGCTATCTGTCACCACCTTTTTATTCAACTTACGATAGTCCACACAGAATCTCCATGTGTTATCATTCTTCCGCACTAACACTACTGGGGAAGCATAAGAGCTTTTAGATTCGCGAATAACACCGTTGTCTAACATTTCCCTAACTTGTGTATTGATTATTTCTAGTTGTTTAGGTGAGACACGATATGGCGGGTGGTGTACTGCTACCTGGTCTACCGTTTTTATTTCTATTTCTGTTAGTTTACACCTACCTAATTCTGTGGGCCTAAATGCGAAACATTTCCTATACTTATAAATAGATTTTGTAACATATTCTTTTGCTTTTTACATAAGTCCGGATTAATGTTAATTTCATCCATTTCGCATTCATTTCTAGAATTTACGTGCGGATATAATTTATCCTCGTTTTTCTCTACATAATTCACGTAATACATGTAATCCGGTTTTAACAAATTACATGATTTATTTACATCAGTGACATTACTATTTACAACGTTTCTATGGTAGCCGTCCATATTGGAAAGATCATCATTATTTCGTAGCGATGAGGGATTAATGAAATCTACATAGCAACGCTGTTTAAGACATATGAAATTCTTTGAAAAGTCTATTACAGCATCATATTTTTTCAGAAAATCTCGACCTAATATAAGTTTAGTTTTAATATTCTCTATTATTAACATTTCATTCGCAAAAATACTGTTATTTATCATTAAATTTACACACGTCTTTCCTATCACATTTAGTAACGATCCTCCTAGCGATTTTACAAAATGCCTATTGGGTGCATCATCTTTGAATGTTATTTTTAGATGTTCCGCGAGATCATTTGACATGCACGATATATCTGCTCCCGTATCGATTAACGCCGAACACGAACGACCCTTAATTATGACCTGTATAAATGGACTGGACAAACCTTTGCTTTCCGTCGGGAGATCTTCATCTGTTTGGGACGCAGCTCTCATCTCCCGCGTTTCATTCATTGGCGGCGTCCCTGTACGTTTTGGGTGTTGTGGTGTTATTGGACTGCGTCTGAAATCATTACGTGTGTTTGAGACCGTTCTTTCATAACGTCTCGGCCTTAGATTATACCGGGGCGTGTGAAAAACTTCCGACGGCTGTGGACGTTCTGCCTGCGAGCATATGGGCGTACCGGGCAGGATGTCTGGTTCCTCCCTGAATTTCACCTTCTGTTGTACTCCCATTGGCGGTTGTAAAGGAAGGTTACTCGCTCTCATTTGACCCCCAAAGACCTCGTTGTATTGAATGATTGTGTTTCGTAATTCTTCTCGCGACGAATACACTCTCATTCCTAGCTTTTCTTTTAGCGAGGGTAACATCGTTTTGATGAATTGTTTTATGAAAATTACGTCTGAAATCTCAGCTTTGGCTGCGATGTCGCTGAGTCTGTAAAAATATGTTAGTAGTTCCTCATCGCGGCCCTGTTTGGATACATAAAATCGCTCCATATAATTTATCGAAATAGGGAATTCGTTTTCAATTTTTATACATAATTCATTGAAATTGGCCGTGTCGGTATATATCATTTTATAAAATGCTAACGCCGGACCATCAAGATATAATCCCAGAAGTAAAGGTAAGCTCTCTATGTCCCATTTATTTATTGCCGCGACCGTTTTAAAGTCTTTAATAAACTCTGCGAACGCCAAATTCTGCGTTCCGTTGAAGCGCTTGATGGCCTCCATCTTAACTCTTACCCTCTGGCCACAATACTTAGCTCTCCTGGTTTTTTTTAGCGCGGTGATTGCGCGTAGCGCCTGAACGTAGTGACTTCCCGTAGCGACTTCACACAGCGACTTCTCGCAGCGACTTCACACAGCGACTGCACACAGCGACTGCACGGCGCCTCCGCCAAGTTGTAACGGCCGCCCGGCGATCTATCAGCCGGACGTGTTACTCCACCAATAGTATCCCCTTTTACTAGGGAATCTTCCTTTATACTCGCTTGGCTGCTCGAGGTACCGAAGATAAGCAAGATTTTTCAGGGTTCTTTAATAATAGACTTTCGTAATATATCTTCGTTTATTTCTCGGGGATGTGTCTATCCCCCGTCAAATCATAAAGAACACTCTTATTCTATCGTATTGCTTTTTCTAAACAAAAGAATTCTACATTTGAAAGCAGACAAAGCTGCCAGTTTGTATGTAACACCATAAAGGTGTTACAGTAGCGCCCTGGCGGATCGTCCGATTTGGTTGCAGTTTTTTTAAATGGAAAGCCCTGTTTTGTAAGATGGTTCTTAGCTATGATTTAATAGAATTTGTTTAACCATTTCAAGATCACCAGCTCTTTTCAGATTGATGAAAGGAATTAAGTAACTTGTAAAAGCTTTATCAATATTAAATTTTGTATTCTGTTGCTTTATTATAATTGCAATTACATGGTAACCTTGAGCTGATATTTTAAGATCCTCATTTCAAAGATCTATTTAACAGCAATTTACGTATTTAAATATTAGATTTTTCAAATACTGCAAGGCACTTTTTAACGGCTTTCTGATATCCATTTGTACAAAAAGTTGGCAGACTTGTGAAAGATCAGCGACAATTAAATTCTATGGTACCATCCAACTGAGCTCGTGGTATAGCCTGTATGTAGAGACTGGAACTCTCTGATGTAGAATTTTAACAAGACAATCTTGTTTGAACTAAGTTTTGTTGTTATAAGTACTAAGTTTGATTAGTGCTCATGTTGAAGAGGATCTGAAGATGGAGCTGATAAAATACTACTGAAACTCACGCGTAGAATGTAGAAAGAGATAAGATAGTCAAGTTTGGACTCCATGGATTTTTGATGATGACGACGACTTTCCATTACATATAATGTCGAAGAACTGAAGATGGAACCGTAAGAATGTAAATGTAACTCACAGATAGAAATTCAGATCATATCACGGAGTCATTTTATTTGTTACAGTAAGATCTTTCTCATGATGATAAGGCTCTGAAGAGTGAGCCAAAAAAGTGACATTGGAACTTCAAGAATCCAGATTCAAAATGGAACTACAATGAACTCCTAAACTACACGAGGTAATGTTTTTGAATTAGCACTCTATTGTCTTGCATTGGCAAACATCTTAGCGCTGGATGATTTTCAGGATCTGATGATGGAACTCAAACGTAACCATGAGAACTCTTAAACTAAATAAGATATACTAATCGAAATTTGACTCATTTGTTCTGTTTGGACAAACATTCTAGCGCTAGACGATTTCCAGAGTCTCATGATAGAGCTGGAAGTACGTTATGGCAACTTTGGAATAAATTAGAGCAACACCATCCACTTTGGGCTCGTTTGTATCATTATTATAAGGACTTTGGTGCGGAATAGCTCCCAGTGCCTGATGACAGAGCTGAAAGATGTACCCGTCAACTCCTAAGCTAAACCAAGTTAACCCATCAAGTGGGGAACAAATTCGATTTGTTTTTGCAAACAATATGGTGCTTGACGATTTCTAGTATCTGATAATGAAATTAGAACGTAGTCATGGAAACTTCTAGACTGAACAAAATAAACCTATAGAGCCTTTGCCTATTTATTTACATTAACTCTTATTAATTCTCATAAATGTTTTTAAAATGAAGTAGGTACGATAGTGTTACAACGTTTATAAAAACGCCAAACTATAAACATTAAACATGTTTGATGTTCCCCGGCCAGTATACAAGTTGGATGTCTCACACTGGTGTCGGAAACAGCGGTGTTGCCAACGGGTGACATCCGCGTAACAACGGTTTGCATCGATGTTAAAAAACAACAAAAACGCCCATTGCTAGTCGCGACGGTCTGCATGACGAGATCGAGGCGCTTAGTCATAGCTCGCGTCCGTTCGTTCGTCCGTTTGTATGAAGATGGAATACTGTATAAATAATATTACCGTGACGCCAAAAACTTCATGTTCGTGTGCAAATATCAAAATGAATCACCCACGAATGTGTGAACAGTTACTTCGCGACGGAACTCAACGAATGTTTCGTCCAATGATTCGTCGAGTGACGAGGCAAACGTCGCCCAAGAAAAATTTAAATTTGAAAATATTCAAAGTATTTTCAAAACTGGTTCAGAACGTTTAAAAATTAGTTCCTATAAACAAACTTACAAACATACTTCATTCTAATATTGATAAAATTTTAATTTTTCACCCGTGTTGGTCCCGGGCTCTTTTGAAGAATAGGCCAACTGCCGTTCTGCCAGGCGTAAAAGGCGACCGATTGGATATGCGAGTCACTACCATCGTGGCTACTAGGTGATAGAGTTCTGCATTGTCTCGCCCGGGTCTGGTACCACCGCCTTATCTATTCCTGCCGCAATAGCGTCGGTGCTTTTCACTGTCGTGTTCCAGTTGGTAGCCGGTAAAGTAATGCATGTGCCATTAGACCTTACTACTACAACAACGAACCATTAACACCTTTGGTTTCTATAGGCGATGGTTGACTCTTCATCCTGCTTGTTTGCTATCTTATGATATATATAAAAAAAAGTTTGTCATAATTTTTGTTTAAGTGAGAAAAATATTGATTTCTAATTTGTTTTACTTTATTAGAACCCCGAGGAAACGTTTCAAATATACTGCTTTGTATCATCTTAGAGTCATAAAATGTACCAAATGGTTATCAAAAACACATTTCCTGTGAAAGGCATGCACATTTAATTTATTATCATTTTATGTTATCGTTTTTATGTTGCAGGTATATATTAGTCTAATTTAGGAACTAGAGTCAGGCTTCACTATAGAGACAACATATTTTACCTAGAATTTAGCATGCCAAGAAATCAGTATAATGCGAGCGGATACACAAAAAATCTAGGCCAAGGCTATACTTAATGAGTAATTTAAAAATGGCTTTTTTATTAATTAAACATTACACTTACGAATTTGATGAGTTTTTTTCCCCCGTGTTGGTTCCGACTCCTTTGGAGAATAGACCAACTGCATTCTGCCAGGCAAGTCGTTACAGGCGACCGATTGGTTATGCGAGTCAATACCATCGTGGCTACTAGGTGGTAGAGTTCTGCATTGTCTCGCCCGGGTCTGGTGCCACCGCCTTACCTATTCCTGCCGCAATAGCGTCAGTACTTGTCACTGTCGTGTTCCGGTTTGGAGGGTAAGGTAGCCGGTAAACTTATGCACGTGGCAAGTCCTGAAAATGCTTAAAAAGCGAAACCGTTAGGATGTAATATACTTATATTACATCGTGAAGATGCTTAAAAAGTGAAAGCGGTAGAGTGATATACTAAAAATACGTTGTAAGGTGAAATTAAAGTACAAGTGCTCAGTCAATTGTGTCACAATAACAGAATTTTCACCAAATGCTGATGGTGAAAAGTATAGAATTAAGCATGCCTGAAGTTTTCTGTAAATACGCGTATTTACAGAAGATGTACAGAAGTTATAACACGATTAATGCGTGCTCCCAAAAAGAAACGTATTTGTTGTGAATAATGATCTTGAGTTGAGGTTTGGTCGATTTGTGTAATTTGTCCAGCGGTATTATTATTATTACCTCAGGCACTCGTATTTTAATCAGTGATAATGTAAGTTTATATTGTTACGAATAATCTAGAAACGTGTAGAATTGGAACGCTGGAGAAATCTCGAAATAAAAGAAAGAGATAACTACTCCTATTGACAAACAAATAGTCGACCTAAGCTATACCATAATGAAATTTGTGGTTTTGGGCATAAGGTTGAAAGTAGCGTGTACTAGGATTGATGACTCATAACTTGTTTACAATAAGTGATAAGAAGTGATTCATTGTTTCCCGATACATTTAGATTTTTCTGGATCCAGGTAGAACTTTGCCCTGGGTATAAATAGAGATGTGTTGACAAATACAGGGCAGTTTTTATCAAGCGATCGAGAGCGATACTTGAAGCGACCCGTGCGAAGCGAGAAGTGTTTTATTGTGTAGTGTTCTAAGTTCAGTGATAGTACAGTGAGTGACTAGTGTTATTCAGAGTATTTAAGTATTACATTGTGTTGTGTTGTGTTGTGTGTATTTCTATTGTACAAACATGGATTTAATATAAGTAGTGTTTTTCTTACAATTACGAACCCGAAGTACGTAAAAATATTAATGAAGGAATTTTTAAAATCGGTTCATCAAACATCTACACACACTCACAAACCAATTTTTCCCTCTTTTAATGTTCAATATTAATAATAATACTGAATTAAAAATTTAAAAATTCTATACACATTCCTTTATCATTAGATCACTTTCTGTGCTGATTCATACATCACGTGCAACATTTGCAGAGCGAAACATAATAACTTAAATGTAGACGATATTTATTTTCCACAAGTAGCTGGTCATCAGGAGACCTTAATTTAAGGGATGGTATGGTATATGCTATTGACTCTGAACATATAATAAGAATTGGGAATATTTACCTTGAATAATTACTAGGATCCTAACTCTACTGATGACAAGCATAATAACTTGGAGACGTTGCTTCTATTTTAAAGTATGTGTTACAAATGAAATCACTTATACCTACAGTTTACGTATATTTAGTTTTTACTGTTCACATCCAACCGATTTCGCTTATTACAGCATCATCAGGGATGATTTATACATCACTACATAGTATAAAACAAAGTCGCTATCTCTGTCTGTCCCTATGTCCCTATGTATGCTTAAATCTTTAAAACTACGCAATGGATTTTGATGCGGTTTTTTTTAATAGATAGATTGATTCTTGAGGAAGGTTTTAATATATAAAAATTACCGATATTCCCACGGGAACAAAAGTTACACGGGTGAAACCGCGGGCAGGTCGCTAGTTTATATTTTTAACATCAAAATATTATAATTAATGTTAAAAATATTATAAATGTGCAAAACATCCCTGATGATCTGTAATAAGCAAAACCGGTTGGATGTGAACAGTAAAAATTAAATATACGGGAACTGGAAGTACAAGAATAAACTCAATTTGTAATACCTACTTTAAAATACAGTTTTGCCAAGTGCCGACGATGGAAAGTATTCAATTTAACCAAACAAAGCTTAGATACTCAGCAAATCAGACTTTTAATTAAGAACAACCGTAACCTTAGTTTATTCAATTAGATGTCTTTACTTTAAAAACTAAACATATTTTTTGCATATTTCGTAAAAGTATTTTTATGGTTTTGGGTGATGGTGGCTCTCCTACTGTAAAAAGATGACTACCGTAAATAAACACTGAACATGTCAATGATGCGTGGCTAAATGTGCTATAGAGTACAATGGTACATGCATACATATTATATCAGCTGACTGACCCTATTGGAACGCGACATAGACAATCACAGATAGGGGCAGAAATTGGCAAGACAATGGGACCGAGTCCTAGTGACACGCTACACAAATCTGGCACCTTCTTTTAAGGATCCGTTAATTTACCATTAATATCTAGTTGACCGAGCTTTGCTCGGTTTTTCACATACCATATATTGGGAACCGAGCTTTTCTTGGACCTGGAACCTTGATAAATCGATTCCTATAGAATAAATTTTTTTTTCTGTACCTGGTTGACCGAGCTTTGCTCGATTTTTCACATACCCATATCTTGGGAACTGAGCTTTTTTTGGACCCAGAACCTTGATAAATCGATTCCTTGACCCGAAAAACCCCTAATTTGTGACTTTCATGAAAATCGTTGGAGCAGATTCCGAGATTCCCATTATATATATACAAGAATTGCTCGTTTGAAGGTATTAGATACAGTCAAGTTTATAAAAAAAGTTTTTATCCAGACTGAGATTCATACCCGAGATTATTCGATCTACATCCGAACAGACTTACCACTAAATAATGGGGTACTACTAAGTATCTTTTGTACCCTACATTAAAACATTAAAACGATGCCATTAAATGATCATAAAATTAATGAGAGTACGTTACAAAGATAATGATATTTTTGAAAACCAGTTGGCAAATTTTATGAGTCTAAGCTGATAGACAACAATATATAAAGCACGTTTCTTGAGGATTCCAATAGACAATTATTCAAAATGGTTTCGAAGGTAAGACAAATTACAAATCAATACTCTGTTCACTTTAAAAATATATATGTTCAATATCTATTATTTAAATGTATACTAATACTATAAAGGCGAAAATTTGTAAGTTTGTGACTTTGTTTGTAGAAACAAACTCTCATACTAGTAAATTAATTTGGGCTCTGAAATAAACTAAGAACCCTTATAGTTTCGCCATGTCTGTCTGTCCGCCTGTCCGCAGCATAACTCAGAGATCGTTTGTAAAAGAAAGCTGTAATCTGACCGAATATATTAGTCACACAACATTTACAACAATTAACATCTTTGGTGTCTATAGGCGATGGTTGACTCTTCCATCAGGAGATCCATCTGCTTGTGTGCTATCTTATGATATAAAAAAAGCTCTGTCGGTATCTACAACTAAAAATGTGTAAATTGTTGCCTCTAAATTACTTCCCACTAAATTAAGGTGTTTTAAGCTCAATAGAGTAAAAAATATAAGCATAGATTTTTCAGTTCAAACATCTATTTTCTTAAAAATGACAGTATATTAATTTTTGAAAAGCTGTATATTTTTAACATCAATATTAGCATTCAACTCAATTTTTGAGATCTAAAATATTGCTTTAGCTAAATAATTGATAGATTTTATTTTTAATTTTCTTCATTGATAAATCCCAAACAAATTGACCGGTATTTGACGCAATTTTTTAAAGGTGAAAAGCTGATAAGATTTTAAAGTCAATCGGTGAATTGACTTGAAAGTTATTTAAAAAAAATGTTAAAGTTTGCTTAAAATAACGTAATTTTAATATTTGAAAAGCTATAAGTTTTGAGAATTAGATTCGATTTTGATTTTTGAAACGGCATTTGACGTCGTTTTTTTGTACTAAAATATCGTAGAATACCAAAAAATGATTGGTTGAAAAATTTCGAAGCTGCGTCGAAAAAAACTTTTTTCAAAATTTTTCGTCAACGATTACTCCCAAACGGATAAATTAATTATGATGTAATTTATGTATTAGACGTAGTTTTTTTGAGGAATAGAGCTGATTAATTTTGGTACCCAATCGGTACATAAATCTGGAAGTTATATTAAAAAAATACTGTTTCACAAAAATTTTTTTTTTGAATTTTTTCAAAATTTCTCAAAATCTCCTGGAGTGATGAAAAAAATAAAAAAAGGGTTGAAAAATGCCTTTTTTTAAATAACTTAATAACAGTAGGAAATAGAAAAAAAAGTTTCAAGTAAAAGTTGTAGAAAAAAAAATTCTACACAAAAAAGTTCGTCTTCATTTTTTGTTATCTACTTTAGTTTAGCTACAAAAAATAAAAATTAAATTTGTAGTAAAATATGTAAAAATATATAAATATGGGAAAACATATGTAGTAGTGTTAGTACATATTTATGTGATGCGCGCGCTGCATGGTACAGGGCCGTAATAATTCTGGTAAGTTTTTATAATTAATTACAAAGCAAATTTAATTTTTATTTTTTGTAAGTAAACTAAAGCAGATGATTAAAAAAATGAAGAGTAACTTTTTGTGTAGAATTTTTTTCTCTACAACTTTTACTTGAAACTTTTTTTTCTATGTCCTAGCGTTATTAAGTTATTTTTAAAAAAGGCATTTTTCAACACTTTTTTTATTTTTTTCATCCCTTTCCCCTAAATTTAAATCAAAATTTCTTTCATAATATCATTATTTAAGTATTAATGAACACATTTTTACTCATTGCGCCAAAACTGGTCAGATCGTGGTTTCATTAAACTTTTTACTGGACTATTACTCCACATAAATTTTATATAATTTTTTAGATAATTGCTAATCAACAACTAAAAAATTATTATTGGTTTTGTTTTTATAAATTATTAAAATTAATTTATTTAGTGCGAATTATTCGCACGGGGCATACTAGCATATTATAATGAATTTTATAGAAAAACTATCACGGCTATGCAATCGACGAGGCTGGGGTTCGATCCCCGACGGGGACAAGCATTTATGTGATGAGCATATATGTTTGTATTGGTACACATGTTCCAATATAAACGCCACCTCCATCGAGATAATGCGATAGCCCCGGATGGCCCTGATCGTTATCACCTTTTATGACTGTCGCAAAATGGCGATGCTGGCACTTTGCAGCGCTGGGGCTCAAACTGGAGTCCCGTACAAGGCCATTGAGCGCACCAGTAAAAGTTAGAGGTGGGAGCAGGTCACACCAGGTCTCCAGAGATTTGGCAGCAGCCGCGAAAGAACGGTAGCCGCCAACCGTACGACGGGGAACCAGGCGACGGAAATGTCTGCTGAAGTCCCAGCGGCTGTCAAGAATGAGTCTGAGATACCTCACGTCAGACTTGATTTCGATCTAGACATCGCAAACCACGATGTAGAACCCTGGAGCGGCGTAGCCCTCGGTCTGTGACCTCATGTTTGACGACCGTCACCTTGAGGCCCAGAGCGTGGATGCGCACGACGACCGATGCCACGCCTGCTGCAGCGAGGCGGGATTACGCTACCTAAGGTATTTAGTTAGTAGTAGCGGGCAGACCCCGCTGGCCGTGGATAGGGTGTAGTCCGCGTAGCACGTCACCACGAGGCCCGCGGGGAGAGCACCTCGCAGTACGTAATCTTATCCGATGTTCCACAAGAGAGGGGCCTAGAACCGACTCCTGTGGAACACTGCACACCATCTTCCATATCCCATATCGAGTCCGTCTCCCCACCCCCGGTACTTAAAATACCTCTGGCTCAGGTAGTCCCCTATCAGGCAAGGGAGGTATAGAAGCTCCATGTGGTATTTAAGCGCCTCCCTTACGCAGCTCCACAGAATTGTGTTGAAGGGGTTCGCGATGTCGAGTGATACCGCCATCAACACCGCCGCGGATGAAGATTTTCTCCGAGTCGCCTTGACGCGATTGATCGCGTCAATCGTGGAAAGGCCGGCTCGAAACCAAAACTGGGGGTTTGGCTAGATCGGGACCTACTTGAGCCATGTGCTCGACCAGGCGCGCAACAACTATTCGTTACAGCTTGCACTCCTTGTCGAGCAGCACGATGGGGCGTTAGGCGGAGGGAGACTCCATGAAGGGTCCTTCCTTTTTCCGAACTTACCTACCTTTTTCAACACACTAGAGAACCATCCCGACTCCACGCAGGCACCATAGAGCCAACACTAAGACGTGACCGTGTACTCCATCCGGCTCGGGCGTTATATTCTTCACCCGGAGCTTGTCCATGACTGCGATAGACTCCTCCGTAGTAAGTCCAGGCAGCTCGCCCTCCTACTCATTTCGCCACATGGTCGCGTCGCCATAGAAGGCCGACATGTTCAACAGAACGCTATACCTTGGATGTATTTAACTGTAACTAATATAATTACAGCTTACGAAATTCAATTATGGTTTAAATGTTGTTAAAGACAATTATTGAGCATTATTTAAACTGGGAAAACGTTACAATACTAAATAATCGTGGTTAAAAGTTAAGATCAACCATATTTACAATAATTATTAGTTCAATGAAAAAAAAGTTCAACTTGCACAACACCAATTTTTCCACGGAATTGTCATTTTGATGTATATGTACGCAGCAATAATAAAATATATATTATCACTTTGGCTGGACGTACTCCCGCGTGCCTAAAATATTCATATATTAGCTAATCTTACATATACAATTAATGTTTCGACGTACTGATTTTTACTTAAATATCTGGGGTGTGTTTAAGAAAACTGAATTTAAATTTAATTAAAATTTATGCTTTCCATATGTTTAAAGTTTTCCTTTGATAATATTCTTAATAAAGGTAGTGGTACTATAATAATGTGAACTGATCTTTACAACCGCATTATGAATAAAGAATTTAACATTATTCAGATTTTCGTATATAAATAATAAAAAAATTAATTTAATGATTTCAGAAAATAATTATAGTATTTTTGGTCATCGTCTGTTTGTGTCAATACATAAGTAGTGCAACATTAACAGCCCGTATAAGTCAAGATGCTGCACATGCTTCAGAAGATAATGCAGATGATATTGTAACAAAATCTGATACACCTGAATCGGACGTCGAAAGCATGACACGGGTAAAACAAGACATGAAGGATTGGAGAGATACAATTGCTGCTTTAATTAAGAAGAAAAACGGTCGTTAGCGAAGATATTTAAGAGTTATTAAGATATTAAACATTTAACATATTCGCAATAGAAGGCTTAACAGTAAATAGGAACATATGTATCACATTATTTTTGGCATTTAACGAAATAAATTATTTGAGCTGCAAAATAAATCATTTACTTTACTTCCTTAATATAAAGCTACCAAATCTTATGCCTTTACCTTAAGCCATACTTTTTTGTTATGTGCACCCTGCAAAAGCTCTAGTTTGCGTTAATTTTACTTCAAAATTACCAGAAATTTTTACAGATATTAAACATGCTTTAGAGCAACTAACGCTCGCTGTACAATCAGAAATCTCGCCACGAACATGTTTGTCAAAAGTGACACTTGGCTACGGTTTTGTATGAAAATGAGCGATGTAAATCATTGATATAAGAAACCCTAGATGCACAGTCCGAATAAAACTGACACTCAAAAGTGTCCCTAATTTCTTTTAAGTAGTTATAGATATGGCAAAAACATATGTCTTTGCATATCCAACCTTAAGTGCAAGACTTATAATAGTTTTTACAAAGCAATGTACGAAAATAAATAATAGTTTAAAAAACTAAAAAACACGCTTTTTATAGAAAACCGAACTAAAAAAATAGAAAATAAATTTTAATAAATTTAAATTAAGAATAGTGTTAAAAATTTCAATAATTATAAATTAATAATAGTGTGAATAAAAAATAATAATTTTATTTAAAAAAAAGCGTGGGGTGCATGGTGTCAATAGTTATAAATATTTTATTGACACATATGAGTAGAGTGATTATCGTTTCGGTAATATCTTAAAAAGCACCCCACGCTTTTTTTAAAATAAAATTATTTTTTTTATTCACACTATTATTAATTTATAATTATTGAAATTTTTAACACTATTCTTAATTTAAATTTATTAAAATTTATTTTCTATTTTTTTAGTTCGGTTTTCTATAAAAAGCGTGTTTTTTAGTTTTTTAAACTATTATTTATTTTCTACTTTTTAGTTTGGTTTATTTATAATAGCTTGTTTTTTTAATTTTAAACTATTGCACGACTCATGATGCGAAGCATCAGAGAGTGCTTTACGATCGAAATTTTTTTTTCATATATACATATCTTCACGCCAGATCCCTTACAGGGTAGGCAGAGAGAACCGAGTGCCATACATCACGATCCTTGCAGGCTTGTTTCGCTTCCTCCACATTCATCATTCTTTTCATACACACACTCCGGTTGCGAAGACTCTTGATACCACCTTCGGAATTTTTTTTCGCCTTATTTTGGCAACTATTTTTAGTATTATAGCCTTGTTAGTTAACGGAATCAAGATATTTTGCATACTATTGTCGAGATAATTTAATGGAAATTAATTCTATACTTGCTAAAAATTAATTTAGTGCAATAGAAACGGAAAAAAATATGAAAATTGGTCAAAAAATTTCCATGTCCGTCATGTATGAAACTCCGGAAACACTGTAACTTATGAAAAAATCAATTATTTGAGTTATTTTTTTTAATTCTAATCGGCAATTGTAGATCATCGCATGCGAATGTCTAATAAATTCAGTGTCGTTTAATTACAATTAATAAAAAACGAAAACTACAAGACTGTATATCTATATATATCCATGTAAAATTAACATAGATGGTGATATATCTATATCTATAAATATTATGTACATTTATTTTGTTTTTGTTTTTTGTTTTTTTATTCAGTCAATTAAACTCAGTCACAGAGACGGTGGCGGATTCTTCGTGGCTCGTGAAATCTAAGTTATATGCGCAGACACTGTTGCAAACTCTAATGCGCATACCTAGTCGAGTGCCGCGGTAGAAGCACGGAACTACTTATACGCTTATAGACATGTGTGTGTGTGTGTGTGTGTAAGTGTGCAAGGCGTTCCTGTCGTACTCCCATACAGGACAATACGACGGGGCCAGGTATGGGCCATGCTTGGCGCAATGCTGTCTACCTCTGGCCCATGCTTGTAAACCCGCTTTGGCCTAGCCTTGGTAGAAGTAGACTCGGTAAGATCCAAGAGCGTCTAGCGAACGAGCCTTTTGAGCAGAGAGCTATTAGAGTTGTTCTCATTATTGAGCGAACTAGCGAACCGAGCAGAAGGCTCATAGAATTAGTCTCATTGAGGAGCGTTTAGCTAAAGAATCCGCCGAGCAGAGAGCTCGTGGATTAGTAGTGATACGAAACCGTACAGCAATTGAGTCTGCTCAGCCACGTGAGAACCGCCTAGCGGTAGCGCGTCAGACGTCACAAAGACTTCGTTCAATTACTGAGCGTTATTTTATAACCACCATAAATCAATATGCTGAAGTACCATGTACAATCTGTAAGAAATTATTATATCCAAAACAACAGACGTCATTAGTTAAAGCACGTCTTGATTTTTTTTTTGCTCGACTACCATAAAAAAAGAAAAGTTCCTTCTCAGGCCTACTGGAACAACATGGAAGTTATAACTTTACCTCTTGAACTGACCGACTTGACAGACGTAGAACAAAGACTTTTGTTAAGAGTAGTTCCTTTTACAACTAGTTTCCACCCGCACCAAAGTGCTCGTCAACACGAATCAAACGAGCCCAAACTCGATAGAGTTGTGTTATTTAATTGCTGAGCTCCTATGGTCACCTTCTGGCTTCATCATCGAACCCTGCAGGATCCTAGTTAGCACCAAGCACCAAAGTGCTCGTCAACACTAATCAAATGAGCCCAAATTCGATAGAGTTGTGTCATTTAATTGCTGAGCTCCTATGACCATCTTCTAGCTACATCATCGGACCCTGCAGGATCCTAGTCACCACCAAGCACCAAAGTGCTCGTCAACATGAATCAAATGAGTCCAAACTCAATAGTCTTGTTATTAACCGATTTTTAACCATTTAATTATTAAGTTCCTGTGGTCACCTTCCGATTCAGATTCATCAGATCAACTCCATGTCATAATAAGGTTTCATTGTCATTCAATTAACATACGTATACAAAATTTCAGCTCAATCGGTAACCGGGAAGTGGATCAAATTTACTTGCGAGATTTGATTTCAGACATCGAGATAGGTACAATAAATAAAAAAAATGCTCATAAAACAAAAATTACTGGGCCTACCTGAATCAAATTTTTATGGGACCAATTCGAAACTATTCCGCATCAAACAAAAAAAGAATCACGTAATTCGGTTCAGAAACCTCGGAGAAATCGGTGTACATACATAAAAAAAATATACCAGCCGAATTGAGAACCTCCTCCTTTTTCTGAAGTCGGTTAAAATTGGAATAATTTTATCAAATTAGTGTATTGTCATCGGACCTCGATAAATCTACAAAGTTTGAACGAAATCTGGCCGTTTAAAGTGGGTCAAAATCGCGCCCAAAGAAGTCGGTTACAAACAAACATACAAACATACAGGTGAAGTTAATAAAAAGCGTGTAAATAAATAAAAAGCGTGTAATAAATAAAATTGACAGAGACGCGGGCGACGCGATTCTATTTGAAATGAGTGCACAATTTCAAATTGTGCGCTCATTTTTGGAGGACGTTTTTGACACACTGATTGTGTATCTTGGGTTTTTTATATCAATGATGTAAATCAACATTGCGTTTTCGAATAAATTAAATGACACTTGGCTGCCAATTATAAATTCGTTTACGCTCGTATCAACAATCCATACATTTATGACAAATCCATACATTTTTCGTTCTATTCTTTTTTCCCCCGTTTTGTCCCGGGCTCCTTTGAAGAATAGGCCAACTGCCGTTTTTCCAGGCCGGTCATAAAAGGCGACCTATTGGCTATGCGAGTCACTACCACCGTGGCTACTAGGTGGTAGAGTTCTGCATTGTCTCACCCGGGTCTGGTACCACGGCCTTACCCATTGATATAAAAAACACAAGATCTCAAAAACGTCCTCTAAAAATTAGCGCAATTTTTAAATTGCGATACTGTTAATTTTATTATTTTTCCTACATTGCTTTGTAATAACAACTATAAGTCTTGCTAAGGTTGGATTTGCAAAAACATATATTTTTGCCATATCTATATCTACTTGTGTGAAATTAGGGACATTTTTGAGTGTCAGTTTTGTTCGGGACTGTGCATCTTGGATTTTTTATATGGCTTTACCTATTCCTGCCGCAATAGCGTCAGTACTAGTCGTAAACTTATCCATGTGGCATAAGATCTCGGCACAAGATAGCAACGCACCATTAACATCTATGGTGTCTATAGGCGATAGTTGACTCTTTACCACCTGCTTGTTTGCTATTTTATAACATAAAAAATCTATTAGCGTTTGTGCCACTTGTCTTGGGGGCTGGTATTAGTTAAAAAAAATGTTGACGCATCAAAATAACTTGTAAAAAGTTTTATTGAATAAAGTACTTCTTATAGTCTCCGAGCCAGGATATAAATTTGTTTCATCATTTCCTCTTGGAAGATAACTTGTACAATGCTTCAGAGAGTTGTACTATGAAGCTTTGCTACGGTTAGTAGTTGCTACGGAAGTTAAGGCTAGGTGGGTGGGTTAGGCAGCAGAAGCCTCCCAGGCACGTCGAAAAAAAATTAATTTTAGTCATTTCCTACCGATTGATAATTTGTCAAATTATTTATTGTCCAAAATATCGAAGAAAACAAAAATCAGCTGATTATATAGTGGTGGAAAATACGTCAGTTGGTCACACGAACGTGTAATTTTTCTTTCAGTCACATCTCAGTTGAAAATTTGCTAGATAACAGTTATCATGATATCTATACATATAATAAAATCGTAGTCAAAACTGTACATTGAATATTTTTTAAAAAGAATACTTTGGGCGTGATCTACAATCGATATGAAAGCCAAAAATATAGTTTTTAGAATTTTGTCTGTTTGTCCGTTTATCCGTTTGCCCGTTCGTCCGTTTGTCCGTTTGTCTGTTTGCCTGTTTGTCTTTTTGTCTGTATGTATGTCCGGGGTAAACTCAAAAAGTACTGCATGGATTTACTTCAAATTTTGCATGAATATTACTAACAGGTCGGGTCAACATATAGGCTACATATTATTACGCTATCACCTATGGGGAAGGAGCTGTGCGGAGTAAACGAAGTCCGCGCGGACGAAGTCGTGGGCAACAGCTAGTTGTAAATAAATAAATACGTCAGTTGGCTGTATCTCGGTGGAATATTTGTCAGCTGATGCCCTTAAAGGTGTAACGCAGAAGCCAGATAGGAACATATATCGTCTACTTAAATGCACCAATTGACGAGTTTTCCCCGGCATAATATTACTAGGTGATTCTTTTTATAACCTGCAGGATTGTATAAAATATCAGCTTACGCATTTTCATCTGGAAGGAAATGACGTATCTAAAGATATTCATAATATTTCAGATGAATCAACATTCCTTTTTTTACTTATATATTCTCAATTGAAAATTTGTCGGATGACAGTTCATATGATACTGTTTATTTATTATACATATAATAAAATCGTAGGAAAGTCAAAATTGTACATTGAATATTTTTTTAAAAGAATACTTAGGGCGTGATCTACAATCTATATCGAAGCCAAAAATATAGTTTTTAGAATTTTTGTCTGTTTGTCTGTTTATCTGCTTGTCTGTTTGTCTGTTTGCCTGTTTGTCTGTTTGTCTGTTTTTCTGTATGTATGTCCGGGGTAAACTGAAAAAGTACTGCATGGATTTACTTCAAATTTTGCATGAATATTACTAACAGGTCGGGTCAACATATAGGCTACATATTATCACGCTATCACCTACGGGGGAGGAGCAGTGCGGAGTAAACGAAGTCCGCGCGGACGAAGTCGCTGGCAACAGCTAGTAAATAAATACGACAGTTGACTGTATCTCGATGGGACAACTGTCAGCCGATGCCCTTAAAGGTGTAACGCAGGTGCCGGACTGGAGCATAATATATCGCCTACTTAAATGCACCAGCTGACGAGTTTTCCTCGGCGTATTGCTACTTGATTCTTTTTCCTTCATAACCTTCAGAATCGTATTAATTATCAGCTTACAAATTAAATAAATAAATAAATATTCACGGGACAAATTACACTGACTGATCTAACCCCAAAGTAAGCAAATTATTTGCTTGTGTTATGGGTGTTAGTCAACGATAATAATACATATAAATACATATATAAATACTTTTACATACATAATAAACACTCAAACCCGGAAATACAAACATTTATGCTCATCCCACAAATGCTTGTCCCCGTCGGGGATCGAACCCGAGCTCCGTTGCTTGCGTAGTCAGGTTCGCTAACCACTCGACTAACGGGGCGGTAAGCTTACAAATTTTATCCGTATGGAACTGACTTATCTAAAGTTATTCGACATTGCTTAATGCTCTAACTGAAAGGTAAATAATTTTTTAATATTTCGGCTGAATCCCCGTGTTGGATTCGGGCTCCTTTGAAGAATAGACCAATTGCTGTTCAGCCAGGCAGGTCGTAAAAGGCGACCGATTAGCTATGCAAGTCACTACCACCGTGACTACTAGGTGGTATAGTTCTGGATTGTCTCGCCCGGGTCAGGTACCACCGCCTTACCTATTCCTGCCGCAATAGCGCCAGTGCTTGTCGCTGTCGTGTTCCGGTTTGAAGGGTAAGGTAGCCGGTAAACTTATGCATGTGGGATTAGACCTCGCCACGACATAGCAACGCACCATTAACATCTTTGGTCTATAGGCGATGGTTGACCATTTTCATCAGGAGACCCATCTGCTTGTTTGCTATGTTATGATATACGAAAAAAACTGTTTCACAAATTACTTCATATTGTATAAATATCGCCAAACAGTTTAGCCTTTACGGCACCTTTAGAGCTGGCAGGTAGCCTTGAAAATGCCGTAAAGGCGAAACCGGTTAGCGATATTAATATAGTATAAAGTGATTTGTGAAACAATACAAGTGTATTAACAAAATTACAAATGGAGTTTCACCTAGTACTGATGACAAAAAATTTAAAATATATTGATAATACTTGTCACCCTATGACTTTGCTGCGTGGCTTACAATTTTATCATCATGCTGATAGCATTTATAAAATGTCATGTTAATTTTTCATGCACGTAAATATCGTCACTACATAGTATGAAACAAAGTCGCATTCTTTATCTGTCCCTATATCTATATGTCCCTATGTATGCTTAAATCTTTAAAACCACGCAACGGATTATGATGCGGTTTTTTTGATAGATAGAGTGGTTAAAGAGAAAGGTTTATATGTATAAAAACATTCAATATAGAGTCGAGAAATACTGCAAATACTGCAAATATTGCAAAGAAATACTGCAAAAAATTGCAATTTTTGAGTTTTTTGTTGTTGGAGAGTTTTACGCGCCGCACGATAGATGGCGCTAGGAGTGGGTTACATCGCGCTATCAAAGTTTACCTTTAAATATTTATAAGGTAATACGAGTTGTTATATTGGAGGCACTCTGCTGCCCACCATCTCTAAGATATTTGAGAAACTCCTCCTGAAACATCTAGAACCCCATTGTACTCCTCGTCCAGAACAGTATGGGTCCAGGGCTGGACATAGTACCACATTGCAACTCACTAGAGTCCGTAACACCCTGGTCGCTGCTAGATATAAAAAAGAAAAAGCAGTAGCTGCCCTGCTCGATATGGAAAAGGCCTTCGACCGAGTCTGGCACGAAGGCCTGATCTATAAATTGGCCATATCCAATATCCCCCATCGCTTCGTGAGGATTATAGCCTCCTTCCTTTCCCATAGAAGTTTCCACGTAGCAGTTGAAGATGTCACCTCAAGTGAGAAGCCGATGACAGCAGGAGTGCCGCAGGGTAGCTGTTTCTCACCGACATTGTACTCAGTCTACTCGAACGACATCCCGGTGGGAGACGGCTGCATGCTGGCGCTCTATGCAGATGATGCTGCCTACGTAGCCACTTCAATATCAGATATTCAAGCCACCAAGAATATACAAGCCTGCCTGGACGTATTGCCGAATTGGCTGTCGAAGTGGCGACTGACAGCAAATGCCGGCAAGCAAAACCCATCACGTGGTCCCACGTAGTCAAATACCTCGGGGTAAAGATCGATTACCGTTTAAATATGAAAGTCCACGTAAGGAGAGTGGTGAACCAAACCCGCATGGCAATGGCGGCAGTTCGCCCAATCTTCACTTCGCGACTCCCCGTCAGAATCAAACTGGGGATGTACAAAACTTACGTACGATCCAGACTTACCTACGCAGCAGCCAGTTGGTACTATCTTGCTGCTCCAACCCACCGGAAGACGCTTCAACAACAACAGAACCTGGCGCTGCGCAGGATTACAAGCGCCCCCAGATTCGTAAGGAACTCCGTACTCCACCGTGATCTGAAAATAGAGAGCGTAGAAGACTTTATAAGGAACATGTCTAAAAGGATGTTAGAGCGTGCAGACACATCATCCCATCCCCATATTAAGGACATCGCACCCTGGCACTCGCGTTCCCCGGACGCGAGGCCCTTCCCCAGAGATCTTATAAATTAACAATAACCTTTTTCTCTTTCTCACCACCCTTTAGTCAAAGTCGCCACCGCGATCGCTGGTCGGTCTCCGCTGGACTTCTCCAACGGGTCTTTACCGGTGGAGCCGATCGCTCGCGGTGGTGTGAAGAACTTGGGTGTGTGAGAAACCCCATATCCCAATTTTTTTTTTGAAGATCCACATTTCCTCCCAAATCTGAGTTACCAATGGAAATTTTTCCCCATCCAACGACCTGGCCGTATTCACGGTCAGCGCCTGCTTCCATGGCCATGGGGCAAACCGCCCCGAAGCCATCTCCCCATCCCCCTACACGGGATGTGAGAAGACTACGAGTGCGAGTGCTATATTGGAGGAACTAGTAGTAGCTGCGGCAAACTACGTCGCCGATGCCGACCCCGTCCCTAGGTATAGGAGGCTCCGCAAAGTACTAACCGATCCTGACGATCCCATAACGGCGGCTATAAATCCCTTACAAAACACACACACAACACAAACACACCGTCGCTGCCGCCGGTCACAACGGCGACGAAGACTTCTATTCCGCCCCGCGCCTAGCGCAGAGCGAAATGCCACTACTCCTCCCCCCCAACTATTAGTCAAAACAACGCACTAAGCCGAGGTCCGGTCTCGCAGGAGACAACCCTTAGCGCGGGTGTTTATTGCCCAAATTTAAACAAACTCTGGCTGAGCACTTTGCTCGCCCAAAAAGCCCGGTTACGCAGTAACGACCCTTAAGGTCAACTGCAATAGTCATTTCGAAAAAAAAATATTGGAGGAAATAAAAATTGGTCGTAGGTTGTCGGGTCGTATAGGTTGACGTTCTGGTCTATTGGTCGTTGAGTCTTAATTTAGACATGCGCAAAATATCACTTTATGAAATAATGTGATGCAACATTACTTTGTCGGACAGGTGATATTACTCGATAACATTACGCATTACTCGAAACATTACGCGACGCATTCGAAAGATCTGACAACGTTTGAACTTCAACTGTACTATTACTTCAAGTGATGCGTAATATACGTATTACTTATTGCACTGCCGTAATACATTTAGCTTACAGTTAAAAAAAGTTTATTTAGATCATATTTTGCTACTTTGCGATTATTACTACTAGCCGGCTGCGCGTTTCCAGACGAGTGGAAAGAAGCCACCGTCATAGGAATTCACAAACCGGGTAAACCCCGCAATAAAGTCAGTAGTTACCGCCCCATTAGCCTAATAAATACGTTAGGTAAAATCTATGAAAAAATCATTCTCGCTCGCCTTAAGGCATTTGTTCACGAGAAAGGCCTCTTAATAAATGAGCAGTTCGGATTCCGAGCAGCTCACTCTTGCACTCATCAAGTGCACCGTCTCACCGAATATATCCTAAACGGGTTAAACGCAGCCCCGGGGCTGCAAATTCCCACAGGCGCCCTATTCTTCGACGTCGCAAAGGCGTTCGACAAAGTCTGGCACAATGGCTTAATATACAAGCTATACCAAATGGGCGTGCCAAGACAGACTCGTACTCATCATACGAGAGTACCTCACCAACCGCCGATTCAAATTCCGCGTGGAGGGAGCCTTCTCCACCCACAGATCGATCACAGCAGGTGTCCCGCAGGGCTCCATACTGTCACCCGTATTATTCTCCCTGCACACGTGCGACGTACCACGCGAGCCGCACGTCGAGCTCGCGTTGTTCGCCGACGACACCGCCCTCTATACGTCCAACTTTTCCGAAGTAACAATCACCAAGCGGCTGCAGGCTTTCTTGGCATTCTTGGGGGGGCTCGGGCGTCCCCGCAGTCTCCAGACTAGTCCCCAATAGTGTAACTTCGAGGTGTGTGTCTCAGGTCCGGAAGTATAGCGCCTCGATTCACTGCCGTTTTCACACCTTCTTCACTCACTCTAATTTTAGCCGTATTGGGAACAAACTGACTTCATACCCCTCAGGTAGTAAAGCCTTTTGGTCCCTGGCAAAGTCGGATGAATCGAATTTCTGCCGCCCCTCACTCCCTCCACTGCTGAAACCGGATGGGTCTGCTGAAACTCACGTCTGGATCCCGCCAACGCCAAACCACCCAGTCTACCTGGACGTGAGGTGAAAATGCCGGAAATTCGCATCCGTCAGACTGAGGTTCTTAAAACGCTGCGGAATCTGGACGTGAACAAAGCCAGTGGCCCTGATGGGATTCCAGCCATAGTACTGAAAACCTGTGCGCCTGAACTCGCTCCTGTTTTGACACGCCTCTTTTGCCTTTCGATGGCTACTGGAAAAGTGGCTAAATCATGGAAGCCGCGGTAAAACTATTGCATAGCATTTTTTATCAACTTATGCAATTACAATTATATATTTATTTTATTTATGCAGTATTTTTTTCTTTGTTTATTCATATTTAAAACACTTTGTACATAAATTATACCAGTACAGATATTCACTGTTGTACGTAGATGATAAATACCTATACACCTCAGGGGCATGCACAATATAGAGGCACAAAGGCTCTGCTTTACCTATATTTTAATAAAACGTTCATACGTTGTAGATGACTTTAATTAATTATAAATAAATGAATAAACAAAATATAATAACTTAAAAACGCCTAATATTTTTAAATAGCACCTATTTGCAAGCACAGCACTCAAACATGTTTGCCAGGCGTTTATTAAACGATAAATAGTATTAAACTAATGCCGTTAGCAATCTGCCTCACATTGTAAATGTGTGCGAGAAATAATTACCTATCCGCACGTAATTGGCTCGCTCACACAATCATGCTATTCTGTAGGGCAAGTACTGCGAGCATGTTCTATAATCCGGGTAAAGATAATAGACGAAATATTATTGGCAAACAATTTGCATATTATGCATAACACATTTTGCATTTTTGTTTAGTAAGGTTTTATTTGTTTAAATAGCAGAAATGTTTTGTGTTTCGCGGAGGCCATTTGCTTTTTCGTGTGATAACTGTTAAGCATTGTTTATTATTTTGTTTGTGCCAGTATATTATATAAAGTTTTCATTTTAATATTTGAAAGAGTGTAGGTACATTTAATAGGTTATTACTGAGTTTCTATAATAATTGTAGTGATTTGCTTTTACTAGTGCATTTGTTGATTTTTTTAAATGTTATTTGATTGTGAAGTTTGTGTTGAAAATGTGTGTTTATTAAAAATTAAAAATAACAAGTTTTTTCTATTTTGTCATTCAGTGAAAAGATTCAAATCGTGTCTAAATGTAGGTGTGTACCCGAGTTACAATACACAGAAACACACAAAATCAACGACTCACAGAGCTTTCCATGATTTCTATAGAAACGACATTAATGATAGAATTAAAACGCAATCAAAAAAGGATAAGCGCATAGATTTCACTACATAGTATAAAACAAAGTAGCTTTCTCTGTCTGTCCCTATGTCCATATGCATGCTTAAATCTTTAAAACTACGCAACGGATTTTGATACGGTTTTCGTGTATAAGATCGAAGGTTTCAGTATATAAACCTTTCAGATATTCCTACGAGAACAAAAGATACGCGGGTGAAACCGCGGGCAGGTCGCTAGTAATCTATAAATGAATGAGTAGTTTGTTTTTTTACTAACCCGTAATTTAATTATTAAGTTTATATTATATAAGGCCATATCGGATGTGTTCTGTAACTATCACTCACTTGGATAATATATTTGAGGTGGTCAAAATCTTGCGTTTATTTATACAGGTGTATAGTAATCTCAAGTAATCAGAACCTTCAGTGAAAATTGAAGCTGACTAGGTGAGTAGTTAGATATTAATTTAGCTTATTATTTTACTTATTTTATTACAATTTCATTCGCCGCGACGATCGATTGCTGTTTTGTTTGCGTTGCCGTAGAAGATGTACATGAATAGTAGTACATCTAAGACTTATTCTGTTAGCATGACTTCCGACTTACCGCCCGGCCACAGCTTGCGCGGCGCGAATTGCGGCGCGGCGAGCGGCAACAAATGTAGGAAACTGTATGAAGTATGCCACAGCTACCGGCGACGCGAATTGCGGCGCGGAAAAAAGCGCGACCGTGACGAGATGATGCTAAATTTTGTATTTTATTACTTCAATTATATTGCATTGACATGGTAACCTAGACCTGATGCTACAATATCTTTATTCGAAGATATCAGCTTTTATTTAACTAGCAGTATTTGTATGTAAATAAAAGATTTTCTAAATATTGCAAACCATATTTATCGACTTCCTGATATTTTTTTGTATTGAAATTTGGCATACTTTTGTAAGTTCAATGACAGTGCAATATTATGGTACTATCCAGCTAATATCATGATGCAACCTGGATATAGGGACTAGAACTCTCAGATGTAGAGTTTTGACCAGGCAACCAAGTTTTGGGTCATCGGTTTTGTTGCTATAAGTACTAAGTTTAATTAGTACTCATAATGATAAGAAATGGAACATGGAGCCGCTAGAGTTTCATTGTAACTCACAGACAGAAAGTGTTAAGATAGTAGAGTTTGGAGTCGTTCGTTTTGTGTCAATAAGATATTTTTCATTATTTCGAGACTCTGAATATGAAATCGAATATAGTAATATCGAAACTACCATCCAGATACAAAATGCTTAGATAATAAACTTCTAAACTCAACAAGGTAAGTTTATTGAGTTAGCCCTCAATTGTCTTGCACTAACAAACATTTTGATGCTGGATGATTTCTAGGAGCTGATGCTCATCATGACTTAGGATTTATTGATCAAACTCGAAGGTGGATAGTAAACTACGAACTAAGCAAGAAAAATCCCTGTAGATTGGACTCAGTTGTTCTATTTTGACAAATACTCTGGTTCTAAATGATTTACAGGGTCTTATGATGAAATAGGAAGAAGGATATCAAAACTTTTAATTAAAATTAATCAACATCATCAATTTTGGACTTGTTTGATTTTGTATTTTAAGGAATGTGAAATAAGATAGCTTCCAGTATTTAATGATAGAGCAGAAGAAAGTCCATGTGACCTTATTAGCTTGACCAGTTAAAATCCATCGAGTGTAGGCTACTTCGATTTGTTTTGGTAAATATTTAGATGCTGGATGTTTTTTTTAAATAAAGTTACGTTCTTCGGGTTCGTCATTGTAAGAAAACGCCACTTATATTAAAACAGTGTATTTACAACACAAGTACACAAACAACAAAATGTAATACGTAAATACACTATACACACTGGTCACCTCGCTGCACCAGCACTAAACTTAACCGACTACGTTTAAAGAAAACAATTTTCGTATTTACTTAAACTGGTCACTTCGCTTTGCACTGGTCGCTTGTACTATCACTTTCGATCACTGTATAAAAACTGCTCTCTATTTGTCAACACTTCCCTATTTATACTCGAGGTAAAGTTCGACAACAATCGCGAATGTTCGGCAATAATCTCGTAAACAATAGCAGTTATTGTAAACAACTTATGATAAATAAACAAGTCCTAGTGCAAGTTATTTTCAACCTTATTAATGGTCAACTATTTGTTTGTCAATAGGAGTAGCTATCCGTTTCCTTTATTTCTTGATATCTCCAGCGTTCCAACTCTTTACGTTTCTAGATTATTCGTAACAATATAACGATACAACTAGAAAGTGGACACTTGAAATTGGGCTGATATAGCCTTTATTGCTAGAAAATTCACATTGTTTAATAGAGAGGACTCGGGAGCTTTGCAACAAAACAGTTCAAGCTCATTGAGTAAGGAACCACAGGTTAAAGTTACCTTTAATTTTATGCCCCAGGATCCCCTTTGAAAGAACATCAGCTCTTTTTACGTTTTGCGCTTAAAATTATGGAACTGAATTAAAATGGTGGGTAGACGATAAAAAAGTGTTAGTTTTTTTAGATATTTTATTGATTCAGGCGTTACTTTGCGGAAATTCATTATTAAAAGGTGAAATTAATTAAATTTGCTATTATCCGCGAACTATTATTCTATGTATCCTCCGTGATGGTACCGAAAAGAGAGACGTCGGTTTAATAAATGGATAGGACTCACCGATGGTTCCGATCAAACGAAGACCCCAGCGGCACACTTATCCGCCCACATCCACCACACTTTTACAACCACGTATGAATTGTGTGCTTTTGTGATTGGTGCGGGCGTAGTCGTGGTTGTAAAAGTGTGGTGGATGTGGGCGGATAAGTGTGCCGCTGGGGTCTTCGTTTGATCGGAACCATCGGTGAGTCCTATCCATTTATTAAACCGACGTCTCTCTTTTCGGTACCATCACGGAGGATACATAGAATAAAAGTTCGTGGATAATAGCAAATTTAATTAATTTCACCTTTTAGTTTTTTTAAATTTTAATTTAGAGTTAGTATGATGATTTATTGATTAAATAAATAATTGGTTATTGACTCATTATTTTAATATTATACTTAAAATAATATTAAACTTAATTTAATTTATACACCGCAACTTAAACTTAATCTAAAAACTTCACAGCATTTTCTCAATTTAATGTCAGCTTGCGTTAAACAAAATTTGTCCTATACATTTATCTCACTCATATTAATAAAAAATACATACTTTCTACAGCCCACTCCATCAAAAACGACCATAGTTACGAATTGCACGGAAAATATCTACGTTGCCATACAAAAAAAAAATAGGTGCGTGTACTTATGTACGCGCGTGAGAAGTTATACTTCTTTGGCGTCATTAAAAAATAGTGGCCACGTTTCCGATCCGGTAGTAGTTTTTAAAAAATATGTTGACGTGTCAACTTGTAAAAAGTTTTATTGATTAAAGTACTTCTGTTTTCTGATAGATTTTAATTGCATGCAAATACTTAATTACATTAAAATAATAAAAGGACTGGAAAAGGATAGTCAAGGATTTCGGGAAGCGGACAACTTCAACCTGTAACTTTTGCGTTATGGTGATGCGCGTGCATCTTAAAATTTCACTCGTTGTCTAAAGAAATATTACGCGCCTAAAATAATATAACTTCAGAAATCTCGAATGGAGGGATCGATAATAAGGTAATATATGTAAATACCAACAGTAATGGTATTTTTGCGTACAATCCTAACGTTACGATAATATGTATATACTACGCATCAAAAGAATATATTAAAAATAGTATTATAAAATCCGACCCTGGTACTGGTATGACAGCTCAGAGCGGCACGCCGCCGCGGTCGCAACAAGTCGAGCTGTGGCATACCCAGATGGTCGCGCGTCTCACCGCGCCGCATTTCGCGTCGCAGGTCGCGCCGCGGGTAGCTGTGGCCGGGCCGTTAGAGATCCGTCGCGCGGCTGTAGCTATGCTACAAATCTATAAGAAAAAGTTTTTGTGATCGAGTACACAGCTGCATACCCGGTGTCATAATTCTGTGCACGCCGCTGATACACCTATAAACTTTGTGATTGTGATTGTGAGAACAAACAGCTGATTACGGTAGTTTTCCAATACAACCAATGCCACCTAAAGGCGGGTTGCTGAACTAAAAAGACAAGCGTGATATTTCAAAAAGTGATTAAAAGTTCTGGTATTTATCGATAAATGGAAAAACTAAAAAGTATCACCGCTGTGCCGGTCGGAGTGGGGGGTGTTTGGTTTTTTCGTTACGGAATTTCTGGATTCGGTCTCCACGCTCAAGGCCCGCGATAGAAGCTATGCAATAGCTTAATTAAAAATAAAATGTTTTTAGACATAACACCGAAATGTTTCAACCTATTGGTTATTTAGCTAAAACAATATTTTAGATCTCAAAAATTGAGTTGAATGCCATCATCGTTTTCAAATATACAGCTTTTCAAAAATTAATAATTCTGCCATTTTTAACAAAATTGAACTGAAAAAATCTATGCTTATAGTTTTTACTCTTTTGAGCTTAAAATACCTTTATTTAGTGAGAAGTTTCAGGGATGGCCGGCAGGGTCAACATTTTTTCGCCTTAATAAATCGCAGGGTTAAACCTTCAACGTTGCAGGCTTAGGTTTGAGCGTTAACTCTTTTTCACATGGTCAACTTATATGTCGCTCTTTCAAAAGTAACCTCTAAAGAAAACATGTTTATATGACAAGAAATATTAATGACAAGAAAGCTGTGAACGTTGTATGTAAAGACATTTTGTAATATATTGTTACGAATAATCTAGAAGCGTGTAGAGTTGGAGCGCGCGCGCACTACCTAGAAATAAAAGAAAGAGATAGCTACTCCTATTGACCAAACAAATAGTTGACCTGGGCTATGCCATAATGGACTTTGTGGGATATGGCATAAGGTTGAAAGTAGCGTGTACTAGGATTTATGACTCATAACATGTTTACGATAAGAAGTGATTCATTGTTTCCCGATACATTTAGATTTTTCTGGATCCAGCTAGGACTTTCTCCTGCCTATAAATACAGAGGTGTTGACAAACACAAGGCAGTTTTATCAAGCGATCGAGAGCGATACATCAAGTGACAAGTGCGAAGCGGGAAGTGTTTTATTGTGTAGTATTCTAAGTTCAGTGATAGTATAGCGAGTGACTAGGGTGTAAAGTGTATTTTAGTATTACGTTGTGTTGTGCTGTGTAAATACACGGATTTAATGTAAGTGGTGTTTTCCTACAATTACGAACCCGAGTACGTAAAAATATTAATGGAAAAAGTAAAAGAAATAGGTAAAATTGTAAAAACTAAAAATGTAGTACCTATATGAATTTAGATGTTCCAAAAATAGCAGGAAATTTAGATGTTCCAAAGATAGCAGGAAATCTTCATGGTATAGGGAAAGTGGAATTGTTTGCGGGCCACGGGCAGTAATGAATAAATCAAAACTACTGCATCGATTTTAATCATTTTTTTTACTGTATGACATAGGCTGTATATTTTATACTCGTGCGAAGCCGGGGCGGGCCGCTAGTTATATATAAATAGTAACTATCAATGTCTTTTAAAACCGTTATTTTTATTCTTTGTTTACTGTATTTGTTGGCTATTATTGTCTTATTTAATAATAATAATAATAATAAAAACAATAACCATAACTCTTGAGTTTAAAACCGTACCAACTTGTGAGAGGCCGCGATTGCCCCGTTTTCCCACACACAAACGCAATATGACACTAATGATGGCTTTAGATGGCATGCTAGATTCTTATTTACAGTCTAGCCAAGATCTAGCTGACACACATTTGATTCTTTACTGTGCGGGTGTCGCAGCGTGCCGTATCGCACATGTCAAATTTCCAAAATCTGACAGGGTTATACGGTCCGTTGATGAAGCACCTCCATGGCAAAAACAAATCGAACGGCGTACCACTAGATCTATCATTGGCAAGCTCATCTGCTTTAGATCGGGTGACATCCGTCCGAAAGTCATGCGTTATGTCACACAAGCTTTTGCCGGCACAAGCGTAACTTCACAGGATTATATGACTTGTGTCACAGAACGTATAGACTATTTAAAGCAGAAAGTTTGTGCGTGGGCAAACCGTATCCGCAGATATAAACAGCGTTTAAATAGGTTTAACCAGAATCGAATTTTCCGAAGCGATCAAAGAAAGGTTTATAGAAGCTGGGAAAAACCTAGCACTAGTGTGATTGATGGGCAACTACCGGATATTCACGAAATGTCTTCATTTTGGAGAATTATCTGGTTAGTGTCGATAAATTACATCAATGGTGAATGAGTGAGAATAGTTGAGCGTTCGTGTGAAGGTTTGCAACCCATGGTATCTGTTAAAATAACACCTCAAGACGTAAGGGAAGCAATTTCTGCTACCCAAAATTGAAAATCTCCAGGACCAGACGGACTACCTTATTTCTGGTTAAAATGGTTGTAGTCTTCACACGAGCTCCTGGCTAAACAATTCCAGGAAGCCATTAAATCTGGGTCTCTCCCACCTTGTATGACTACAGGGCTCACCTTTCTGCTCTACAAATCTGGCAGTACCAAAGATCCTAAGACATCATGAAGGATGGCACGGTCGACATATGTAGGGCGTGTCACCGTCCCGGTGAGTCTATCAGGCATTTTATTTCCGGTTGTTCTCATCTTGCCAATGGAGAGTATTTACACAGACACAATCAATTAGCCAGGATTATTCATCAACAACTTGCTCTTCGATATGGTCTTGTAAGTTTTGAAATGCCGTATTATAAGTATGCACCGGAGTCAGTTCTAGAAAATGGCCGTGCTAAGCTCTATTGGGATCGATCTATCATCACGGACAGGATTATTATCACAAATAGACCTGATATCGTGTTGGTAGATCGAATGGGGCGCCGGGCATTTATTGTTGATATCACAGTCCCGCATGACGATAACCTCGTGAAAGCAGAAAAAGAAAAACTATCTAAGTATTTGAACTTAGCTCACGTGATTACAGATGTGGGGTGTAGACTCAACAATAATTGTCCTGATAGTCGTTTCTGTAAACGGTCTTGTAGTGAAGAGTCTCGACCGACATCTACGGAGGCTCTCCCTACAATTCTTGATCAAGGGCCAGATACAGAAGGCGGCAGTGTTAGAAACGGCACGTATTGTGAGGAGGTTTCTTTCTCTGTCGCCCTGACTACCGATGGCTTAGCTGCAAGGTTCCCATCGGCGGAAAAGCTATTTTTATATATTTATTTTTATAACATTGTGATTTTTTTTGATAATGTTATGATTATAAATGTATATAAAATAAGATAAAAAAATGTAAATAAATGATAATAATAATAATGAGCATTTATTTGAGACAAACCACAGTATATCAATAAAAAAACAAAACTTTTTTTTAAACACTAAGTAACAAATAAAAATATACATAATATAACTTAAAAAAAAATGAAACAATTTTTATGATTCATTGTTTGTGGTGTGGTGTCTCAAAATGGCGTGCTACTCAGCTTTAGTTGAGTTTTAAACTCGACAGTGCTATACTGTAGCATCCATCTAGACGCCAAAGCGAGTGACAAGAAATAATAAAGAAAAAATAAATAACAGAGTAAAATTTTACAAAGTGCCGATCGATAAAATTATCTTGTGCCTATAGGATTGAGTGTTATGGCTTAAACTGATTGTGTACTTTTCACCCCAATACATAGAACTTAAAACGATAAAAATAAAGTAAAAACTTAAAGAACTTACGGATAAAAGCTCTTCAGTTATGTACTTCAATACATATTTTCCTCATATACCGTTCACACCGTACATACATCACATACTTTAGGTTTAATATGAACAGTTGGCGAACCCTGAAAACCCCGATTCTCTATAAAGAGCATCTGTGGAAAACCAAAAGGGTTTGTGAAATGTAACTTTTAAGACAGCACGCTGTGCTCTTTCGAGGATGAGAGTAATCATTTTAGCCGCATCGCCCCACACCCCAATGCAATAGGTAATCTAGGACTGTCAGATGGCAAGATAAATTTTTTTCCGGATTTCTACACTAGCATAATGAATGCAGTGTTGGTCTATAATAACAACTAGTAATTGAAGCTTGTAGATGATATAGAAAATGAACTAAATTAATATTGGAGACGGAATTTGAGATCAAAACTGTAAACAAAAACAAAAAAGCCAAGTGGAACATTTTTATAATCACCGCTTGACGTAATTCAAATAATTGCTAAGTTGATAATTGCTAATTGAAGTTTAGTAAACTTGTTTGCAAATATTGACTTTAACGTGGTGAAATTGAGGAGAATTGATTGTTTTATACGGACCTTTTTGTCAGGCAACCCGTTTTTGATATTGAACATGTGCATAGTGCGTGCATTTGAGAAGTTTAAAGAAGGTTCTGCGTATAACGGGGTGCGTTTTGGTGAGACAGAGCCAGGGCTTTAGTTCTTGTCCGTGGGTTAATTCATTTTGCTGTGTAGTGAGAGGGAAAGGAGCTGAACCAACTTGACCTTGAATTTAGTGACCATGTAGGGCTGTCGAGGTATTGGAAAGGAACAGATGTGTGTTGGATAGTTTGAACTCTGAGCGTGCCTATAAATATGCACACGATAGGCTATAGGCTATAGTAATTTTATCGTCTATCGTAGCATCTCTAATATGTTCATAGGTCACGTAAATTTTAAAGTTGCAATGCATTCATAAATAAGCAGCAGGAATTCCCGTAAGAATTGATATTGTCGTTTTCCAAATAAGACCCTGGTGAATGCGAAAAATAATCAGCATCTTCATTACTTTTGACCGCCCCTCTTTTTCGATTACAGGGCTCGGGTTCCATCCCCGACGGGGACAAGCATAAATTTACATGAAAAGTCTCGCTCTCATATTAGTTCCTGTGTAATATTTTTTTTACAATTATTACAGGCCAGGCTAGACCTCCACATCTACAAAAAGTTTCTAATCGCTTTATTTTTGGCATTGATCAGCAATCAAGATAGATCTTTTACATTCATACAAGTCACTCACGTCACTCCCTCACATACTCATTTACACGCTTACACATTCAATAACTAAATACCACAAACTTATTAAAATTAAATATTTTTAAAAATATAAACGGGTCCAGATTCCAGAACGCGTAATATTATATAGAACTTACTTGTAAAGCTCGTTGTTTTGGCCAAGTTACATTGATCGTGGTCGCGAGCAGACTGGAGCAGCGAGTTTCCTGCGTCGTTTACGTCGAGATCGATTTTCATCTACTCCTTCTGGTTTTGCTCCTGACCACGGTTCAATGTAACTTGGATAAAACATCGAGCTTTACAAGTAATTTCTATATATTTACTCATTTTTGATCCGTTTATATTTTTTGAAATGATAGCAGAATGTGTTAGTTTATAAAATTTCATTATCATTTTTTATGTTTTATTTTGCTTGTAAATATTTATTGCTTATACATACTTAACTTGCTTAACATTAAAGGGCAATGGGCCCACTTCTCGTTCCCACCACTGTAACTTCTGTAAACCAGAATCAACAGCGGCAACCGTCCTGATAACTTCTGAGTTGCGAGCTTAAGATGCTGTGGGCAAAAGCTAAGCTGTTCTCGCAACGAAATTAATCAGAAGTGTATAGGAGGAGTAGGAAAATACATACTGTTTCCCTCCCTTTTTAGCAGAAGACAGCAAAATTTTAAAATCATAAAAATGCTACAAAATGAGACTTTTACAATCAGGTTAGGCCTAATTGCTATTACACCGTTGCACCCGGACAAAGCGGTTCGACTCAACATTCTTCATTTGAACCGCATGCTTCCTGAGTCTGTGTTTCCGGACGAGTACAATCTGGAGATCTTCAAGAGAAGAGTAAACAGGTACCTTCTAGGGAAGCGCGTTCCATCTTAGGCCTCATCTTAGCTTACCATCAGGCGAGTCGAGGTCAAGCGCTTACGTATCGATAATAAAAAAAAACCTCGGATGTTTGGAAATTAGGGACCTACCAGAATGGCCTACTTAATTTTGCTTCCAGTAGTAAGTATGACAAAATTGCTTGTGATGTTTCCACGTGTACCCACAAGGTCGGAGTAATAAATTACACCGGATATACAACGAATACTATCAAGCATTTGTCAACGTTTTACCAAAGATTACACTCCCAAAGAATGTGATGTGCAGTTTGTTCATATTTATAATTTAATGACGTAATGTGCTTAATAATGTAATTAATTTATTCTTGTTTTATTGGCCGTTCTTTGCGGCCAATCGACTCTAGACGGCCAGGCAAATGCACCGTCTACCATTCCGCAGTGCTATAGTTCTATGGCAGAATTAAAATTCCTGCGGTCTTCCGTGCGTAAAGCATTTTTTTCTTTGGACATCCATATGTCGAGTGGGCCAGATGGTATCTCTCCGATTGTACTTAGAGTGTGTGCTGGCCAACTCTGGCGAGTTAACGCTGGTATTAACGCGCCTATACCGGCTCTTCTACTAACTCGGCATAGTACTGAATTCACTGGAGAGCTCTAATACGTCTAACTATTAGCCTATAGTCATAACCTCTTTGTTCTCCGAAATTATGGAAACAATCATCAACTCTCAGGTCATTAAGTATTTAAAAGAGCACCAGCTAATTAGCGACCATCAGTACGGTTTCCGTCGCGGCTGCTCAGCTGGTGATCTTCTAGTATATTTAACACATCGGTGGGCAGAAGCAGTTGAGTCCAAGTGGGAAGCATTGGCTATTAGTTTGGACATAGGGAAGGCCGTCGATCGGGTATGGCACAAAGCGCTTCACACAAAGCTCCTCCTCCTCTCCTCCCAATAGACTTCCTAAGAAATTATGCACTCCTCCCAATAGGCTTCCTAAGAAATTATGCACTAATAGGCTTCCTAAGAAATTATGCACGTGGATTATTAGTATTTTGGCTGATCATAGTCGCTGGTGTGTACTCTGACCTCTATAATCTATCAATACTGATGTTCCCCAAGGCTACGTGTTGTCACCGACACTGTTCCTTCTGCACATCAATAACAAGATGTGAATTCGCAACATACATTGCAGTACATATGACAGTACTGGTGATGCTACTAAATACTCTGGCCGTAGCGGTATTTCTCGGGAAAATGTCGAAGGGTGCCGAAACAAGCTTGTGTCTGAAGTTGAGAATCAACTAACCGATGTCTTGGTTTAAGGTCGTTAAAACCTGGTTACTTTTAACGCCATAAACAACAGATTTGAGTGTTCACATAAAAAGTCATCCTTTGTCTTGTCACCTGAATTTGGGAATACTCTTCTGACAGCCTCAGCTAGTGTTCCTATTCTGGGAGTCAACATATCAAACTACATGCAGTTTATTGGTCATTTGGAAGGTAAGACATCTATTTTTGTACAGGTATTAGTTCTAAGTCTGTATAAGGTTAGTATCCTGGGTCAAATAGCTCAAGCAAAGCGGCCCGTAGGTCATCCGTTGCTGAGATTCAAAGACAGTGTAAAACGCGACATGGTCTCTCTTGACATTAATTTCTCTAGGAAGAAATGGTACAAGATCGCAGTCACTGGAGAGAATCCACCTCTGACGGCCTAAAAATTCATGACTTCGCTTGGTTTGATGCACTGGCCCACAAACTGAAGCTTAGGCACAATCGTGATATCAATACAGTATCAGCAACAAACAATCATAGTAATACTACCTACCAATATTGTGGTCATTGTTGCGGATCCTAAATAGGGTTGTGTAGCTACCAGCGTAAGTGTGATACATCCGTTACCTTGAAGTGGCGCTGTTTAAATCATATGATAATATAAAAGAAGCCTATGATGATGAATGATAGAATGTAAGTTAGTATTATTTCTCTACAAGTGAATAATTGTATTCTTTGAAAAATAAACTTTTCCTAAACCGTAATTGATATTTTAAAATATCAATTATTAAGCAATAAGGATAGCTCAGTTCTTCAGCGTAGTATTTTATTAATATAGGAGTTAGTAAGTCAACGTCGTTGCTATATTTACGTTTTAAGTTTTCAAAAAGTAAATACATTTGAGAATATATTTTTATTGTCATTGAAATTCCAACCCTCTTCTAGTCCACTTTTAAGGCTCTGAAGGTGCCTGGCATACCGGCGTACTGCTCGTTGAACTTATCTTCACGTCTATATGTCTCGTCGATCGTGCCTTTGCTTACTTCTCGTAAATATTCCAAGTTCTTCTCAGAAGACAATATACTCATAAAGCGATCTAAAATAAAAATAACTTAAAAATAGGAACTGTGAACAGTCAATATTATATGTGGTTTTTATTATTAATTACAGGATAAGTAATAAACAGATGGCTCAAAAGATATCAATCACCCACAAAAATAAACACTGCATACATTTATACACTGTACTGTACACTTTAAGTCTACAGATTATATATTTGTTACTAAAGATAAGCTGATATTTTATACTGTTTTCTTCGAACGTTTTTGTTTTAGTGTAGACTAAAGAGCAAAATTAAATAAAATAACTTAGCCTTGTGTTTTAGTCTTTATTGAAAGTTGAAATGTCTACTTTTTATTTTCATGTTTTTTCATCACTAATTAATTGTTTATTAGTTAATTTTTATGTCTAGCAAGAGTAATTAAGCTTGTCTTATTCTTTTGTTATTCTTGTTATATAAATACGTATATATTAACACTTAATATTAATTTTGTGTATAATAACCACACACATGCAAAATTTTACCATTTATACTTGTCTCAAAATGTGTTCTCTTATAATCTTACTGTGTTTATTTATCGACTTCTCTTTCTTCTATCTTTTCTTCTTTCTTTTATCAAAGAATTGGAAATAAAAATTTTTCTGATATACTTCATCTCTAAAGTCTAAATATGTTAGACCTTGCGAATCGATAATTTTATTGTCTACCTTACCCTTAAAATTAAAGCATTACAGAATCAAGCAATAATCGTATTGTAGACGGAATAAGTAAAGTGATGGTATGTAACCTGGACGAACTCTTACGAAGTAGTCACGATGGTTGTAACATGTTTATCTGTTTACCTTTTTTATACTGAAAAAGGCAAGAATGATAAATTATTTGATTATATTACCATTTAGTTCCTGGAGTGTTGGTTCTTCTCCACCATATTCTTTTGGTAGCACTTTCTTATCTACGACGTCGTAGACTTCCTCAATGCTCTGGTGGACGAAGATTCTACTCGCTAATTTTTGGCTGAGCACCTTTCTCAGCAGGTTGACGATCGAACTCACCCACTTTGATTTACTTATAAGGTGCATACTTTTCATTTTCATCCCATAACCTTCCTGTGAAAACAAAATTCTTAAATAGAGGAGCGTGACTCTGTGACAAGAGATTATTAACTAGTGATAACAACTAAAAGTATTATTTGAAAGATGATAAGTAAAAGACTGTTGTATTAATATTATGAATCAGAATTGGAACAACATGAATTGAAAAATTCTAGAGTAATTAATCTAGACTGACTAAGTTAATCGAGGGTTACACACTCAGCCTGCTTCACTTAATAAAATACTTGAGTCAAACTATTCAGGATTCACAGGATACAAACAAGGTATTTTTCTCTTCTGTGAATGACATAATCATTCAGTAGATGCCTCAACTAAAGTTCAGTTCATAAACAAAAATAGACCACCACCACCTACAGATACCAAAGATAATTAATAGTGCTTGGCTGTTTATGTGGCAATATAGTAATGTCACAAAGTTTAAATTAATAAAAATAAACATAACCCACAACATCATCATATATGGCTAAAATCTGTTGGAACTAAAGGATATTAATGTTTATGTACGAATTTCGGCCAGAGAAATTATAAATTGATTTATGTTTCAATAAATCAATTTATAATTTGTTCATGATTTTTTCGAAATTTAGAACTTGTTTGCGTGGGCCATTTAAATTTCGTTCGCGGGCGGTGGTGTGACCTACAGGACTGGGGCTGAGCAGCCTTGCTTTATTCTTTAGTCTTAATATCATTTTTGCAGAACACTATTTCAGTGAATCGAGGACAGCACGTGGCTTGGTGATTAAATCAAGCAGTTAAAGGTTAATAAATGCCAGATACAATATCTAAGTGGCACAAACACAGCATCGCGTGTATTTCTTTTTCGCAGATTAAATGTTGGAAAACTGCACACTTCAAATTAAAGTTGGTATGATTGCGATCTAGACCTGCTGCTTCAAGGTTTTAAGTTAATATTAAAAATGTAAATATTTTATAAATTCAGACGTTACTTTGCAGAAATTTATATATCAGAGATCATGTCAGTTTATGTTAAGACTTTTCTTGGTCGTACAACTTCTATGATGCTACTGAAAATAATTAGTCAAGAGTAATATAATAAAGTAGACCTCAGTGTAGTGTTGTATTCTCTGTCGTCCACCACGCTTTCCACCATTTCATTAGCAACGAAGTGCACTGTATTTGTACTCAACTCACGTTTCACTTAGTAACCATAGCATCTTCAGGAAAACAGAACACTTCACTCAATACGATTAACATGCTCTTTTTATAGACCTGTGATGAAATTACTAAGTGTTGTATTGTGCAAACGAGGTGAGGGTGTCAAATATCTGGATGGATGAATATTCGTTACTTAATCAACCTATATAATATATACCTGGAAAAGGAGGTAGGATACATTCTTTCCGAATAAATTTGATGTACCTAAAATAGGGCATAGGATAATTTCTATTCCGATAAACATTCCATTTTTGTGCGTTTCACATGAAGCTTTGATTACGCAGTACAGCTTGTTTTATGTAATATTTTATGTTTCCTTGGATATTTCGTCGGGTGTTTTATTAATTTGTGTGTTTTCACAATCTAGTTTCAGTATCAGATTGGAGGTATATTTTTAAAGTCTGAAATTAAAATTACCCCTACCATCCTGATGTTGGAAACAGGATAAACCGTGATCCTTATTTATAATTCTTCGTGAGTTTTGGCAATTGAAATCAATAGCTTATTTGTTTTTAGAGGTGATTCACCAGAATACTTTAGACTTGTGCTGAGATTTTTCTAGATTGTAGAAAACCAATAAATTTTACCTTAACAGATGTGGTTCTTACCAGAAATATGGCAAACGCGTTTCTTGTCACGATCAGATCTAGATTGAGGCTCAGCTCCAAGACGTTAACACCTGTGAAATCTATTATTTCAATGAAGCCGTCCGAGTAGTCGTGCGCCCTCAGATATTCACAAACCTTAAAATACATGAGTAAAATGTAACGTCGTTAATATTTTTAGGTTATGCAAGCAGGTCATCTGAAGAGAAGACCCGTGTTAATCTTGGCCTCTTCTTAAGGAGTATATCTTATGAATAGTGCTAGGCATTTCGTAAAAAGCCAGAGAAGGCGTGATTGTTACTATCACCGTGGCTGCTATCTATTATCTAGGTGAAAACTTCGGTGTTTATCACAGTAGGTTTCCGGAATACAAAGTTTAGTTGCTACCCATACCATTCCGGAAATTTAAATTATATGCAAGTCAGACATTAGAATGTCAATTTTAACTAATACCATCTTTGGTTTCTACAGGTAATGGTCGTCTCTTTCGTATAAACCATCTGCTTGTTTGTTTACCAATAATTTTATTATCATCTCCTCGACTACTCCAACCGATCGATATTATACTTTTGCAGATTTTCTCACACGCTATAGTTAAAAAAGTATAAATATTCGAAGAAGTGTTCTGTTTATATAAGGTGAGAAATCGTCTTAGATTTAAGAGAAATCTTCATTGTGATTGTCATCGCAATATATGCATCAAAATCACCAAGATGTGAGAGGGAAGCTCAAAGGTTCCACTACAACAAATTTGTTGAGAGTCAAGAAAATTCCGAACATTAGTCGGTGACGTATTCGTTGAATGATTATAGAAATACCAGCACGAAACAACTCTCACTAAGTTATTGCATCGATCTTTTGTCTAATTCATGGTAAAATGGAAGCAAAAAATAAATTTAAGAGATCATTGTGTGCGCATTGGCATAAGTCAACATTTTTTCATTTATTTTATTTATTCACTTCATAGGACAGCAAACTAGATAGTCCTCTGTATAAAACTGATAACCAATGGCGCGGGGCGGGCCGAGGCGGGGCGGGGCGGGGTGGAGCGGGGCGGGGCGAGGCAGGACAGGGCAGGGCAGTTCAGGGCAGGGTAGGGCAGGGCAAGGCAAGGCAAGGCAAGGCAAGGCAAGGCAAGGCAAGGCAAAACAAAGCAAAGCAAAGCAAAGCAAAGCAAAGCAAAGCAAAAAGTTCAGTCATAAAACCACACAATCCGTTTTTATATTTATGTAGTATTTTAATCGCAATGAATGTAAAACTCACGCAGATTTTGATACCCTGTTTTGGAAATAAGTACTTAAATTATCATGTTACTTGTCCTAATATTACTTCGCCTATCTCCTAAAACATTTAAAATAAAAAAATGTTAAGTTCTTGGTATCGAGGAAGAAAGTCTTTGTTTACCAATGCTCAGACATAGATGCTGTATTTCATTATATATTTCTCATTTAAAGACGCTAGTTAGATATTGTGATGTATGAGAGCTAGCCGATGTTCTTTGGTACCACTGCTTTGCCTATTCTTGTCGCAAGAGCGTCAATGCTTGCCATTATAGTGTTCCGGTTTGAAGGGTAAGGTAGCCGGTAGAATTCCCATTGTCATTGAAGTCCCGCCACATGCATAGCAATGCACCATTAGTGTCTATGGGCGATAGTTTCTCTTTCCATTAGGACAGCCATCTGCTTACACATAACATGTAAACAACCGAATTGAAAAGGTCCTCTCTTTTTGGAAACCGGTTGAAAAAACTCACGCCTGCTCGATACAGTACTTACCACAGTACAATATTTAAAAAAATTGATGTATTCGTCCGTTGAAATATTCTCCTTCAATATTTTATAGATGAACACGCGAGCGTGGTCTTTCGTTTGTTGAGGCATCACTGTCACACACCTACGATACAAGATTTCAGGTTAAAATAAAAATTTAAGTAAGAAAAGGCTCCGTTAGGAATAATAATATGTATGTATGCACAATGTTTTCCGATTTATTATTCCTAGTTCCATATTACAGATTAGCTGCATAAAAAAATTGGCAGCAGTAGTAGGGGAGCCCAAGATGCTAAATTGGTAGTTACTCGAGTGTCGTCGGAATCTATTGGATTGTGTAGATTAAATTATAGGAAAAATATTAGGTTATATAATGTTTTTCATTTCAGACGTAGGTAAAAAATTAAGATAAAAAAATGTTTAAAAAAATAAGTGACATGGAAACACGGAAGCGCGTCAGATTAGGGTATGGTGGGCTAATTGCCAGCTAAAATTTAGAAAATCTGACGATTCAAGTGTAGCGTAAGGGAGTGGAAAGCCATAAGTTTGTAAAGAAAACGTTGTCTTGATATTCTCGAACGCAACTGAACTTTTTTTTATTATGGAGGAAATGGTGTAAGAATTACGAAAAAAGTATATTCTTCTGACAATTTTGACAAGCAGAAGTTATCTTAATTTTGTTTTTTTTTCTGACATAGTTACCCCCCTCTATAGAAAAGGCTTATATTTGGTGGTATGCGAGGCAGTATGCGAGGTGCCCCTCCTGTGTTAATCTGACGCGCTCGAGTAAATACCAAAATCCCCTCTTGGGCTCCTCTACTATAGCGATAAGCTCACATTTTAGGGCAAATTTTTGGTATCCTATAAGTAAAACAGCTTACCTCGGACATTTTTATTATTAGAAAGCTGTAATTAAGCATGGAATATACATAATAACAGTCGTACCGACAAAGTTGTAAAATGAAACGCTAAAAAAAGCTGCTTAAAATGCTGAGAATCTTCTCCTGCAAACTAAATGGTTATATTTTATAGATATGTCAAAAGAATCACAGCAGTAATATATTTTTAATTTCGTTACGAAATTAGAAGGAAAAGAATCGAAGGTAAGAAACCTTTAAAAAATTACGAGTAATCGTCGACAAACTCATAAAACGAAATTTAGAAAATTAAAAGCAAATATCCATGATTGGAATTTACGTTACGCTATCGTTGTTGTTTTGTAAGTATGCATTGTTGTTTTTTTATAGAAGAGGTGGCAGAAGAGTAGAAGGTGTACCTGATTGTAAGCTGCCACCGCTGCCTATGAACATTTGCAATACCAGAGATCTTGCAGTTGCAGTACCGGTGTTTTAAAATGAGTAAGCTCTTTTATTGAAGGTCCCCTAGTCATATCCGTTCAGAAAACTTCTGACGATAATTGGTAACAAAATTTCACAAAAGAGTCATACAGGACAAAAAGAGTCTCTAAAATCATAAAATTGTGTGTTTCGGGCAATTCAGGGGACTGAAACACCTTCATCCATAGGAGAACACCCGGAATTCTGTATCCCTAACGTGGCCCCTGGTAATCAAGTGATATGGTGGGAGACATATGTCACGGCTATAAGGACCACCCATCAGCTGGTTGTTAACGTTACCAACGTCACCAACGTTAACGCTGATGTAGCTTCAGTGAGGACGGGTTTAATTAGTTGCACCTATACAATCTGGACGGTCAGATACAGTGTGTATGCATCTGGAGACTAGTCATGGAGGGTATCAGAATCCAAGGCACGGTGCACCGCTAGCCGACCGCTAGTCAGTAAGGGGCCCAAGTAGAATGCTAGCCAAACGTAAAAGGCTGCCCCGCCAACTAGCGAAAAATTCCAAAATGCGCCATAGTGCCGGTTGGCAACCGGATGGGAGGGCCCTATGAACATCTTTGGGGGGGTTCGGGCATTCCCGCAGTTTCCACTTGCAGTTACACTGTTGGGGACAAATCAGTCCCCAACAGTAACTTCCAAGTGTGTGTCTCAGGTCCGGAAGTATAGCGCCTCGATTTACTGCCAGACGGCAGCGCCTAGGCATCGCTATATGGTGTACGTTCCACGTACCCGGACAAAGCGGTTCGACTCAACATTCTTCATTCGAACCGCAAGGAACTGGAATACGCTTCCTGAGTCTATGTTCCTCGACGATTACAATCTGGGGATCTTCAAGAGAAGAGTGAATAGGTACCTTCTAGGAAGCGCGTTTCATCTTGGGCCGCATCTTGTTGTTCCGGGCTCCTTCGAAGAATAGACCAACTGCCGTTCTGCCAAGCAGGTCGTAAGAGGAAACCGATTGGGTATTCGAGTCACTACTAGGTCATCGTGGCTACTAGGTGGTAGAGTTCTGCATTGTCTCACCCGGGTATGGTACTACCGCCTTACAATTCCTGCCGCAATAGCGTCAGTGCTTGTCACTGTCGTATTCCAGTTTGGAGGGTAAGGTAGGAGACCTCACCACAAGACAGCAACGCACCATTAACATCTTTGATGTCTATAAGCGATGGTTGATTCTTTCCATCAGGAGCCCCATCTGCTTGTTTGCAATCTTATGGTATAAAAAAAATTACACACAAAAGACTGTCACAATTTTAGTTACAGCATGGATTTATCGCATTGTGGGTTAGTAGGTGGTGCGTTCTGCTGGTCAATTAAAGTTTAATTGGCCGTAAAGAACGTGTCCAGAAAACCGGTTTTCTTCTATGAGGTATGGGCCAGAGAGTCATTATCTTTGTGCAAGTGCAATGATAGAGAAGAGGGCTCAGAGAAATTCGCTAAGACAACATTGGCAAGACTAGAACGCAGGAGTTCCTGAAAGAAGGTGAACTGATTTTTCACCAATTCTGCAAATGTGTTTAGATTTTGACTTAGCGATAGCCCCGTATTAGTATTATGTACAAGTGTTATTAGTATAAGTGTTGTATTAGTATAAGTGTTTTTTTTAAATTTTGTGACCTTAAAACAGTATGTCTCGGAACCTACTCAGTTTACAGTCTCAAGTGAAACCTTGTCAGATCTCGTCTGCTCTGATGCAGATTTGTATCGATGGGGCTTTAACCACATACCAAGTCTTGTTTTTTGTGAGCGTAACATACGAAAAAATAAAAAGTTAGTTTATTTAGTTCAACTATGTTATATATTTGATTTTTTCATACCTACTAAAACAACTAGTATTAAAAAATATCACTATCAGTAGATAACCTATAATATCAAGCTCATGATGAAGCATCGTGATGCAGCCTATAGTTTTAAGCCCTTGGGACGCAACTGTGAAACCAGTTGGCTATTTAATTGTAATTAAATATACAGTTTGTAAATAAAACCCTATCTGATCCGGAAAAGGCATATAGGTTGGTTAAAGCCATTATTGAAAAAAATGTTAAAATGACTTTATTTCAGAAAATAAAAAAGATATCGTTTTTTAAATATTCGTATTTTTACTTAAATTTGCCTAAAGTTATGCAAATATTTTAAAAATGACAACACCGTTTCATTGTTTCGCTTTGGCGGCTTTTCGCACCCTTCGCGCGGTGTTCGTTTTTCGGCTTTTTACAAATGAACTCTAAACGCGCCGCCTGTCCTTTGGTAGCATCCGACTTGCGCGGCATTCTTTGATAATAGAATTTACTTATTTGCAGGTGTTGTCATACTTAATGTATGAAAATACCATTTAAGATTACTTTTTTTATTGGGAAAACTATTCAATTAATATCCATAAAATAATTACACATATGTAACCGTATTACGGTACCAAATAACACCTTTAATTATCCGAAGGTTTTCGGACGCCAACGCCGACGGATGGCGTTCGATTAGGTTTCACTTTATGAAAATATGAATCGATTCAACCCAGGAGGTTTTGAAAAAATTTAGAAATAAACCCCAAAGAAATATCAGGAAAAACATCAGGAAAAACAATGTTATTTTATAATAACTTCCAAAATAATGTACCAATAATTGAGTACAAAATCTAATAAGCTTTTCTCTTGAAAATTTACGTCCATTGCTTTAAATTGCATCAAAATTGGTTTATCAGTCCAGGAGTTATTGTTGGCGAAAATTTTTGAAAAAGTGTTTTTCGACAAAATTTTGAGATTTTCAGTGAAGCAACCTATTTAGCCCAGCCAAAAATTTATGAATAAAATGTTTTTTTGACATTACTTCGATGTTTTAGCTAATAAGTCAGCTCGGGGCTGAAAAGTTGCATTGAATGCCATTCAAAAGATCAAAATCGAGTGTCATTTTTAAAATAAGCTTATAGCTTTTCAAAAATTAAAATACTATAATTTTTACAAACTTTAATTTTTGAACTTTTTAAGCTCAAAAATATACTTCAGTATAATTTTTGCTTTTTTGAGCTCAAAAACATTAATTAAGTGGCATGTTTCAGCGATGGCCTGCAAGATCAACAGGTTTACAGAGTTTTATAACAGAAGAAACTGAAGGTGAAAGTATCGGTGTGTACCTAGAATTTTTAATGGGTAACGTAATCGTTACCCATTAAAAATTCTAGGTATTATTCAAATTATTTTTAAAATCTATGGTGAATTTTTGATCATTTAACATCCTTTGCAGGTCTAAATTTGACAACAGGCCATATTAGATAGGAGAAATAATATTTTCTTTCAACAAATGGTATAACTCCAATTTTATTGGCTTAAGAATTAGTCAAATATAATATGTACACTTAATATTGTAGGAGGACAGAAACATTTTATTTGTTTGTGTAATCGACAATGAAGTAGGTATATTAATAAATTTTTCCTATAAAATTTTAAGGAATGGTAGGCTTTTGTGAAAATTCGCAATTTTGTTTTTATGTCGCAAATTAGCATTCAACGTAAAATTGTAAACTTTTCAACATTACACAAATCATCAAATTATGTAGTTTACTAATAAGATATCAACATGAGACAAAAAGTAAACAAAAGATTATATTTAATGAAAATCATATGTCGCTTCTGTAATCTAATGGCCCAGTGTTGACCACATGAGGTGCAGGGTTCGATTCCCGGATCGGGCAAATAAGAAAATGTTTTTTCAGTTTTCTGATAAAAATAACGTTAATCGGGATAGGATAAGTGCCCAGTTGCCACAGCTATCACATTGTGGGACTAAGTATCTTAAGTTAATCGTGGGTGCGCTACAACCAGCGCAACCTCTGCCTACCTTTTCGAGGATACAGGCGTAAAGATAGTTTTCATCAAAAAAACTTGAATTAACTTACGGATTTGTAGTTTGTTATGCATATACATAATAGCCTGTAACTAAAGAAGCTTATCTTGTTCTTTGAAAAAATTCGAAATAAAAATATATTCTGTTGGACTTTTTTAATTTAATCTAATTTTTAATCTCTAAAAGATGATTTTATTGTATATTTGTATCAACTTCAATAAGAAAGATAAGAAGTCAGGGGCTTTTAGTCTGTTATTAATAACAAACTACAAAACCATGTTAATTTAAAAAGTTTTGTTTCTCACAAATAAGGAATGTTGATTACTTTTTGTTTAATGCCAATATCTTTTTCTAGATTAAATTATTATACCTTATTATTTTCTAATTAACAATTTTTCAATAGGTTACCGTATTGTTTTTGGAATCTTTAGTGGGTATACTAAGTATAGGCACTCCAACATCTACGCTTTCCAGAAGTTTCATTCATTTTCAAAAAAAAACTGGTTGATTTATTTAATATTAAATTTTTTTCCCCTTATTATAACATTTACTACAAACGGATATCTCAAAGGACATTTCCAGACGTAAATACTATGAAATGCGCAACATACTAAATTACAATAAATCGACCGTTCAAAAGTTTCCATATATTGGGGATGTCAGGTTTAACTAGATTTTCCACCCGGAAACCTTTAAAACTTGTGATGTTTGTAACTTCTGAATTACAAAACTTATAACTTTTAAATTTTAAGGGGCAATATTTGTAGTACTTCCTTTCGAACAAAAAATAATAAAGAGTTTCGGACTACAGGTTAATAAATTAAAGCTAAATGTACCTTTTAACTTTCATCCCCTATCCCACGGGAACCGTTCTGAATTTTGGGATAAAATATATGTTGCTCCAAACTCTCAGCTATCTCCATGCCAAATTTCATTAATTTCTGTCCAGTAGATTTTGCGTGATTGACGCACAAATTAACAGACAGACAGAAAAAAATTCTAAAAATTAGTGTTTTTGCTTCAGTTACGGATCTTTTCGATTTACGTTTAAAATCACGACGCGTTCCTTTGCTTCTGCTCTGCTTCAATATGAGCTGACTCTTAGTCACATAAGGAATCAGTTTAAAGTGATGACTTACATATAATCGAATAGCCTTCCGAAGTCACATGTCGCGTTTGAGCCCTCAAAGTACTGCGGCAGCAGAGTCCTCAGGGTGCACAGCTTATCGAGCGTGGCTTTGGTCCGTTCGATTGAGCCCTTGCGTCCGAGCAAACAAGTTTCTAAATAAATTAAAGCTGAAATAAATATTTTTTTATCAGAAAATAATAACATATCTGATGGTTGCAGCTTGTCAGATACAGTTGAGAGGGAAATTATTGGATTAGATTTGGATAAAACTCAGTAACAGTTTTAACATGTCCAATGTTATGAACATTTACCCTTTATAATCTGATTCTATTAAAGTAATAGACCACAACTACGAAAATTTTACAAAACTTACTAATTTACATTTTATATATGAATTGCGATGAATAAAATTATTAAATTTATATGTAGTCGGAGAAGTTATGATATTGAAATGCTTTGAGAATCTTGAACTGCTTTGAAACGCGTACATGCTAATAGACCTAGCAGCTATTTAAAAATTAAATTGACTAAATTGTCTTAAAAGGAGTCCAAATTTTGTTAAAAATTCTTACGAAATTCCTTTTTCCGAAAATGTGGCTGGTTTTGTATCCATTCTTTCAATATTTCCACAGCTTCTTTCATTCTGCCGGGACCGTTTAAATCGTATTTTGAACGAATCTTTTCTAAAACATCGCTGTTATATTTAAGGTACTCGTCGTCTGCTAAAAATTCCATTGTCTCACTATTATTGTCACGCTGATAAAATCACCAACTACAGTCCTCTTCAGCGAGAAGGTCTGTTATACAAAGCGCACAAAAATCATGGTTCAGGAAAAGTGGTATGTATTGAAATGGTGCTGTTTATAATTATATTTATCTGAATTACGTGTAATTAAAAACTGGTTTGCAAGACTTACCTTTAAGTTTACTGAAGTTTTTTTGCGAATAAATTTGTAAAACAATTAATAACTGACCACTCAAAAGATCAAGACACGTTTCACGTGATAAAAGCCACTGTACCATAAAAAATAACAACTTGTATTATTCGACAATTAAAGGAATGAGTGCTTGGTATGTTTGTTTGTTTGTTTTTAATGTTTTTACGTCGGTTTTATTACATACATATATATATTAACACTAGATCTTTTATGGTGTAGGCACAGAGAACCAAGTGTTCTACGTTAAGATCCTTGCAGATTTAACTTGATTTCTCCAAATTCATTACTCTTTCTGCATGTCCAAACTAACAGAGCATGCCGTTTCTCATTCTTACACCGACATTTTCGGTCAGGCCTAACCTCTCTCTAACTTCAACTTTACAAACTCGATTTGCGAGTGTTACGCTATATATTTTCCATAGCGATCTCATCTTGACCGCGTCGATTCTCTGTATGCCCTTTCTGACATACTCAACTCTCACGTAAGTGATGTTGGGATAAGCATGTAATTATGCAGGACAAGGCGGGTACCTTGACTTAAAACTGCGCTTTTAAGTAATTTCCCTAATGTCACTCTGTTTCCTACATACACCCTTCTTTCGACATCAGTGGTATACTTTCCATCCCTGCTAAAAGCACATCCAAGATATAAATACTTATCCTCTTGTTTCAGCATTACACCATCGACTACGACCCTTACATGCGTTCTAGTTGCATCTCTTTTAATTACTAGAACTTTAGTTATCTTCGTATTCAATTGTAAGCTCATATTCTTACAATTATCATTCATAACTCTGACCACTGTTTGCAGCTCAGATGGAGTTGGGCCTAAAAGTACTACGTCACCACCATAAAGCAGTTTACCACTAGAGTTCCCACATTCAATGACCCTAAACTTTGGAGACACTTATCCAGATATAGGATAAACAGGAAAGCTGCCAACACACAACATTGCTTGACGCCTATATTGACATCAAACCATGGCAACGCCTCTGTGATCTAATAGTCCGGTATCGGTATTGACCGCATGAGGTCCGGTGTCGGTACTGACCGCATAAGGTCCCGGGTTCGATTCCCGGGTCTGGCAATTCAAACGTGTGTTTTCTTAGTTTTTTAGTTAGGGATTGTCTAAGTGCCCAGTTGGTGATAGGTTTGCTACCTACACCACATTATGGGACTAAGTCTCTTTGCACTTGCTGTACCTCCGCCTACTTCTTTAGGGATTCGGATGTGAAGATACTTTCACATATGGATTGCACAGCAAGCAGCAGAGGCCCATCTATCCCAAAACTAGATAATTTGTCCCAAAGATTTTTTCGCACAATTCTATCAAACGCTTTCTCCAAATTCACAAAACCGCACAAAGCCTTCTGGCCGACAGCCAGATGCATTTCTACGATGTTGCGGAGTGAGAAAACTTGATCCGTACATCCTCTTATAAACTCTAAACCTTTTTATTGAATATTCCTTTTACTGAGTTACTCTATTAAAATTGGATTAAGTATTTTTTGGTCCAAGAGCTGGCGACAAATTTTGAAAAGGTCTTTTAGCAGATTGAAATTGCGAAAATATATAATTTCGTCAAATGGCGATACCGGGCCTGCGAGTCTCGTAGAGCGTTTGTGGTTATTTCACTACTGCGTAGTATACAATATTTGCAAAAAAATCCCAGAAAAGGTATTTTTTGCAACTTCATTTTTATTTCATCTTTTAATTAGGTTTTTTTAGAATGCAAAAAAAATATGCCAGATATTTTTGCTAAAGTACTTCTAGACACCTTCAAATACATTTAACTAAAGTTACCAATAATTTTATTTTATATTTATTTATTTAACATTTAAATTGTACATAACAAAATATATAATAAATAAATAAATATCCCCCATGTTGGTCCGGGCTTCTTTGAAGAATAACTTAGATTATTCTGCTCTACCAGGCAGATCGTAAAAGGTGACCGATTGACTATATGTGTTACTATCATCGTGACTACTAGGCGGTAGATTTCGGCAATGTCTCGCCCAGATATTTGGTACCACCGCTTTACCTAATCCTGCCGCAATAGCATCAATGCTTGCCATCGTCGTGTTCCGGTTTGGAGGATAAGGTAGCCGGAAACTTACACGTGTGGCATTTCCATCCTGCTACATGGATAGCAACGTACACATAAACATCCTTGTTTGCTACCTAGTTTATTATCTAGCGTTAGTGCTGTCACTGTCGTGTTCCGGTTTGTAGGGTGAGGTAGCCGGTATACTTAGGCATGTGGCATTAAGACCCCGCCACAAGGATAACAACGCAACATTAACATCATTTGTGTCTATAGGAGATGGTTAACTCTTTGCACCAGGGGAGCCATCTGATTGATTGCTATTTTATGGTATAAAAAAGCTACCATCTGGGATATTACTACTGAGCTACGCATCAGTGTTTCAATATGGTGAAATTTTCCTTGCCTTTCTGATCGTATTCGTCGATGGTACTGGTCGCTAGATGTATTTGTATTATTCTAGTTAAATTACGAGTATTTTATCTTTGCAAAAAAGATCTACATTTATAATAGAAACAAGAAAGTACCGATTAATATTGTTGCAGACTATATTGCAGCACTTATGCTTAAATGTGCTTCTCAGCTTGCCCTGACGTTAACATGGCTCTTTAAACACTCATATTCTACAATTACGGTTCCCCCATGTCATAGCAAAATTTTTCATTTTAACATTTAAAAAATTGTACATTTAACAGTTTATTACTGAGTTTCTATAATAATTGTAGTGATTTGCTTTTACTGGTGCACTTGTTGTTTTTTTTTAAATGCTATTTGATTTTGAAGTTTGTGCTGTGTGTTTATTAAAAATTAAAACAATCGTCATTCAGTGAATAGATTCAAATTGTGTCTAAAGGTAGGTGTGTGCCCGAGTTACAATTAAAAGTTATGAAACGTATAACTGGCTAACGTATAACAATTAAATTATATTGTTTTCCTTGTATATTGTTTGGTAATTCTAGTACAGTGTCGACTGATTCGGGATATTGTCGTAGAAAATATACATGAATAGTAGTACATCTAAGACTTGTTCTGTTGGCATGGTTTCCGAATTAGAGATCCATAGCGTCGCTGTGGCTATGCTAAAAATGTATGAAAGAATTTTTTTGTGACCGAGTACCCAGTGTCATAATTTTGTGCACGTCGCTGAGGTCATTATTATACCAAAAAATACTAGAACAACTAGAGGACTACCAACGGATTAATGTCAAGTAATATGGTTTTCTAATTATGGTTGTGCGAGTCACTGTGTACCTTCTAGTTTATCTTATTCATCGCTTATTTAAGGCCATTGAGAGAAAAGAAGAAGCCCTCACCGTCAGCTTAGAGAACGCAAAACTTTTGATCGGACCTGGAACAAATCTCTTCTATCAATGCTGTCTTTGTATGATTTGCCTGTGAATTATCGTTGATAGATCGTCAGCTTTAACCGCAGCATTAGTCGTTGTTTACGTCATCGTCTTCTTATTATTCGTCCGCCCCTCAATGTTTGAAAAACTGCATGCTTTTCTATGTACTTATAATTAAATTAAGAGATTAATGCTAATATATCATAAGAATAAACATCAAATGAAGTGATAAGTGTTACGCCACTCTATTACTTGAAGATTGCTGAACGTGCACCACATGCCCCAGCGCGCACAAGCCAGGAGCCGAGTCGGCGCAACGGGCGGCCATCGACGTCACAGCGACATCTTCATTAAGTAGGCAGTAGAATAGAGACTTCACTTTATGTTCATGCTTCGAACAATTGTCACTGTTGTCAACGAAAATCATAATTTATGTCCACTGTATTTAGTTTACGTTCACCTTGTATAGATGGCGCTGTGTCATTTATAGATCGCGTTATCGTGTGATAGCAGCGTTTTTATTTTACTAATCGCCCACTGTTCATTACGAGCACACCTTTCAATACCTGTTGTTGGAATATTGTAATATATCAGTTCAGTATATGGGAGTGTTTCATTTTATGGACTTTTGTTCATGGTCCATTCGATTGCCGGATACCGGAATTGGAGGATTTTGACATCGAAGTCGGCAGCAGTACCGAGCCTCAAGCACGAAATTTAAGCGTTTTCGTATCGTTAACGTATCGAGGACTCGATACGTTAACGGAGTATGACGATAGTAGGAAGCACGAAGCACCTTCTATCGACTCTCGAGACCTCGATACGATTACGCTAGTGACGTCATCCTAACATAAGCAGGAAGGTACTAGTTTTGTTCAAAAACTTAATCGTATATTATCGGTTTCATTATATTCCATATAGAAATATATTTATTTATAACTAAAATCATACCTAACTCAAGCATAATTAATAAAATACACAAAAATGAAGAAATGCATTCTCTACTCTAAGAAAAATCAAATTTATTTTGACGAAACCATTCTAACAACGATCTTACGTTGTTCTACGGTTTTTGAACGAGACGACCGCTTGGCACTTCACATAGGTATACGATACCAAACAAAGACAAGGTCAAATTTGTTTATAATCGTACCCGTACGGGCTCTCGAAAACATTACATTTAAATTGTTTCCTCGCATTAAATATAAATAAAATATTATAAAATGAAAACTAGACTAGCTTTATGCAGTACATAACTATGGTGAAGTTCATGGAAAAGTACGTCCTGGAAGTTTTATGTAACTTATTTATTATGTGCAGTTTTTTGTTTCGTGATGTGAAGTGAAGATTGGATCCTTTCTTCCAGAAACAAGATTCCTCTAAGGAAATAAGCTCTAGAGTTATCCTGGAACTCAGTCTTAATGAAGTTTTTCGGCGGAGTTGCTCACAGAGAAATGTAAGAGCCTCTTTGTTGAGGCGATATTTATTTTTAAATTCGGTATCATTTATTTATTTATTTTTAATTTCGGTATTTTTCTCTGTTTAGTCCTACATCTAACTTCTCTGAAAAATAATCTATACATATAATAAAATCGTAGGAAAGTCAAAACTGTACATTGAATATTTTTTTAAAGAATAATTGGGGCGTTATCTACAATCGATATCGAAGCCAAAAATATAGTTTTTAGAATTTTTGTCTGTTTGTCTGTATGTATGTCCGGGGTAAACTCAAAAAGTACTGCATGGATTTACTTCAAATTTTGCATGAATATTACTAACAGATCGGGTCAACATATAGGCTGCATATTATCACGCTATCATCTACGGGGGAGGAGCAGTGTGGAGTAAACGAAGTCCGCGCGGACGAAGTCACTGGCAACAGCCAGTATTGTAATATAAATGTAAACAGTGAAAAATTACCACAAATAAAAATGTGAGAATAAAAATTGTTTACATCGAATCTCGTCTATTATTTTCTTCATCTTGAAGTAAACTTCCAATGAGAATATAATAGAGAATTACGTTGAAATATAGGTGGTATTTGCATTTTTTAGCTTTCCGTTGATTGTATTAATATCCGGAAGTAACTAAAACTACTTAATTTTTAAAAAAACGAGCGTAATAAATAATTTTAAACAATTCGAAACTTTTTTCACCGGCAAATTGTAAGTGAAAAAAGATTCGTCACCTCTCGATACCCAGCCTTCGAAATTTGCGATACGATACTTCAAAACGCCGTTCGTGCTCGCAATTTTGTTACGTTTCACGTATTTCTCGATACGTTTGCGATACGATAGTTTAATAATTTGTTTGTGCTTCGAAATTTAGTTCCATTTACGTACGATAGGGGCGCTGATCATTTTTCATACGTTTATTTCTCGATGACGATACGAATACTTTTTCGCAAGGAGTTCGTGCTTGAGGCACCGATCTAGTAGTGGATTGCTACTAATGGTACGTTCATCATCATCATCAGCGTGCATCATCATCATCAGGATTCATCATCATCATAACTTTCAGCTGGAGTTGAGTTTATTAGTGAGTGAGTGACAAGTGGACAAATCGTGAGTACATTTAAAACATTATTAGACTTAAAAATTTGTGTCAAAATACAACTTGTAAAATTTTAAAAATATTTTTAGACTTGTAAATTTTAATGATCAATATTGGACTTGTAGTAATTTCATTAATTGCATGTTTAATTTGGACTTAGAATAATTTCGAAAAAAGTGACTATACGGGGAACCTATGCCCGATTTTTAATTGATAATCTAAAGTTTCAAACACTTTATTTTATTTAGTTAAAAAATTTCATTATAATTTCAACTTAATATTTTAATAGTTAATATTTACTTGTTGTGTAATTGGATACATATTGTAACTTAAATTTCACTGGTTTTAAAGTTTATTTTGTAATTAATTTAACGGCGAGCATTTACTTTGGCTCTTTACATGAACAAGATGGAATCGTATATTAAAGTGCAAGATAATTTGTATGAAAGAATACTTAAGGCAAAAGCCAACTTTAAGAAATCGCCCAAAGATCGGTTGGCAAATGATTCATATTTACAAACTAGATTGGATGCCCTTGAAGAACTGTGGTTAAAATTTTCCACAACACATACCAAACTCATACAAGATTCTGATAGTGATATCCTAAAGTTGACACCATATATTCAATCTGATCTTTATGGAAATTGTGAAGAATTGTACATTGAGTACAAGTTTGAGTTACGAGAAGCTCGTGCTAAGTTAGTAAAACGGCAACCTGCGGGAAATGCACATCTTACTAGTGCTCAAGCATCCTGTTCAAATCAGCAAGGTTTCAAACTGCCGAAAATAGTAATTCCATCGTTTTCCGGTAAATATACAGAGTGGACGAGCTTCAGAGACCTGTTTTTGTCTTTAGTACACAATAACTCAAATTTAGACGACGTTCAAAAACTCCACTATCTAAAATGTCAACTCAATGGAGAAGCGGAACAGCTTTTGCGGCATATTCCAATCACAGCTGAAAATGACCAATTATGCTGGAAACAACTGGAAGATCGTTACAGCAACAAAAAGTATCTTGCCAATTGCATTTTAAAAAAGTTCATGAGCCAAAGAAATATAACATCAGAATCGGCTACTGCACTAAGAGAAATGTTAGATACCACTAATGAATGCATGCATGCTTTGAGAAATTTGTCTGTAGATGTAAGCTCTTGGGACACTATTATTATATACATTTTAGCCTTAAAATTAGATGCCGAGTCCCGCAAACAATGGGAACTCAAAACCAGTGAGAATTGTAATGAGTTACCAACATATAATCAGTTTAAGGAATTTTTAGAAATTCGTTCTCGGTAACTAGAGTTTATTGATCCTAAATTAGTTAAACAAAATATCTCACCATCGAAAGCTATTGTCACTTCAAAGGTATTCCATGCTACAAATATAAATTGTATTTATTGTGCTGATGAACATCATTTACGAAACTGTAAAGGTTTTGCAAAGGAGATGACTGACGCTCGACGTAATTTCGTACAATCACATAATCTTTGCTTCAATTGTCTGGGTGCAGGTCACAATGTATATTCGTGTCGCCAGAATTCCAGATGTCGAATTTGCAAAAAGAAACATCATTCTCTACTTCATCCCAAAAATGTTTCAGCTCCAACAGAATCACCCATGAGTGGGTCAGAATCAGGTGCTTCCATCGACACCACAACAGGTAGAAACAACTAACAATATCAGAGCCTGCTTCTCAAATATCAGTGGTCAAGTTTTACTTGCCACCGCATTAGTTAATGCGAAGTCACACACAGGCTCAATGATAACACTCAGATGTCTTATCGACCAGGGGTCACAGGCTTCATTTTTAACTGAAGCTGCCGTTCAACCTCTTGGGCTAAGGAAAATAGCGCACAATAGCTCCATATTTGGGTTAAGAAGTGACGAATCAATTTCAGTTACCTCTAAGGCGAGGGTTGAACTTGAGATTCATTCACTTCATCGCAATTTTAAGGTTTGCGTTCAAGCTTTTGTGCTCAACAAGCTTACCTCATTCCTTCCTGAAAGGAAGGTTTTAGTTGAGTTATGGCCTGAGATGTCCGGCATAGTTTTGGCAGATCCCTCATTTGGAACACCAAATAAAGTTGACATGCTCCTTGGAGCAGATGTTTATAGCAAAATTATCCTAGAGGGCTTAATTAAGAGTTCACCGAAGTCACCAATAGCACAAAACACACAATTCGGTTGGATTTTATCTGGTCCAGTTCAATCAAATTCTAACGCCAGCACCATCAGGTGTAATAACATTCATCAAAATGATGAATACGAACTTTTAAAAAAGTTTTGGGAGTTAGAAGCAGAACCACTGGATATTAACAACCCTCATCTTACAAAAGAAGAACTAAGGTGTAAACAGATTGTCCAATCATTTAGAACATTTATGTACACATTATAAGAAACATAGTTTTAACTGGTGTCAAGAGATGGCGCTGTACAAAGATAGAACGCGGTTTCATATGTACTATAGATTATCTACAATACAACTGTATGAATTATTTTTAAGTTCTGCAGCTTTGTCATATTACACTTGCAATTACGTTGTAAAGTATAGTAGTTTGATTTCGGACCTTGCCTGCAGTTTAAAAAATTAACATGGTCCTTCAGATCCGGATGGTACCGATTTAGTACCTACTTTTGAGAGCTTTCAGCACAGAAAGTAGTGGTGGATCGCCACTAAAGTGCTATCAATTCGGACTTCTTACGGAAGTTCCGAAAAGTGAGATACGGCGCGGCGCCAGGAAGAGGGCGCGCGCGGAGCTGCTGTGCCTACGGTTCCAGCTACAAGTGTGTGGACTACGGAATTGCTACGCAGTGACGTCGCCAGCAGACATCAGCTACGATTCGCATGTGCGGATAATGGTTTGAAGATACAACTGTGAGTACAATTTGTGTTTCTTGTGTTAGAGTGATTTCGAAGATTTGGAACATAGAAAAATTCTTAACTTATTTGGACTTGTAAAATTTTAAATAATTTGATGTTAATGTAGTATTATATTAAAGTATTTAGGACTTAGAATAATTAAGGAAAAAGTGCAAAGACGGGGAACCTATGCCCAATTTTGTATAGAATTAATTTGTCTAAACACTTAGAAAATTTTTATCAGTTTTCAACTTGTAAAAATTTAAGTTCTTGAACACATTTAAGGAAATTCATTATTCTTTGTTCTGAGTTTGTAAGCTTTAATTGTTCACTATATAACTAAAACATAAACATAACTTATTCTTGTTCAGCAGTTAAATAGTAGTTGAATATAATATTTTATAGTTTTACCTTAAAATCTTTGTTGCGTTAAGTGCGATATAAGTAATTATTTTTCTACAATGTCTTCATTAACTAAAGTACAAGTAAATTCTAAAAATAGTATAGAAAGAGCAAGGAGAAATTTCAAAAAATCACCTAAAGATCGCTTAACAAAAAATTATATTGAAACAAAATTAGAAACTTTAGAAGTAATGTGGAAGGATTTTACATTAACACATAGAGAGATATTACAAAATGAAAATGAAGACGATCAGGATATTTGTAAGAAATATCTTGATAGTTCTGTCTATGAAGACACTGAAGAAGAATATACATTGTACAAATCAGAAATTAAAGATATGTTAGGAAAAATTAGTGGTACCCAAAACGATGATAAACAAAAATCAAATTCATCGATGAATGTAAAATTGCCAAAAATTGAGATTCCTAAATTTTCGGGTAATTATTCGGAGTGGGTTACGTTCAGAGATTTGTTCTTATCGCTAATACATAAGAACACATCTTTAGATAATGTGCAAAAAATGCAGTATTTAAAGGGACATTTAACCGGAGAAGCCGAGTTGCTTCTCAGGCAAATTCCTGTAACAGATGCTAATTACGAAGAGAGTTGGAAGCTTTTAAATGATAGATATAATAATAAGAGATTTTTAGCCAATTGTTTAATTAAAAGATTTATGAGTCAACCGGTTATTACTAGCGAGTCTGCATGTACAATAAGAGATTTATTAGACGCAACAGTAGATTCATTGAATGGCCTGAAAAACCTTGGTATCGATGTCAAGACATGGGACGTTTTAATTATTTATATAGTCACGTCTAAATTAGATTCTGAATCTCGAAAACAATGGGAAGCGAAAATTAGTGCCGATCCGTCCGATATCTTGCCATCGTTTAAACAACTAAAAGAGTTTTTGGAATCCAGGTTCAGGTCGTTAGAATTTTTGGATAACAAATCAAATAGGTCAAAAAATGTTGCATCTAAACCTAGATCTTATCACACATTACAAAATGGCGGTGATCAAAACAAAAAACTAACTTGCCCATTTTGTAAAGAAAATCATAAGCTAGTGAAATGTAATCAATTTCAACAAGAGAGTTACGAGTCTAGGCAACAGTTTGTTCAAACCAACAGCCTTTGTTTTAATTGTTTAAGCCCAACTCACTTAGGGAATGTCGCGTGCCCACAACTTGTCGCATTTGTCACCGTAAACACCACTCGTTGATTCACCCTGTCATGCAAATAAACCAAGAACCATCAACTTCTCAGCTTGCTAATATTCAGGAATAGCCTACCATAACCACTCATTTCTCAAAGGAAAACGAAAATTCAAGCGGACAAATATTGCTAGCCACTGCCCTCGTACAAGTACCAACAGCGAAGGGTAAACAACTAATACGAGCATTAGTAGATCAAGGGTCACAGGCTACGTTTGTGACCGAATCAGCGGTACAGCTACTTGGCCTCAAGAAGATACCCTCACGCACTGTATTTTCTGGACTTGGTGGTGATAGGAGTACAACTTCATCCAAGCACATTGTACTACTTACCCTAGAATCCCGACATGATCCTTCCTTCAGCTTTACAGTTCGGGCTTATGTTTTAAGCTCTATCACGCCTATGCTTCCTACGGAACATATATCTCAAGTACATTGGCCTGAACTGGAAAGCATCATGGGTACTTTGGCAGATCCAGAGTATCACACACCAAACAAAATAGACGCTTTGTTTGGTGCTGAAGTTTACAGTCAAATCATTCGAGATGGTTTAAAGAAGGGTCCTCCAGGTTTTCCTATAGCCCAAAATACAGCGCTAGGCTGGATTTTGTCTGGTCAAACTCATTCACGTACCCCCTCTCTTGTAAGCATGCACGTCCTTAAAGATGACATTGAAATAATCAAGAAGTTTTGGGAAATTGAATCGGATTTCCCGAAAAAGAACATGCTTGCAAATGAAGAGTTACAGTGTGAGGAGTTCTACCGTAAAACCACAACTAGAACGGAGACAGGAAGATACTGTGTACGACTTCCATTTAAAGAAGAAGACCCTAAATGTAAGTACGGGGATTCTAGAAACATCTCAATCAAGCGATTTTATAGCTTAGAAAATAAATTTAGAAAGAAACCAGATATTCATCCAAGATATAGAGCAGTGATGCAAGAATATCTCGATGTGGGTCACATGGAAGAAGTAAAAAGCAATGAAGACAAAAACAAGGAAGACGCAATATATCTTCCACATAAAGCTGTAATCCGTGAAGATCAGTTGAGTAGTTCAGTACGAGTAGTATTTGACGCGTCGTGCAAATACAACAACGGAACCTCGCTTAACCATGCTCTTATGGTAGGCCCCACTATCCAACCTGATTTGCGACATATTATTCTGAAATGGCGTACTTACCCCATATGTCTCTGTGCAGACATAGAAAAAATGTACAGGCAAGTATTAGTCTCGAAAGAAGATCAGGACTATCAGAGATGGCTGTGGAGAGACAGTTTTGATGACAAAATAAAGGATTACAGGTTAACTCGGGTAACTTTCGGTACTGCATCAGCTCCATACTTAGCGGCCAAAACTCTTCATCAACTTACAGAAGATGAAGGGAAGAACTATCCGCTTGTGGCTGAAAAATTAAAAACAGATTATTATGTAGATGATATGATGTCAGGATGTCAAACAGTTGAAGAAGGAAAGAAAATGTATAGAGAGATGAAAGAACTACTAGCAAAAGGAGGATTTAATTTACAAAAGTGGATAACTAACAATGATGAATTAGCGAAAGAAATACAAGAAAAAGAAAGGAATAAACAAAGAAAATTAGAAATAATAGTAGATAATATAGTAAAAGTGTTAGGTATTTCATGGGATAAGGAAAAGGATTGCTTTAAGTACTCCGTATTGCTACCTAATGATGATAGTTTAATTACTAAAAGAAAAGTGATATCCCTTATATCTAGGCTATTCGATCCATTAGGATGGGCAGCTCCTTGTGTAGTCACGGCAAAAATCATGATTCAGAAGCTGTGGTTGGCGGGAATCGATTGGAATGATGAATTTCCTTCTGAATTGCTAGACGAATGGGTTAAATATCGCGAAGATGTGCTTCAAATCAAGGATTTCACTGTTCCACGATGGATACAGATGAGAGAAGGAGATGAGGTAGAACTTCACGGATTTTGCGACGCCTCGAATGCAGCCTATGGTGCTGTTGTTTACGCTAGAGTCGTTAAACCTAATGGAGAAGTCACGGTCAATTTAATTGCTGTAAACACGAGAGTGGCACCAATAATGCAAATATACATACCTCGGCTTGAGCTGATGGGAGCAGTCACTCTCGTAAAGTTGATTTCAAAGGTGGCTGAGGTGATGGGTGTAGATGGACGAAATATACGTGGTTGGACTGACTCCACGATAGTGTTAGCCTGGTTAAGTAGTCATCCCAGTCGCTGGCTACTGCTACAAACTACGTTTGTGGCGAAGAGAGTGTCAGAAATGTTGACAAAAATGGATAATACACACTGGGCTTATGTACAGACATCGCAAAACCCTGCAGACCTCGCGTCGCGTGATCTAAAGCCGTCGGAGTTGACTAAAGCAGATCTTTGGCTGAAAGGCCCGGCTTGGTTATGGTCTGAAAAAATAAAATATACACGGCCTAAAGCGTTATCTACTACTGTTGAAAAACATTTAATAAAAGTTCACATTGCAATAAGCCAAGAGACGGAGAAAGAGCAATTCTGGTTCAAGTATTCCTCTCTGCAAAAGTTAATTCACGTTGTTGCTTTCTGTCGACGATTCTTAAACCTGAACAATAAACATAAAAACAATGAAAAATATGGTACTTACCTTAAATGTAATGAAATGTCAAATATTAGCAATCTGAAACGCTGGCAGATGTCTCAACGAATGGTCCAGGATTTCTGGCGGCGTTGGTCATCAGAATACCTTACTCATTGCGTACAGCGGTACAAGTGGTCTAAAAAAATTCCGGAACCCAATATAGGAGACCTCGTTCTTGTGAAAGAGGATAATTTGCCTTCTGCCCGTTGGCTGATGGGTAAAATCATCGTTAAACATCCTGGAACAGATGAATTCACCAGAGTCGTAACTCTCAAGTGTAACGGATCAGTAATAAAGTGACCTAGATCCAAGTTGTGCATGCTACCAGTTGATCAATAAGTCCTTTTTTTTTGAATTTCATTTACCATAATATGTACACCCTTATGGGTGATTAAGTCTATCATTATTTATCGTTCTACTTTAATTTAATTTATGTAGTATAACCCCCTTGACCTCATGGTGGGCGGTTTAAAGGACACGGATGTCCTTGGTGGGCGGTATGTCCAATCATTTAGAACATTTATGTACACATTATAAGAAACATAGTTTTAACTGGTGTCAAGAGATGGCGCTGTACAAAGATAAAACGCGGTTTCATATGTACTATAGATTATCTACAATACAACTGTATGAATTATTTTTAAGTTCTGCAGCTTTGTCATATTACACTTGCAATTACGTTGTAAAGTATAGTAGTTTGATTTCGGACCTTGCCTGCAGTTTAACAAATTAACACAGATATTCTCATCCACTACAGTGAGAGACCACTCAGGGCGATATATTGTCAATTTGCCTTTCCGTACCGTTGATCCAAAAAGTAAGTACGGTAACTCAAGATCCATTGCAATCAACCAATTTCATAACCTGGAAAGAAGGTTGATGAAGAACCCGAACCTCAAAGGTGAGTACGCTGCTGTAATAGAGGATTACAAGAATCTGGGACATATTGAACGTATACTAGATGATCAAAAGGAGTCAGCGGATGCTGTATATCTTCCAAACCATGCAGTGGTTCGTAAGGACAAGGACACAACGAAGGTTCGTATAGTGTTTAATGCTTCTTGTCCAGGCATTAACGGAGTCGCACTCAATGATGACCTCATGGTAGGGCCGCCTCTGCAGTATGATTTACGTCACATTATAATGCGTTGGCGCAAATATTCCATTTGTCTAATTTCAGACATTGTAAAAATGTACAGACAAGTACTTGTCACAAAGCTCCATACCGATTTTCAACGTTTCGTGTGGCGCGAAAATCCTAACGAGGAATTGCAACATTTCAGGCTTCTAAGAGTCACGTTTGGAACTGCGTCAGCACCTTACCTGGCTGTCCGAGCATTACAGCAAGTAGCACACGACGATGGCGAGAAATTCCCCTTGGCTTCTGAAAGAGTCCTGCAAGAGTTCTACATGGACGATTTGATGACTGGTTGTTACTCTGTAGAAGAAGGTATACAGGTTTATAATGAAATGACGGAGATGCTTAAAGGAGCCGGTTTTATCTTACAGAAATGGAGTAGCAACAGCGAAGAAATTCTGAAAAATATAGATGAAAATCCAACTGAGATTAAACAAAACCTGAAATTAAAAATTGATGAAGTTTTAAAAATTCTGGGTCTTATCTGGAACCGTAGAAACGATGTATTTGAATATACAGTACAACTTCAGCCTTTCTCCACACCTGTAACAAAACGAAAATATCAGAAATTTCACGGTTATTTGATCCACTGGGATGGCTTGCACCAGTCATAATTTCAGCTAAAATTTTTATTCAAAAATTATGGCTTTCAGGAATTGAGTGGGATGATCAACTTCCTCCTCAACTACTGAAGGACTGGTTAAGCTATCGCAGTGATTTGAATGAACTTACCAAGTTAAGTATCCCACGTTGGATCCATACAAGCAAGGACGACAGTGTGCACGAATTGCATGGATTTTGTGACGCCTCAAACGATGCGTTTGCCGCGGTCGTATATTTACGAGTCGTAAATATTAAAGACGAAGTTTCAATGTCACTAATAACTTCCAAAACGCGGGTTGCTCCTATAAAGCAAATTTCTATTCCACGACTGGAGCTGTGTGGAGCGGTGACACTTACTCGACTGCTAGTGGAAGTAGCTAAAGTAATGGATATAGATAAATCTAACGTTCACGCTTGGACTGACTCGCAAGTCATTCTCGTTTGGTTGAAAGGACAACCTAACCGTTGGAAGACGTTTGTCGCTAACCGGGTATCAGAGATTATCACTTCTATAGAACCGTGCCGCTGGTAACATGTCTCTACGAAAGAAAACCCTGCGGATTGTGCATCACGTGATTCCAAACATTGAGATCTCCGCCTCTAGATGGAAGGCCCAAGGTGTATGAAAGAAAAGAGAATAAATTACCCAAAGGTTGTAACTGAGGACATACATTTAGAAGAAAAGAAGAAAAATATTTGTTTAGCGTCTACTTCTAAAGGCGTAATTCAAGGACAGTTTGAACCAGAAGAAATTTATACACGATTTTCATCATAAAGAAGGCTAGTTCGGGTTATTGCCTTCTGTAAGAGAATGACAAAGCGAATTAGAAAGAAAGATGTTAAAGAGTGGATTACCAGTTCTGAAATAAAAGATAGTTTTAAACACATGTATTGAAATATGTCAAGAAAAATATTTTGCCGAGGAACTGCAAAACTTTAAAAATAAAGAGGAAATAAGTAAGAAAAGCAAACTTAGCTCACTTAATCCGCTTATCGATGATGATGGTATACTTAGAGTAGGTGGCAGGCTCCAACAAGCAGACCTCAGTGATGATCGGAAGTATCCAATAATTCTGCTTCGTGGATCCCATTTTACGTACTTGATTATTGCTGATGCTCATGACAAAACATTACATGGTGGTCCCCAGTTGATGCAAATGTATTTGCAATCAAAGTACTGGATAATAGGAGCTAAAGACTTGATACGTCTTTATATACGTAAATGCGTACGTTGTGTACGATATTCAGCTCGTATTAGGCAACAGCTAATGGGGCAAGTACCAGCTGCAAGGGCTACTTCCTGTCGACCTTTCTGGAAGACCGGGATCAATTATGCTGGGCCCATAAATATAAGAACCTCAAAGGGCAGAGGTCACCAATTGCATAAAGGCTACATTTGTTTATTCATTTGTATGGCCACTCGCGCTATCCACCTAGAAGCAGTAAGCGACCTTACTGCTCAAGGCTTTCTCGCGGCCTTTAAGCACTTTACAGCACGTCGTGGTCATTGCGCCGAAGTTTGGTCCGACAATGGAACCAATTTTGTGGGTGCGTCACGAGAACTTAAATTCCTATTTGCGCAAGAAAAGTCCAATATAGCAGTTGAAATTGCAGACTAGCTTGCTATAAACGGAACCGATTGGCATTTCATCCCTCCTCATGCTCCAAACTTTGGCGGATTGTGGGAAGCAGGAGTAAAATCCACAAAATATCATTTAAGGCGGGTGGTTAGTAATTTTACTTTAACTTTTGAGGAAATGACGACATTACTTTGCCAAATAGAGGCTTGTTTGAATTCTCGGCCAATTTCAAGGATAACTGATAATCCTGATAATCCAATCCCACTAACACCGGGTCATTTTTTAATAGGCGAACCGCTGGTTTTAGCACCTGACGTCAACTACGAAACTTCTAACATCACAAGCCTCCGTAGGTGGCAACTTACCCAAAAAATGACACAAGATTTCTGGCGTCGGTGGTCACATGAATATTTGGTCCAATTCTACCATCGCTAAAAATGGAATCATATTGTTCCTGAACCCAACATTGGAGATTTAGTACTAGTGGTCGAAGATGATCTTCCACTTGGTAGATGGTTGTACGGTATTATAGTTAACAAGCATCCTGGATTTGACGGAATTACGAGAGAAGTCAGCCTTAGGTGTAAGGACAATATAATAAAACGTCCTATATCCAAACTCTGTTTTTTGCCCATTACAACATGAAATTTTGTTGAAAACGTTGTATAAATATATAAGAAGTGTTATAAGTTGTTTTTTCATCAATGTTTATTTATCGTTTACCGTTGTTTTTTATTTAGCACATTTTCAATCAGATTATTATTGTTGTTTAGGTTATAAATTTCAGTTTTGCAATTATTATACAATTGCACATTTATTATTTTATTTATTGTTTTATTGTGTTTACAGTCCATTGCTCTTTTGTATATAGTGATGAATGGTGGGCTGCGTTAAGGAAAATTTTAAAGAATTTGTCCTTGGTGGGCTGTATGTTGACAACGAAAATCATAATTTATGTCCACTGTATTTAGTTTACGTTCACCTTGTATAGATGGCGCTGTGTCATTTATAGATCGCGTTATCGTGTGATAGCAGCGTTTTTATTTTACTAATCGCCCACTGTTCATTACGAGCACACCTTTTAATACCTGTTGTTGGAGTATTGTAATATATCAGTTCAGTATATGGGAGTGTTTCATTTTTTGGACTTTTGTTCAGTCACCCTTTGTTAATTTTCAATATAATATTGTAATAATAGTTTTAAATTTAAGATTTTGTGAAATAAATTGATTTTTTTTGGAACCTTCGCTGCGACCACGCATAATTTAAGTATAAAATAATCTCCAAAATAATACCCTTGTGGTTTCAAAACTTAAAAATAAAAATGTAATAAAAAGAAAATAGTTGCGAACTATGTAGTTAACTTCAACGAAATTAGTGTAATATTATTCAAAACGTATGATTACTGGACGATGTACTAACACGTTAGTCGCGAGCTTAGTAAATCACCATTTGAAATGAGATATTCTGTGCGCCATACGCGGTAAGTAACTAATTATTTTTGTGTTATAGCACTCACCCCGTGCTTGGAAAAACTTGAAAACTTAAAAAACAACAAAGAAAAATATCGACACGCGGGATTTGAATCTGCGATCGCCCCTAGAGCCGGGATGCTCTACCTATCGACACCTCCTACGTACAGTATCGTAAAAGCATTTTAGCTACTTTACAGGAGAGCAGTTTAAAGATTCACTCATTGTTTTTTGATAATTATTCAGTCAAACAAACACCAATAATTATAATAATTTGCAATCAGGCATTAAACGAGACAAAATAATGTTGTATGTACTAGTTTACATCGATTTTTTTCTTATTTTCAAGAAAAGTTACAATATTTTACGTTGGATGTCAAAAGTGCTATATTGTCGTAATTTATGCTTGGTACTCTTTACATTGAATTTGACTGAGAACATTTTGATGTAATTTACAGATACAACTTTATTCTTTGTAAAAATAATCAAAAATATTCTATATATACTAGTTACGACAATTTACTATTTTTATTTTTCTACATTAATATCGTAAATATTTATAAACTATATACAGTGTGTAAAGAAAACCCTGTCGGATAACTAAAGGTGTTATTTGGTACTTTAGTACAGTTACATATGGGTAATTATTTTATGGATATTAATTATTTACTTTTCCCAATAAAAAAATGTAATCTTAAATGGTGTTTTCATACATTATGATGATGAAGTATGACAATACCTACAAATAAGTAAATCTATTCTATCAAAGAATGCCGCGCTAGTCGGATGCGGACCAAAGGACACACGGCGCGAGTGCGGAGCGTTTACAGTTCATTTGTAAAAAGCCGAAAAACGAACACCGCGTGAAGGCGCGAAACACCGCAAAAGCAAAACAATGAAACAAACAGGGACAAGGTGTTGTCATTTTAAAATATTTGCTTAACTTTAGGGAAATATAACTAAAAATAAGAATAATTCAAAAACGATATCACTTTTATTTTCTGAAATAAAGTTATTTTAATATTTTTTTCAGTAATGCCTTTAATCAACCTATGTGCCTGTTACAGATCGGACAGGGTTTACATTACAAACCGTATATAATATGTACTAAAATAATTTTCCTTTTAGTATTATCAAAAAATTAATTGAGATCAGAGCCGTGGTAATTCGTGCTAATATTTATCGACGGAAAGCTTGTAAAAAAAGTTATGATATGTACTAGGAATAATTTTAGAACTGCAAATATTTATCAAATCGTCTTTTTTGGTTTTAGGAATTGAGATATTATTACTTGATGTAAAAGTGGTTGATACAAATTGTTTTCTTGTATTTTTTTTTACCAATAACTCGTTATAGTTTTAACAACCATATCATATTTATTAGAATCCTCAGGTATTACACACACTTCTCTAATTTTTTTTCATTGAACATTATCTCCATTATTACTTTTAACCGAGTTTCCTAGTAATAACGACTTATAATTTAAAAAATCTGTGTGTTGCATTTCTTTTACGATGTATGGTTTTTCATTTTGCTTAGCCTAACGTGCTTAAAAGTATCAATCATGTGGAGTGTATATCAGTTTATTTTAAGCTATTGCATAGCTTCTATCACGGGCCTTGAGCGTGGAGACCGAATCCAGAAATTCCGTAACGAAAAAAACCTAACACCCCCCACTCTGACCGGCACAGCGGTGATACTTTTTAGCTTTTCCATCTATCGATAAATACCAGAACTTTTAATGACTTTTTGAAATATCACGCTTGTCTCTTTAGTTCAGCAACCCGCCTTTAGATGGCATTGGTTGTATTGGAAAATTACCGTAATCAGCTGTTTGTGAGAAAGTATATAGGTGTATAGGTATTTATCATCTACGTACAACAGTGAATATCTGTACTCGTATAATTTGTGTACAAAGTGTTTTAAATATGAATAAACAAAGTGCATTTATTAAATATTCCTGAAGAACCGACATGTATTGAAAGATAATAAAAATATTTTGAACAATATTAACATCTCATTTATTTAATAGAAGAAAAAAATTTGTTTTTTTATCGGTCACCACGCTCAAAGTGTAACTTGAATTAATGTCAAAGAAAAAAAAATACTGCATAAATAAAATAAATATATAATTGTAACTGCATAAGTTGATAAAAAATGCTATGCAATAGCTTTACCGCGGCAGTCTCCGAGTGCCACACGTCTTTTTTTTTTCATTCTTTTCTATTAAAGCGTGTACGCTATCACCCTCATTTTGGGCATTGGTATTGGGTCATTATGACCAACTTCTAGAAAACTGTGATAAATAAAAACCTGATACGTATCAGCGGCAAACATGTACACTGCATAAACAGCTCGGTTTCGATTTCGACCGACACAATTGTCGGACCAAAATTGGAATTCACTAGACCTTAGCTCCTTATATTTAGATATGAATTTATGTCATGAACTGGAAACCTCATTGGCCCCTCGTTTTCCGTGTGCCTCATGCCACATACACGTACTTTCTTTTTTCGCTAGGTTAAAGACTGTAAAGTTAAATATTAATAGTTTACGTTTGTAATAATTATTATTGGCAAGTGTCTGGCATTTGCTCTTATTGGCTTATTGGCAAGCTTCCATTGTATGGTCAGGCTACTGGATCTTAGATTTTCTGATCGACCGGTCAATTAGAGTAATCGTTGACGGCTGCTAGTCCGAACAAATGCCGGAGTCCCTCAGGGATCATTTCTCTCTGGAACTCTATTCGTGCTACACATTAACAACCTGCTGAAGTCCAGTACCTATGGGTACGCAGAAGATAGCACTCTGTGGAGAGTTACGCATCCAGGCACAGATCCAGTCTCTCATAGAGGCGATAGTCGATCGTTAGAACCGATGAGGGCGGTGGCAATCTGGTCAAGTTTAATGCGACTAAGACCCACGCATGTTTATCTCGACTATACGGAGTCCATTCGACTTGTCTCTGTCTTTCCAGGATGTGTTCGTGCCGATAACTGACCACCTCGAGATCCTTGGTATTACCTTAACGCCTACTCTCAACTTTGGTTCGTACATCGAATCTAAAGCCCAAATTCCCTCAAAAGATATAGATAGTATTTCAGCCTGGGACAGTTTCTCAACCTTTACCAAGCACAAGTCCGTTCGTGCATGGAATACTGTTCTCACCTCTGGGATGGATCCGCCAAATACCAGCTGAAGACACTTGAGGCGATAGAAAGGCGTGCTAAGAGGCTTATAAACGAGGATAATTTGGTAGGCAAAAAACTCCAGCATCTCGCTCATTGCCGCAGAGTGGCTAGTTTATCGGTTTTTTTACCGGATACACTTTGGAGAGTGCGCTGTGAAATTGTACAATTTCATTTCGCCATCCTCGTTTTTCTATCGATCATCGAGGTGCACAGATTTTAGTAGGCATCTCCTCTTTGTCCGGGTACATGGAACGTCCACCATGGACGTTCCATGTACCCGGACAAAGAGGTTCGTCTCGATATTCTTCATTCCAACCGCAAAGGACTGGGACATGCTTCCTGAGTATATGTTCTCTGACGAGTACAATCTAGGGATCTTCAAAAGAAGAGTGAACAGGGAACCTTCTAGGGAAGCGCGTTCCATCTTAGGCCGCATCTTAGCTTACCATCAGGAGAGATCGTGGTCAAGCGCTTCCCTATCGACAGTAAAAAAAAACAATTTATTTTATATATTATATCGTAAGATTGTAAACAAACAGATGGCACTCCTGATGTAAAGAAACAACCATCATCTACAAACACCAAATATGTTAATGGTGCGTTGCTATCCCTGTGGCTGGATCTTGTGCTATCCCTGTAACTTATGTCACATGCATAAGTTTTCCGGTTACCTTACTCTCCAAATCTAAACACGACAGTGAGTGAAAAGGTGGAGGTACCAGACATGGACAAGACAATGAAGAACTCTAACATCTAGTAGTCACGATGATAGTGACTCGCATGGCCAACCGGCCGCCTCTTACGAAATGCTGGCAGAACGGTAGATGGTCTGTTCTGCAAAAAAAGACCGGACTAACACTTGTGCAGGTGTGTGAAAGTAATATTGAAAATATAATTAAAGATTAGTTTTTTGATGAAGTAAAATGTATATAGTTGTCCATACAATAACAACATATTATATACGATTCTGTTATGCTATTAAAAAATTGAGTTTGACGATCGAAATCAGTTTTTCTTACACAAAGTATAAACATAACAACGCATATTATATTTTTATGAATTCATATTAAGTATAACATTATTTGATAAGGACTACTAAACTATTCGTATAAAGAATATTTAAATACTTTTAAACTGCCCTTGATAAAAATAAAACTTGCAGCCGGTTTGTACACAAGGCTGAACAAAAGCAATATAGCAGCTGAATCAATAAAAAAAATATTTTTAACTAAAAAATAAACACATATTGAAAAACAATTACCATATTTTGCTTTTTTTAAGCTAGATTTTTAGGGAATTTTCATGCTGAATATGTCAGCACCGTCGAAGCCTAATACAATAAAGAGTAATTTCAAGCTAAGCATTTTACATTTAATCATCTTGACCTTAATTAGATAAGCGGTTTAAATAAAACTTAATTGGAAGAGGCGCTGCCTATATATACATTATACATAAGTTATATCTCAACAATGTAGTTTTAACAAATTTATTACTCTACCTCACAGCTTTGTTTCATTTATATTCTACAAGGTTGTGACACACATCTTCTGCTGTACTACAGTCCTCAAAGTTAAGAAATTAATGTTCTCCATTAAATGAACAAATTCGTTTAACGAATGGTGACCCAATCAAAATCTGAGAACTGTTACAATTTCTTACCTAGTTTTATGTCGAGTATTTAAACTTGTCTAAGGTACACGACGAGGCTTCGCTTGAACAACTCTATACCATAAGTAGCTGTGCCCACGACTTCGTCTGCGTGGGTTTTTTTAACTTCTCACTACGTATGTAGATAAGGAAGTTACAGATTTTATCCCGATTTTAGAAAATCAAATTTTAATGTTCGAAAAGCTATAACTTTTGAAAATTTGACTCGATTTTGATTTTTGTAATTTAATGTAGTTTTTTAGTAAGTACTAAAATGTTGCAGAAGATTAAAAATGATTATTTAAAAAAAATCGAAATTATGTCAAAAAAGCACTTTTGCAAAATTTTCCGTCAATTATAACTCCGAACGGATAAATAAATTTTGATGCAATTTATACATTGGACGCAGTTTTTTGAGAAGTAAAGCTGATTAAATTTTGTACTATATCGGTTCATTAATCTGGAAATTGTATTAAAAAAATACTGTTTCGCCAAAAACCTTTGTGAGGTTTTCCAAAATTTCTCAGTCTACTTGACTGAATTAGTTAAAATTTTCAGGAAGTCTAAGTTGAGTGGAATCCAATCAAATCCCATTAACTACGTTTTGATTGGTCAAGCCGTTCAAAGTTATGAGATGTTTACATACACACTTACACACACACGCACACACACACACACACATAGACACATATGTCATCATGAAAAAAGTCGGAAAAGTTTCCTAGGTCCTCAAAACGTGGAGATCTGGTGAACACTCGAATTTCGAAAATCGGTACAAAATCAGTAACTTCCTTATCTAGATACGTAGTGGGAAGTTAAAAATATGTACCTAATTAGAAAGATAAAAAGTTATTTATTCAGGTTTATTTTTTGAATAATTTTTATTTAAGGCAATTTTCGTAGCGGGAAGTTAAAAATAAAAAAAAAATGATGTGGTGTCGCGGGACACCAGGTAGGAACGAACTTCCTTCGGCTAAACGGCACTACTCGCTTGTGTACGCGCCTGTCGCGCCTGCGCACGTCTCATTTAACGCTTTTATTCCACGCATTTTTCTTACGGTTTTGCTATCACATTTTTTTCAGTTCAGTCGCGCAGCGAAATCCCTATCCCCTCCAAGCCTGCCGTAAGGAACTTCGTTCCAATTAATTAACACATGGCTTTGTAGTTTGTTATTAAAAAAAAAAACAAAATAGCCCTTGACTAAGAAGCTTATCTTGTTCATTGAAAACAATTTGCAATAAAAAAATGATGTGGTGTCGCGGGACACCAGGTAGGAACGAACTTCCTTCGGCTAAACGGCACTACTCGCTTGTGTACGCGACTGTCGCGCATGCGCACGTCTCATTTAACGCTTTTATTCCACGCATTTTTCTTACGGTTTTACTATCACATTTTTTTCAGTTCGGTCGCGCAGCAAAATTCCTATCCCCTTCAAGCCTGCCGTAAGGAACTTCGTTCCAAAAAATTTGTTGCACTTTTCTTAAATTTATTATTATTTTAATTCTCTAAAATATATTTTTAATGTAAATTTGTATCATTTTCAATAAGCAAGATAAGCAGTCAAGAGTTTTTGGAACGAAGTTCCTTACGGCAGGCTTGGAGGGGATAGGGATTTTGCTGCGCGACCGAACTGAAAAAAATATGATAGTAAAACCGTAAGAAAAAAAATGATGTGGTGTCGCGGGACACCAGGTAGGAACGAACTTCCTTCGGCTAAACGGCACTACTCGCTTGTGTACGCGACTGTCGCGCCTGCGCACGTCTCATTTAACGCTTTTATTCCACGCATTTTTCTTACGGTTTTACTATCACATTTTTTTCAGTTCGGTCGCGCAGCAAAATCCCTATCCCCTCCAAGCCTGCCGTAAGGAACTTCGTTCCAAAATGCGTGGAATAAAAGCGTTAAATGAGACGTGCGCAGGCGCGACAGTCGCGTACACAAGCGAGTAGTGCCGTTTAGCCGAAGGAAGTTCGTTCCTACCTAGTGTCCCGCGACACCACATCATTTTTTTTGAAACGAAATTCCTTACGGCAGGCTTGGAGGGGATAGGGATTTTGCTGCGCGACCGAACTGAAAAAAATGTGATAGTAAAACCGTAAGAAAAATGCGTGGAATAAAAGCGTTAAATGAGTCGTGCGCAGGCGCGACAGTCGCGTACACAAGCGAGTTGTGCCGTTTAGCCGAAGGAAGTTCGTTCCTACCTGGTGTCCCGCGACACCACATCATTTTTTTTATTATTATAACAAACTACTCGGCCTCGTGGTCTAGGGACAGCCTATTCGGCTCAGATCATGAGCTTCCGGGTTGGATCCCCGGGTCGGGCAAAGATGTTATTGAGATATTTTCGAGGATTTTCTCGAAAATCTAAAATCTCAGTAGCAACTCGGAAACTGGTGGAGTGGTATGTATGTTACTGGGAATGAATGAAATCCAAAAATTGTATAAATGGCCTAGGAAATGTATAAAGTTTCCGAAATCATTTAAGAAATGTGTAAAATATTGTTTAAAAAATTATTTAATGCATACATATCCTAGGAAACGTATAACGTCCTAGGAAATGTATATAATTCCAATATCGTATTAGAAAATGTATAAAAAGTTTGCTTTCTTTAATAAAACACGTTGTTAAAATGAGAATAATATTTTTTATTAAGGCACTTGACAATCCGGTAACAATACATCCGATACATCCTCTGCATCAAGAAGAACTCTTGGATATACATTAATCTGAGATCGAGAATATAATTGTTTTAAGATTCCGTTCTTAGTACCAGTAATTTGATAGAGCTCATCATCGTTCTTAGCCAAAACTACACCTATAATATTTCGTGCATCACCGCGTCCTCTATCGACCTCTGGGACTGCAATTCGTACAGAAGTGCCAATCGGTAACGTGATCGCCTGATCGGTAGGCGTATCATCTAACATTTGCAATTCGCCAGCGATCAGCGATGACTCTTAAACGTAATGAAAAAATCATCAAAAACGTCGCCAATTGCTTGCTGGTCACTAGATGCACTTTTTGCAATGTCACAGCATCAAAACTAATCAAACGGCAACGACTACCACTAATGTACAAGGCTGTTATATGTCTTGCAATAACTAAACAATCACGATAATTTCGCATTGCGAGTTACGTGATCACCCCGCGGATGATGCAATATCCTCCCCTCGCACCGCTATCCCCGCGTACCCATTGATATCTTAAGTTTTCTACATTTCCGCTTGCTATTTAGGAAATGTATAGTTTTCCTAGGAAATGTGTCCAATATGATTCATTTCACACATTTCCGGGCGATTTTAGGAATTACATGCATCTCCTAGGAATTGTATACAATAACGGATTACATACATTTCCGTTAACATATGTATTACCACGCTCGTGCCTCGGATGAGCGAGCAAAACTTTCAGTAACGTGTCAGTATATGCGGCGATGAGGATTACCATTTATCTCACCAACCGACAAACCGGTGAATCGCGGTGAACCGGAAAGTCTACAGATCGCAAGGGAATCGCGATACTTTAATAAAAAACAACAATGCCACGTATTTTCTATCACATTTTTGATTTTTGATTCTCACAAATAAAGGAAAGTTAAGTTTCCTTTGATTGAATTTGTTTTGATGAAGTTATATGTGTCTAAAGTTTTTCTGTAAGATGTTGATCTTATTCTGGACTGAACTTATAGGTACATGTTAGTATATTCTACTTAACAATTTTTTTAAAGTATTTTGGAGTCCGACTTTAGTGAGTATACTAAGTAGCTTAGGCACTTCAACGTATAAACTTTGCAGAAATTTCGTTCATTTTAAAAGTTAACTAATTGATGTATCTAATTTTGAAATATTTACCGTGTTGTCTAGCGGTCCGGTGTCGTCGTTGACCACATGAGGTCCCGGGTCAGGCAAAACAAAATGTGCTTTTTCAGTTTTCCGATAAAACAACGTTGCCCGGGATTGGAAAGGGCCCGATTGGCAATAGGCTTGCCACCTATCACATTGTGAGATAGTATTTTTGGCTAATCGTGGGTACACTTCTTGTACCTCTGCCTACGTATTCCGGGATATGGGCATGTAGATGATAAATAAACTGCCTAAAGATCTAGTAGAATGTATTACACAGCAAAATATTAAACCAAGTTAAAGCCGCACTTACTGAGTTTTTGTAGTACAACTGAGTGCTAAGTGTGAGTTTTTCTTTTCGCATTCGATCGTGAGCGCGTTTCGAGTTGACTAGGAATTTGTATGTGATTTGTACAGCGCCACCTATGGTAAACTGGTTTCTCACGTTTACCACTAGGTGGCGCTGTACAAATCACGTACAAATTCCTAGTAAACTCCAAACGCGCTCACGATCGAATGCGAAAAGAAAAACTCACACTTAGCACTCTGATTCTACAATATATGTGATGAGTACGTTATATGTGTGCATATGTGTATATGTATGTGTATGTATGTGTATGTGTGTAAGTTTATATATATACGTGTGTATGCGTATGTTATATTATATAATCCTAATCCTAACTTAGCGCCTTGTTGCACAGGAGATGTTATGGTGGTTATAAAATTACGCTCAGTCATTAAAAGGAAGTCCTTATGACGTCTTACGTGCTGCCGCTAGCCAGTTCTTACGTTGCTGAGCAGCTTTCATATCACTTCTAATCTATGAGCTCTCTGCTTGGCGGACTCCTTAGATAAACGCTCCTTAATGAGACCATTTCTATGAGCCTTCTGCTCGGCAGACTCGTTCGATAGATGCTTATTAATGAAATCAAGTCTATTAGCTCTCTGCTTAAAAGACCCATTTGCTAGACGCTCTTGGATCTTACCGAGTCTAGAATTATATTGTTCAAAAGTTTCTTGACGTAAATGTGATTTCATATATTATGCTTTCATGGCCAACAAACGTTTTTCACGATCTTTAGTAGTCTCACAAGAACGTGACATTGTGTTACGAAGAGCATTTTTACGGAGACGACTACTTTTATTTCAGTAGGGGAGCCCAAGATGCTAAATAGGTAGTTACTCGAGCGTCGTAGGGACCTATTGGACTTTGTAGACTAAATTATAGGAAAAATAAAAAGTTAAAGTTTTTCATTTCAATGTATGGTGGGTTAATTACCGCTAAAATTTAGAAAATCTGACGATTCCAGTGTAGCGTAAGGTAGTGGGAGATTTACAAGTTCGCAAAGAAAACGTTGTCTTGACACTATCGAGCGTGTCTGAATATTCTTTTATTATGGAGGAAATGATATAAGAATTACCAAAAAAATATAATCTGACAATTTCCACAAGCCTAAGTTCTTGTCGAAGATCCGAAGATCTTTTGTTTTTTCTGCCATAGTTACCCCCCTCAATAGAAAGGGCTTATATTTGATGGAGAGACTTAACAGTATGCGAGGTACCCCCTCCTATGGTAATCTGCCGCGCTCGGGTGAATACCAAAATCCCCTCTTGGGCTCCCCTACTATTTTATTCGTTCCCGTTTCTTGAGATCTATGTTTGTTAAGGTGCGCAGCACCTGTTGTAGGACTACCCAAAACTAGTTGACAATACAACAGTACACTAAAAAGTATTAAATAAAAATAACTACGTTAAAAAACCGACTTCAAAAACTAAAATGTAAAAAATAATAAATATTTAATATTAATTAAATACTACCTATTATTTATATGTGCTATTTACTAATAGGTTTGAAGTCGGTGCCAAGCCTTAAGTAAATAATAATGTTTTAATTCCTTAAATGAATACGAGAAAATTAATACAATGAAATTCCTACTTTAAAGATTAAGATACGTAAATAAACCTAATAAAAAGCAATTAAGTCTTAATATTACAAGCAACTTCAACCAATACGAAGAATACTGAAAAAAAATATTACGAAAATGTATTCAACAGAATTCCTTAACCAAATGGTCATGTGAATTAATGTAGAATTATCAATTAAACTAAAAGGCATCAAAATTTTTAATTTCAAATTGACACCATATAATAGTAGAATATGTTGGCAGCCTAATTAATTTTTATCAACTTGTAACAGCCATATTCTTGCAAATAACTATTTTCTTTCTTTCTTTCAAAAATTGTATGTACTTAATACTTATTCAAGACTTTCGTCAACGACGTCTGCTCGCGCGTTGCTGCCGGTGTAAGTATTAAAATGGCTTGGCACCGACTTCAAACCTATTAATAGTAAATAGTACATATAAATAATAGGTAGTATTTAATTAATATTAAATATTTATTATTTTTTAATTTTTAGTTTTTGAAGTCGGTTTTTTTAACATAGATATTTTTATTGTATACAATGACGATTTTTCAGAACAACTTTTCAATTTTTTATAATGATATATGATTTTGTGATATTGTGAGGACTATACTATTGTATTAGGGCAACCTGTAAAAATAGTTGTAAATGTGAATAAATAAATAAAATAAAATAAATATTCATAAACTAATATTAGAATATTGTAATATTATATTATCACAAATTTTACCCATTTCCATATGACCTAGAAACTCGATATTTGGCACCAAAGTAGACTTTATGTATACACACAGGAACAAAACTCAAAATTCTGCATAACTAGCTTCTGCCCGTGACTTCGTTCGCGTGACACAATTGCATTACTTTCTTTTAGTTAGTCGGGTAAAACAGTAGCCTTAGTAGCCTAGTAATTATGTTTTATTTAACGCATGTGAGTTACAACTGATGTAATGGATTATGTCTGGTATAATGAATTAATAAATAAGTATAAATATTAGTATATATCTAGATTTATATACATAAAACATTTATACTCATATAATCTTTAATCCTCTTACGGATTAATTGTTAAAAACGTGGCCTACGTTTGACCCTGGTCTTTAGCTATCTCCTTGTCGATCAAAATTGTATAATTTATAATCTCCATCGTCGGCACTTGGTGAAACTTCCTCATAATTATTATTTTAATTTAAACACTTGTACTGTTTCATGATTACAAACTATAATATTTATTTTAGCCTTGAAGATGCATTGAAATGTGAAACCGGTTGGCTATTTAATTAAAAATAAATATTATAGTGTGTTTAAAATAAAATAATAATTATGATCAATATTGGTTTAGCAGTGAAAGCATAACAGGCAGATACACAAATTAGACTTGTAAATTTATATGTTTTACTGCCAAACGCACTACTCCTCACTATTTTTTTACAAACTTCGCACGTCCACACTATTTTGTTGTACAGCTGAGATTAACATTTTTTTCTAAACTGTAATAACTACTCGTAAGGAACTTTTTTTGTGTATGTATTGTCAGAAATTACTTTTGATCTTATTAGTGTGTTAGTATACTTATTTTCAAGTATTATAAAAAGGAGATCCTTCAAATGGACGCGAACTGGGTGATGGACGCGAACAAGCGAACTTACCTTACATAGGAGGTATTTAAAAATACAAGCAAGAAATGTACTGAAAAAGAACGGGGGTGATTTATCATTAGCCGCTTGCATAGAAAATGTTATCGTGATAAGCAGAAATCTAGTTTTTTGTTTAAGGAATTTGGAATGAGTCCTGTGCATAAATAGATGATTTTAACTGTATGCTGATGCCTAGCATGGCACATTTTGTCAGCAAGAGAAATGTACTTTTGAATTTTATCGATGTATTTCTTTCTTATATTTTTAAAATAGGTATGGCTATGTCTATTAAAAAAGTGATTGTTTTATTTTGTATGTAATATTGGTTTAGCAGTGAAAGCATAACAGGCAGATACACAAATTAGACTTGTAAATTTATATGTTTTACTGCCAAACGCACTACTCCTCACTATTTTTTTACAAACTTCGCACGTCCACACTATTTTGTTGTACAGCTGAGATTAACATTTTTTTCTAAACTGTAATAACTACTCGTAAGGAACTTTTTTTGTGTATGTATTGTCAGAAATTACTTTTGATCTTATTAGTGTGTTAGTATACTTATTTTCAAGTATTATAAAAAGGAGATCCTTCAAATGGACGCGAACTGGGTGATGGACGCGAACAAGCGAACTTACCTTACATAGGAGGTATTTAAAAATACAAGCAAGAAATGTACTGAAAAAGAACGGGGGTGATTTATCATTAGCCGCTTGCATAGAAAATGTTATCGTGATAAGCAGAAATCTAGTTTTTTGTTTAAGGAATTTGGAATGAGTCCTGTGCATAAATAGATGATTTTAACTGTATGCTGATGCCTAGCATGGCACATTTTGTCAGCAAGAGAAATGTACTTTTGAATTTTATCGATGTATTTCTTTCTTATATTTTTAAAATAGGTATGGCTATGTCTATTAAAAAAGTGATTGTTTTATTTTCTAACAAATTGAAAAATGAAGAAAACAAAATTTTAGAATTAGTAATTTTAAGATGTTAAACTTATAGGACACAAAAATGAAAACAAAAAAAATAATAATATGTTATGAGCATTCAATTAATTCTATTAAGGCCCCATTCCCTAAAAACTGCTAAAACGAGTGTTGCGGTTTTCAAAATCCCTTAATGAATATACGGAATTGCTTTCTATAAAAAATCGGTGATAATCTTTATGAAACTGTTAACAGTTTCACCGAGAGATATTTTCAAAATATTTCTTAGTTTTGTAGAAAAAAAATCGTAAACTTCACCCAAAACCTAAAAATCGAAATTTTCCGTTTGCAAAAAGTATTTCTTGGCCAACAATTTTAAAAATTTTTAGAATTATTTTTTAATAAAGTATTAAATTAAATAAAGTATTAATAAAGTAATAAATTTAATCGGTAAAATGTCAAAACGAATTTTTAAAAACGTCCATCAAAAATTTCAGTAGCCCCCCAGAATCAAAAGCAAAACCACGTCAATTTAAAATTATTTTCTGACGTAAATATTCCATCAGGGTGGGTTGCGAGTGTAATAAATCGCTTATGCTTACTTAAACTCTCATAATAGTATTATTATGACAATATTTTTAATTATTATGAAAAATTATTCACGATAATAATTTATAGAATTAAGCCTGTAGTAAGCAACAATTTACTTTTTTTATATATATCATAAGATAGCAAACAAGCAGATGGGTCTCCTGATGGAGTCAACCATCGCCTATAGATACCAAAGGTGTTAATGGTGCGTTGCTTTCTTGTGGCGAGGTCTAACTCCACAAGCATAAATTTACCGGCTACCTTACCCTACACAAGGATAGGTCTACCGACTACCTTACCCTCTAAACCGGAACACGACAGTGACAAACATTGACGCTTTTACGGCGGGAATAGGTAAATCAGTGGTACCAGACCCGGGCGAGACAATATAGCACTTTACCATCTAGTAGCCACGATGGTAGTGACTCGTATAGCCAATCAATCGTCTTTTACGACCTGCCTGGCAGAACGGTGGTTACCCTATTCTTCAAAGGAGACCGAGAGCACCGAGAAATAACACATTAAATCTTAAATTTCAGTTGTGCAAATCGAGTTACAATTATTTTTTCGGCTAACTACATCAAAATCAATTATTAAAAAGTTAATTTATTTTTGTAATTTTCAACTTGATAAATTAAATAAATACAAAAAACACGTAAATAATAATAAAATCAATCAGTGTCAACTGTTTCACGCCAGTTTTTACGCGATATTTAGTGGTTTTTTGTCAACTAATTCCAGGTTGGCGGGAACGCCGATTGAACCTTTGACCTTCAGCTGTCCGAGTTGACTTTCTTGGTCTACAGACAACTGCCTGCGACTCCTCATGTACCGGGTATCACCGTGGATTGACGTGAGACGAAATATTTCATTATTTTATCACCTTCCATACGTGTAAATTGTTCTGTGATTTATTTCACTAAATTTACATTTATAACTAACTATTTACAAAAAACTAATTCTATATTTTCAATTTTAAGATGTCTTTAAAGGATAATACAACAGATTTCAAAACATTAAGTAGTTGTACAACGAAATATTTAATTACAAAACGTAGTTCTATAAAGGGACAAATTACAAAGTTTAAAAATTACATCAATACTGTCACAGAGCAATCTACACTATCTACTATTGAATTTGCAGAGTTAACTTTAAAACTCAACCGCTTTGAATGTTTATCTACAAAGTTCGATGATTTGCAAACTCAGATAGAGCTTTTAAATTCTGAAAATCTTGATTCTGAGATTGACGAACGAGAACGCATTGAGCAGGACATAATTTTATGTACTGCAATAGCTAGGGGGCTTGTTGACAACCAAAACGAGTTAAAAACGATAGAACAAGATAAAAAAAGCCGTGATTCTATACATCCAGATGCTCAATATACTCTTGATCAGAATGACATTGGCATAAGACTGCCTCAAATAGAAATTGCAAAATTTGACGCTTCGTTTTTCCGCTGGCTTGAATTTCACGACAGCTTTTCTAATCTAATACATAAAAACATTCGCATTCCCCATATTCAAAAATTTCATTATTTACTATCTTACCTTGAAGGCGAGTCAAAGCGCATAGTTTCAAACATAGAGGTTTCCTCTGCTAACTATTTAAATGCATGGGACCTACTTTGTAGTCGTTACAACAATAAAAGGCTACTTATTAATCACCATTTAAAATCTCTCTTTAATATTCAACAATTAAATCGTGAATCCGAAAATTCATTGAGGTATTTTGTTGATCATGTAACGAAGAACTTACGTGCACTCTCAAACCTAGGCTTACCTACTGACCATTGGGATACACTACTTATTTTTATGTTAACATCCAAGCTCGATAACAATAGCTTAATCAAATGGGAGGAACAGCATAGTAAGTGTGAAGATTTGCCTACGTTAGAGCAATTTAAAACGTTTTTACTTGACCGTGCCTATGTCTTGGAATCAATTAATCGTAGGTCTTCTCGCCCGATCATAGATGGCGCTAGTACACACAAAAATACAAGTACCAAATCGTTTACATCAATTGATCGTGAAGTTAATACCGTATTTCGCTATATCATTTGCAACCAAACTCATAAAATTTATGACTGCCCCACTTTCAAGTCCAAAAATATAGACGACAAATTAATTGACGTCAAAAAATATAAACTGTGTGCAAATTGTTTGAGACAAAGTCACTTTGTTAGTGAATGTCGTTTAGGGCCTTGCCGCCTGTGCAAAAAACGTCACAATACATTGCTGCATACTAGCAACACCAACCAGCAGGTAACCACAACACCGCCAGAGGTACCTGTTGATTGCAGTGATATTGTCGAGGCCCATTCTAATGCTAGTGTTAACTTTTCTAAAGAAGGTAGCATCCAGGTTTTATTGCCTACTGCCTTAATAAATATAATGAAAACAAGCAAGTAGTACAGGTTAAGGCCTTATTAGATTCTGGTTCTATGTCGTCATTTATCAGTAAAAATCTACAAAAAAAATTATCATTAAAAACTTTCCCCACTTCTTTAAACGTGACCGGTATTGGTGACTGTCATGCCAACACAGTCAGCGAAAGATGTGTCGTGCAGCTCCAATCCCGTGAAAATATAAACAATTTTAAAATAAACCTATCTTGTTTAGTTTTAGATACTCTTACAGGAAAATTACCAAAGTTTCCCATAGATGTATCAAAATTAGATATTCCATCAAATATACAGCTAGCTGATCCTCACTTTGACCAGCCAGCCCCCATCGATGTGTTGATCGGGGCCGATATTTTTTCGGGACGTCTTAGGTGATAGTCACATATCTCTAGGAAAGTGTAAGCCAACATTGCACAACTCCAAATTCGGTTGGTTAATAGGTGGTCAAATAAACACACAAAGTAGTACTAATATCATTGCCAATCATGCATTACTATTTGAGCAGGATTTGTCTAAAGAATCCCAAATAGATAACTGTCTACTTAAATTCAAGGAGCGTGAAGTGCTTTTCAAAAAAATATAGATATTAGCCCTAGTCAGCTGATGCACTTACCATTTTGTGGTATAGATCAAAATTGTTAGTAAATGACGAGCAAAATCAAACTTTATCAAAAATGAAAATATTAGATAACTTTCCTCAAGGGGAGTCCTTTGCTATACGTTCCCTAGGTATTTATTGGAAATTGAACGAATTTCATAGGTAATTGACTAAATTCAAAAGAGCTTTGGAACATTTAAAATGTTTTATGTTTAACTTAATAAATTTTTTTCAAAATAAAATCACTGATAGTACAACTCTTGAAAAAATTAAATAATCCCTGTAGTATGATCCAGAAACAATATTTTTCTAACAAATATAAAATTCTATACAAACAAAATATAATTTTTAAATGCAAATTTTTATCATTGTGTCCCTACATACATCTCATTTTACCGTTTAACCAAGCCAGCTGAAATACTTTCCGACAGTGGACGTAATTTTGCAATTCTTTATAAAAATCTTAGAATTTTCTAAAGGGTCTATCTATATATTTCTAAGTCTCTATCTGAGCTTTCAACCGAGGAAGGCTATACATACTTCTTTATAGTACTTTACGCCGTCTTACGTTAACCATTCCGGTGGTATCTGTGAGCGCGGCGTTCGTTATACAAAATACATTGGTTAATTTTCACCTTAGCTTACGTTCGAAAAATTATTCTTTATTTGCACAAGTGGAAATAATTCTAACGGCAAAACTTATCCTTACAAACAACCGTCCTTTGTGTCCGCCATGCTCATCTGCGTATGGCTACTGATACCTATCCCCAGGGCACTTCTCAATCGAAAACCCGCTGAATGCATTACCTGCACATAACCTGAAGAACAAAAAGGGTGGCAAAAAGAGTAAATCTCAATACTGCAATAGTAAACATGATGAAAACAAAACTCCGAGAGCATGAAAGCGTGTTGGACGAGTAACCAAATTGTTTCCCGGACCAGACATTTCCAGAGTTGCTGATGTAACCACGACCAAAGGAACCTATCGACGTTCACTGGTTCAACTATGTCCTCTCCTTCCCGAAGATGCAAGAAGTTGAAGAACAGACTCGAGTTCTTCAACGGCGGGGAGTTATGTTCACGCCTGCACGTAATGTACATACACCACAACTCAATACCCAAATAATTGTTTTTATAAAATTGCAGGCGTATGTCATATTTTATGCACAATTAAAAATGTATTCTCATTCATATTCACGCCTCCAAACAGCAAACACTAATTTTATAATACAACAGTATTTGAGTTCAAAACTAGTTTTTTTTGAATTCCATTCTGCTCACTAAAGGCCCAAACAGTGGTAGACCTACCTTTCCTAAATCCATATTGATTATTTTTAGTAGGTCAAAATCAAGTAAATAATTATAGAGCTTTTCATACAAAATTTTTTCAAAGATTTTTGAAATGACTGGAATTAAAGTAAGAGGTCTATAATTGTTCATATCGCACATATATCCTTTTTTAAATAACGGTTTAACAATACACTTTTTTAATCGTTCTGGATATTTACCTTCCAAAAATGACAAATTAATTATATGGCTAAGAGGTTTTGATATTACACTAGCAACATTTTTCAATAATTCTGTGCTAATATTATCATAGCCAGTAGCATAAGTATTTCTCAATGAATGAATAACTTTTTTCACATCATGCTCATCTATTGGTGTCAAATACATGGTTTTACTACAATTTGGTAAAAAATATGATTTTGAAGTATTTGTAGATTTGACTTTTACACTACTTGATTTTGTCTGGTTTATAAAAAAATATTAAATATATTACAGATTGTTTGAGTATTTGTGTACATACTTTAAATTGTTTATTTTGATTTTTCCTATTTCTCTAATATTTATTTTGTTCTGAAATGTACTTTTAAACAGAATCCATGAAGCTTTACTTTTATTAAAGGAATTTTCAATATATTTCAAAGTACACTATTTTTGTGATTCTAATATACATTTAGACAAAATTTTCCTATAATGTAGATATTTACATTTATTTTCTTTTTTATTAGATTGAGCATGACGATAATTAAGGTACAACTGGCGTTTTACTTTGCAACATTTTAGAAGACCTTTAGTTAACTATTTATTTTTTATAGGTTTATTTGAAACTTTTACACGGATCTTAGGAAAGCATAACTCAAAAAATAACAGTAAAATATCATGAAATTCATTAAATGCTTTTTCACAGTTTGACTTTGTTAAAACTTCATTAAAACTTAAACTTGATAAACATTCATGAAACTTTTAAATATTTTCCTGCCCATATATCCGCTTTGTTTCAAACCAAAAAACTCTTTTTGTTTAAATTCTAAGACTGACTCTATATTGGCTTGTATACTCTGAGCAGTTTCATGATCAGGCAAAGCAAGTATACGAGTGATAGACTGAACATTATTTATGTTACTTGCTATTACATCCAGACATGCATGCTTCCTAGTAAGTTTTAAAATATGTTGATTTATGTTGTTATTTGAAAGAATGCTTGTTAAATTTTTACGTGCACAGTTATCCTGCATCAGGTCTATATTCCAATCTCCACATAAAATAATTTTCTTTTTTGAATTTATCATAATATTGTTACGAATAATCTAGAAGCGTGTAGAGATGGAGCGCGCGCGCTAACTATCTAGAAATAAAAGAAAGAGATAGCTACTCCTATTGACAAACAAATAGTTGACCTGGGCTATGCCATAATGGACTTTGTGGGATATGGCATGAGGTTGAAAGTAGCTCGTACTCGGATTTATGACTCATAACATGTTTACGATAAGAAGTGATTCATTGTTTCCCGATACATTTAGATTTTTCTGGATCCAGCTAGGACTTTACCCCGCCTATAAATAGAGAAGTGTTGACAAACACAAGACAGTTTTTATCAAGCGATCGAGAGCGATACATCAAGTGACCAGTGCGAAGCGAGAAGTGTTTTATTGTGTAGTGTTCTAAGTTCAGTGATAGTACAGCGAGTGACTAGGGTGTAAAGTGTATTTTAGTATTACGTTGTGTTGTGTTGTGTTGTGTGAATACACGGATTTAATATAAGTGGTGTTTTTTTACAATTACGAACCCGAGTACGTAACAACTGGTCTCGGAAGTGAAATTGTGTTAAAAAATGCCACTTATTCCGAAGGAAGGTGTTACCACCAGATCTCAGGCTGGAACACAGAGGGTGTCAGAGGACACTGAGATGCATGCAGGTGAGGAACCCGTAAGTGTTGCCAGCACGTCGTTAGCATCGAGCTCAGCCCCTGCTGATCTTTCTGTTATACTGGCAGCTATTCAGCAACAGCGACAGGAACAGCAACAGCAATAACAAAGACTGCAAGAACAACTTCAGCAACAACAGCAACTACAGGAACAGCAACAACAAACTCTGCGTGAATAACATCAGCAACAACAGCAGCTACGGGAACAGATCAAGGAACATTTATCTGGGTTTGATGATAAATTTACGGTTATCCTGGCGCAACAAGACCGGCTTAAAAGCGATGTGGGCCTCGTCAAGCGCAACATGGTGTTGAGAAGAGGGTTGATCACTTGGAGGCCAGCTGCGACAAAATAAGTGAAAACGTGGACCAACTGGAGAGGGAAGTCATGAAAATGAAGATCACGGGAGTTAAGTCGGGTGCTACCATTACAAGCTGCTCTCACCAGGTAGGTCGTCGGGTAAAGGTACCGGAGTGCGTACCGCACTCAGTTTGAAATAGCAGCGAAGGCCAGTGGTTGAACAGATGAACATTGCCTAACAGCTCTGAGCACGTTGTTACGGGGACAGGCGCTCTCTGTGTTGGATGCAATGCCTAAAGAGTATCAGTTCGCTGATTTGATGGAGGCATTGGAAGCTCGCTACGGTGAGCGTCACTTGGAGCATGTTTTCCGTGCCCAATTAAAGGACCGTGTACAGAGGAGCGGCGAGGGACTTTAACAATGGGCCGTCGAAATTGAGAAGCTTGTGAGGAAGGCGTATCCTTCAACCGACGCTAACACAGTGAATAACACCATCGTCCAGGCGTTTATTGATGGAATTAGAGACCTGGAAGTGCGTACTGCTGTTCGCCTTCAGCACCACGTGACAATGAAGGAGGCTTTGGCTCATGCGCTGGAGGTAGAAGCTGTTCGCCACGAACCTCGAGCACATAAAGTACGTGAGGTTACAGAATGTGTTATGCCTGCGGGAAACGTGGGCACATTAGAGTCAACTGCCCCACCAAACCAACGGGTGCAGTTAATTGGCGACAGCGACAGCAAGCGGGCGGAAGCTTAGCAGCTTAAGAGAGCGGGCAGGTTAACCAGCCTGTTAATCCAGCCCAGGGAAACGAGTAACAGCCAGGATCAAGGGGCGGGTGCTGGCTGATCGAAAAACAGCCCCAAAAGTTGTCATATCCCAGGTGTGCGACGGCAACAGTTTATCCATTAAGGGACTGATTAATGACAAGAACTGTAGCTTAACGCTGGACACTGTAGAAACACGAACTGTGGTGCGACCAGAAGTAGCTGACAATGGCAACCTGAGATTGAGGAATTTTGGAAAAAAACAAGCTTCTGTCTGTCACAGGTCAGCCAATACCCGTCTTCGGTGAAGCACCTGTAGTGATGCAAATAAGCGACGAGTATTACACTCACGACGTCGTAGTGGCCGATATTATCGATGACTGTGTACTTGGTTTGGACTTCATGAAGAAGAATGCCTGCAAGATTGATTGCAAAACAGGAGTTTTCTTATATGGGCTAGTAGAAATTTTCATGGATGGGGGATCAAAAGGAAAGGTAACAGTGGCTAGAAGTACCATCTTACCTTCAAGATCGAAGACATTGGTACGCGTGAACTTACCAGCCAGTTACAAAGGCCGGGGTAATAGGAGTGTGTTAATTGAGGACAATGGAGCAATTCCACACTGTATTACGGGCCGAAGTTTAGTTTGTGACAAGGGCTTGGCAGCGGCGCGGGTAGTCAACTTGAGTGACAGTGATGTGGTGCTTAAAGCAGGTGATGTTGTAGGACAAAGTGATGAAGTTATGACGTTAAGAAAACTGACATCGACAGGAAGTACAGCATCAAGAGTCGTACCACAGGAACTCAAGGATTTGGTGAACAAGTGCAGATATCTTACCGCGTCACAACGGCAGCAGGCTAAGAATGTACTTTCACGTCATGCCAATATTTTCTCTAAGACTGATAGAGATATAGGCAGAACATCTATAGTCAAACATAAGATTGACACTGGAAACGCGCAGCCGATAAAGCAGAAAGCTAGACGTGTCCCAATAGCCAAAGAAAAGGAGGTACAGGAGATGATAGATGAAATGAGAAGGAACGGAGTTATACAGCAATCTTCTAGTCCATGGTGCTCTCCTGTGGTGTTAGTTAAGAAGAAAAATGGGTCAGGACACGTTTCTGCATCGACTATCGTCGGCTCAATGAGGTCACCAAAAAAGATAGCAACCCATTGCGACGACTAGATGACACTTTGGACACTCTGGCAGGCATGTCTTGGTTCTCAACTTAAGATTTAAAATCTGGGTACTGGCAGGTTGAACTTAGCCCTAATGATAAAGAGAAGACAGCATTCTCCACAAGACAAGGATTATGGCAATTTAAAGTAATGCCGTTTGGATTATGCAATGCGCCGGCGACTTTTGAAAGATTAATGGAATGTGTTCTAGCAGGACTTGTAGGCGATGCCTACTTAGTGTATTTAGATGACGTAAAAGTCACAGGAAAAGATTTTCAGCATCATCTGTATCAACTGGAAAGGATTTTTAATAAAATACAGGCTGCAGGGCTAAAGTTGAACCCAAAAAAGTGTCACTTATTTCGGAAGGAAGTCAACTATCTGGGTCATGTGATATCACAAAACGGCGTACAGACAGACCATGAAAAGGTTAATGCAGTACAGAAGTGGCCAACACCCAGAGACAAGACCGAAGTTCGCGCATTTTTAGGACTATGCTCTTACTACAGACGTTTTGTGAAGGGAGGGAGGGTACCGCTGCATAGACTCACTGAAGAAAAGAAGAGTTTCGATTGGAATGACATGTGTCAACAAGCTTTTGATGAACTTAAGAAGCGGTTGTGTGAGTCAACAATTTTGGGCTATCCTGATCGGAAAGGGCAGTTCATCGTAGACACAGATGCAAGTAATACTGCCATTGGTGGTATCTTATCACAGAAGCAAGGTGATCAAGAAGTTGTGATAGCTTACTTCTGCAAATCATTGTCGCGGCCAGAACGAAATTATTGTTACAAGAAGAGAACTATTGGCAGTAGTGAAGACTCTTCGACACTTCAAGAAGTATCTGATTGGGCGACCCTTCAAGCTGCGTACCGACCATGCTGCTTTGAAGTGGTTGTTACAATTCAAAGACCGGAAGGCCAAGTGGCTCGCTGGATTGAGCAATTGCAAGAGTTTGACTTTAACATAGAACACCGCAGTGGAAGGTCTTACTCGAATGCAGATGCATTATCACGACGACCTTGTACGGAAGATTGTAAACATTGTGTAAGGATGGAGACGAAGGAAAGGGTTCAAATATTGCGAGCTAAGCCTACGGATGACAGGTGGGAAACTGATGAGATGCGTAAGGCCCAGTATGAAGATAGAGATTTGCGGCCTCTAATAGATTGGATGAAACAAGACACAGGAAAACCGGAATAGCAAGAGCTGGCTCCCTTCAGCGCCATTACGAAAAGTAATTGGGTGCAGTGGGAAAGTCTTGTGTTGAAAAACGGCTTACTGTACCGCAAATGGGAAAAACCTTCAGGAAGAGAACAGCGCCTACAGTTGGTCGTGCCAAGAAAACTTATCAAGGACGTACTACGTGAGTTGCATGATGGGGTTTCTGGGGGACATCTTGGAGTACGACGAACATTGATAAAGGTACGAGAGCGTTTTTACTGGTTGAATTGCCGAGAAGATGTCGAGAATTGGTGCCGAAAATGTACGTCATGCTCAGCAGTGAAAGGTCCGCAGGTCAGAAGACGAGGTAACCTTAGATTATACAACGTGGGAGCCCCCTGGGAAAGGAAAGCGATTGACGTGGCTGGGCCATTTCCTAAGACAGATAACGGAAACAAGTATTTTATGGTCGTGATGGATGGTACTCCACGAAATGGCCGGAGGTGTTCGCAATCCCTAATCAGGAAGCCACGATGGTTGCTGAGAAATTAGTCAATGAGGTGACATGCAGATTTGGCGTTCCGCTGGAGATTCATTGAGACCAAGGCAGAAACATTGAATCTAATATATTCCAGGAAATGTGTAAATTATTAGGAGTGTACAAAACAAGAACTACACCTTATCACCCGCAATCTGATGGAATGGTCGAACGATTTAACCAAACTTTGGAAAGACACTTAGCCAAGCTGGTAGAAGATCACCGAAAGGACTGGGATAAATACATACCTCTGTTCTTACTGGCTTACTGAACAGCGAAACACGAAAGCATAAAAGTGACGCCAGCCAACTTCGGCAGACAGTTACTTATACCAGCAGACTTAATGACTGGAGGCCCGCCACCGAATGTAGAGACCTAATTAAGTATACCGGAACATGTTGAAGACATTCGTGAGAGGTTACGCGATATACACTCGTTAATAAAAACGCACACACAAAAAGTGAAAACGCATTGGAATCAAGACAGCGGATGAAGACCAGATACGACCGAAACGCCAATCATCGAGGTTTTCAGGAAGGAACTCTTGTTTGGCTACATAATCCGGTTCGATGAAAAGGAAAATCACCTAAGTTACAGCGACGTTGGGATGAGCCATACAAAGTAATCACACGGATCAATGACGTAACCTACCGAGTGCAGAAGCAACCAAGAGGGACCATGAAGATTGTTCATGTTGATCGATTAGCCATCTATAATGGAAGTAATGATGTTGGGGACGAACATAACTAAGAGGGAGGTAGTGTTACGAATAATCTAGAAGCGTGTAGAGTTGGAGCGCGCGCGCACTAACTATCTAGAAATAAAAGAAAGAGATAGCTACTCCTGTTGACAAACAAATAGTTAACCTGGGCTAAGCCATAATGGACTTTGTGGGATATGGCATGAGGTTGAAAGTAGCGTGTACTCGGATTTATGACTCATAACATGTTTACGATAAGAAGTGATTCATTGTTTCCCGATACATTTAGATTTTTCTGGATCCAGCTAGGACTTTACCCCGCCTATAAATAGAGAAGTGTTGACAAACACAAGGTAGTTTTTATCAAGCGATTGAGAGCGATACATCAAGTGACCAGTGCGAAGCGAGAAGTGTTTTATTGTGTAGTGTTCTAAGTTCAGTGATAGTACAGCGAGTTACTAGGGTGTAAAGTGTATTTTAGTATTACGTTGTGTTGTGTTGTGTGAATACACGGATTTAATATAAGTGGTGTTTTCTTACAATTACGAACCCGAGTACGTAACAATATTTTTTAATAATAATTCTAATTTATTAAGAATATATCAACATTTGAGCAGGGACTACGATAAATACAAATTACTATTAGTTTATAATTAATAATTTCAACAGCGCAACATTCAAAGGAAAATGGTAAGCGTATTTGTAAACCTAGCATTTTAAAATCAAGTTGATTTCTCACTAAAATACAAGTTCCACCCCGACGCTGATTGTCACGAGAAAAATGAGATGCCATAGTGTAACCGTCAATTTTAAACCTGTTTCAGAACCTTGCTTAAGAAAAGTTTCAGAAAGACATATAACATCAATTTTACCTAGTTTTTCGCTAAGCTCACTAATAGCTACTTGCAAATAATCTCGCTTTTTTAATGCACCTGCTATGTTTTGGTGAAGTAATGAAGTAGTTCTTGCAATTCCTTATTGATACTGTCGTTAACGGCTGATAAATCCGGCAAACTTCTGGCTAAGTATTCTGAGGTTGTCGTTTCAAACGATTCGATTGACGCGTTCGACATCGATACATTTTTCCTTCTCAAAGTGATATTTTCAAAAGTAAAATCCATTGCAACGTTTATGGGTACTAAAAAAGAAATATATTAAAAGTTATTAATACAACGAAAGTGTAATAAAGAGAAAAAAATATAACTCATACTTCCCCGGTTTTTCGTTCAAGAATTTGAAACTTTCTTCTTTGTTCAAAAGAGGTTACCGTTACTGTCGATCAATATTACAAACTTTGTTTCTTTAATTTTTGATAATTATTATTAAAATCTATTATATCACAACGTTATTTGCCAATTTTTATTTATTTTATTGTACTTTTATTACTTAAATACGCTTATATTTATAAATTTATAAATAAATTCAGTACATTATATTGTTATATGTATAAAGCGTGGAAGGATCAAAAACAGAAATCATAGCTTTGGGCCATGATTCTAGAATGAAAATTTCGAATATTGTGTGGCAAATTTTTGATTTTTTAAATTTTTTTTAACTTAATTTTGTATAATTTAATTTCTAATAAATAGTTAAATTTAAGTAAAGACACAAAATAAGCTATATATTATGTGCCACATGCCACGCAAAATAAACGACTCGTTCAAGAGTTCCATGGGCGCTACGAGTTAGAGCAATGTACGCTTTACATTGCGTGGCCTGAAAATACAAAAAAAATCATAAAACGCAAATTTTGCATTTCCCACAAGAAATAAATTGCTATCATGACAAGAACGTAATAAATGGTTTAACTCAAAAACATCTCGGACGAATTTAGAAATTATTTCACTTTACGGAAGTTGCGTTATCCAAGAGTGGCATAAGCTACTTTTTTATCCGATTGAGCAAAAGCAAGTTATGATTTTTAGTCACGCGAACTAAGTCGCGAATAACTGCTAGTATTTGATGATAATAAACGGCCTAAACAAATAGCTCACCTTGGTTAAGTCGCAAATCACCATTCCATGTAAAAAATATCTTGCTTCCTCATTCCCTCATCCTCGAAACCACGAGTTATTAATTCCAACGATTCAGTGTTTTTTGTTGTACAAAACGACTGGCTTTTATTGTTACCACATTAACATTAGTCGTTGTTAAGTAGTTGATCGTGATCGCGGCGATAACCAATGTGCTCGCAAACCGGAAATGTACTATAATCCAAAAATCCAAGCCGATAAATTTGCACTTGCCTGCTATAAAAACTAACAAAAATTGCGCTCACACACCACTCACGTTCTTGTCAGTTGGCAGGCCTTACCGCTGAATAGAACTTCAGTTGTTGAATTTCGTCAGATTAGTTACAATAATATCGACGGAATGGATTTTTTACCAGAAGACGAGTTTTTAAAATATAACAGTGGGGTTTTAGAAAAGGTCCGTTCAAATTATGATTTAAGCGACCCTGGCAGGATGAAAGAAGCAGTCGAAATATTGCAAGAATGGATACGAAACCAGCCACATTTTCGGAAAAAGGAATTTCGTAAGATTTTTTTTAGCATTATTTAAACACTTTTGATACTGAAATAGGTGAAAGTTCCATTAGGTTGCTTAAGTCACCTAAGCGTGATGGATCTCATAGTAGTTGATCTCTATATCTTCGCAAATCCATCACAATTTTGATGGTTAAATTTGGTTATTTAGATGTAAAGTATAAATTGTATCGATTTAAATAGACGACATACATGAAGTATGTTTCGTCATTCAGTTCAGATCATGAGCCCCCGCCGTCGATCGCTGGATCAGACATTTTTTTTATATTTCCACCATTGTTCTTAAATATCGATATCTCAGCAGGAGCTTGGAGTGTGATAGAGATCTTTTTTTATATAATAAGATAGCAAAAATGCAGATGGTTCTCTTGATGGAAAAAGAGAATTATCGCCTACAGACACTTAAGATTTTAATGGTATATTGCTATAATTTATACTTTCTATCGGCAAGTGTCCAAGCAACTTTTGCTATTGTTATCATTTACCATTGGTATCATTGGTTGCTGATGGCTGCTGCTGCGAATAACTGGTCGTTGAGTGTAGGAACCCGGCATTGACAAGATTACATCTGCTTGCAATGTCATCGATTGCCTAAATACTCAGATAAAGATCAAGACAATTTAAACATTTTTAATCCTAAAATAATAATAATGACTATGACAGACATACAATACAATAGTAGAACTCCTATATTCGATTTTTGATTAAAAGCTACAAATAACTCCCTTAATAAAATTAAGTGATTATGGCTAGAAAATTAATCCACCGATGCTTTGAATATGGGCCGTTTATGGTGAGAATACCATGTGTGATGCTTGAGAATATGATCATGAATCATCCATAAATATGAAATATTTGAAAATACATGCAGCCTTTCACGGATTTTTGCAACGAAAACAAAATAACATAGAAGTAATCTTACTTTGTTTTGGAAGTTAATCTACGGAAGATATATATTTATATTTTACATTGACAGTATAGATTTAATATTTAAAACAAATAACAAAATATGGAGATTCTAAAATCATTGAGCTCCTCAGTTCCTTCCGCAAGATAAAATGCGCCTTGAACAGGCAAAGCGTAGGTCATAGGAAAATTACTGTGTTTACCTAAAAAAATAATAAAATAACACGTCAATTTGGTAAGCCACGAAATAAGCAGAATTTGTCGGGAAAGCGGCAATCGTACATGTTTCGGGACAGATATGACTATGCGCGCGTGCTAATCGTACCTTTAAAATTATAAGTTGTTACACTAATCAGAGTTTTTATGCGTTTTCAACGGGTCTGGTTATCCTGAGATAACGTGAAATCATAACCGACAGGGCTACTGGTAAATTTGTTATCTTCAATCACCTTATCACCCTGGTTTCATTATTTAAAAGCCTTTTTTTATTGAATTTGCAGGCATACAAGCGAGTGGGCCACCTGATGGAAAGCGGTGGCCACTGCCCATGGACATTTACAACATAAGGGGTTAGTTGCCAATGCGATGCCGGCTTTTAAGGAATTGATTTAAAGATTGTTGATCCTCCTCCTCCGTTTATATTACATTCAAATGTCTAAGTAAGTCGTGATGAAGTAAAACCCATACTAATATTATAAATGCGAAAGTAACTATGTCTGTCTGTCTCTTCGTTACGCCTAAACCGTTGAATCGATTTAAATGATATTTGGTGCAAAAGTAGTTTAAGAACCGAGATCGGACATGGGATAGTTTTTATCCCGAAAATCCCGTGGGAACGAGAACTACGCAGGTATTACTTTAGAATTTTTCCACCCGAAGTCGCGGGCACAGTTAGTATTATATAACTCGATAATTCTTTACACGAATATATTATAAACTTAGCCCTAAGTTTATGATATATATAATGTACCCAAGTACTATAGCACTGGGGATACTAATCGAATAGTATTTTGAGTAACCAGTAGGAATTCAATACTGACACAAATATTAAATGACCGAAAAAATTGTAACAAATAGAAAGTATGTAAGAACTTTGCTTAATACGAGTATATAGCTTACTGTATACTTTTAAGCTTTCGCGGCTTTTTTCAAACGAATTATTAAAAATCGATTTTACCGCGATTAGTTAATGAATGATTTTCCCGATATTTCGGCGCTGTTGCGAGCACCATGATCTCGGGGGAACTGAAGTATTGCGGGTAGTTGAACGGTTATGAGCAGACAAGCCTGTCTATCCTCTTCCTAATTCGTCTGCTCGTACTGTTGGAACTCGCACGAAAGTCACCTCGACAGTACACACTAACCACATCACTACGTTTATTATTACACTACGCATATTTTCTTTTGTTTTTTATTGCACTGATCACTGGATTTCACGATCCCGACAATTTAAACCCGTCTTCCCGGTTGAAATTCGGTTGTTTTTTATTTCTATGACTTCTTTCACTAGCCGGGGAATGTAATGGTGTTCTGTCAATAATACGAATGGCCTATGCAATTCAATCCAGTAATTAGGGCCCGACTCCAGTAGATGTTCAGCAATTGCTGACTTATTGACGTCGTTATTCTTGACTGCTTTGATATGCTCCTTGACCCGACACATTACTGCAGTTATTTTATTCCAAGGCATTTTCCTTTCTTTCATTAGTGGTTGCTCAGTTGTGCTTTGATTTGAAGTCTTATAATAAGTTTTGAGACACTGCAATAGCATTGTTCGGCTTTTCATCTTTGGTCGAGTGGTTAGTGACCCTGACTACGCAATCAACGGGGCTCGGGTTCGATCCCCGACGGGGACAAGCATTTGTGTGATGAGCATAAATGTTTGTATTTCCGGGTTTGGGTGTTTATTACGTATGTAAAAGTATTTATATATGTATTTCTATGTATTAGTATCATTGACTAACACCCATAATACAAGCAAATAATTTGCTTATTTTGGGGTTAGATCAATAAGTGTAATTTATCCCGTGAATATTTATTTATTTATTTATTGGCAAATCAAAGCGCAGTAAACCATTAATCAGGCGTATAAAGCATTTTTTTCTGCCTTTCAATTAAATAATGCTTTCAAGTAACACTTGTTGTGGATAATGCTAAATTTTTGAAAATAACAAGCAGGTTACGTTGATAGACAAAAAGAAGGATGAGAAGTACTTAATATAAAAGAGGAAGCTAGAAAAATAAAAACAAAGTATTAAATATCAGAAATTAGAAGTACTTAATTCAACAAAACCTTTTACAAGCTTTGATATAAAACATCCAAGATACACAGTCTCGAACAAAACTGACACTCAAAACTGTCGCTAATTAGTCTAAAAAGTTTTTTGTTACGGCCAAAACATGTTTTTGCATATTCAACCTTGAGTGAAGTGCAAGATTTACAGTTATTTTTAAAAAGCTATGTATAAAAAGCAATTAAAATTTTGACTGAAGTTAGCAGATAGGACATGCCATAAGTGGAGTCGAATATATTTTTATGCGTTGACTTATATAGTATTTTAAGGGTTTGTAAAATTTATATTTAAAAAATCTGATCGGGAATCTGTTTTTGCGTAGAACATTTATATATCAATAAAACAAATAATGACCTTTAAAATAATTTATTTATATTTTAAACATTGTAGATTATTGGTTTTATTACAGAAGACCTAAACACATCGACAAACTGTAGGTGTAGAGCCATGTAGTATTCGATGTTTGATATTGATATATTTTGTTTGCATAGGCTAGTAGGTTTAGAATATACTGAAATAGGAAATTTACTGCAATAGTAACTATAACTACGGTATTAAAATCATAGATTCCTACTAGATAATAAACATAACTTTTCCTCAGACTTATTATATTATGTATAGACAATATAGTCGGAAATACATTAATTTCTAAAAATAAGTTTAGTTTGTCGTAGACTTTTTCTTTTTGAATTAGATTTCAGATTTCTATTTTATTTGCTATATTACGTAAAAGAATATTTGTTAATTATAGTATCTGCAGGTGCACGAGCGAATATTGCCCATGGACATTTGCAACACAAAATGTTAGTTGCTAATACGATGCTGGCTTCTGAAAATTTTATTGACCCTCCTCTTAAAAACTCCAATATTAAAGCTAGTCGAAAAAAACTGAATAAGGTAAGATGTTCCAGAGTTTGTCTATTGTCTGTTCAAAGAAGTTATAAGCAAATTAAAATGGATAGAATCTCTCACTACGGCGTAAGAGCAAATTCCATGTGAATGCCAACACCAAATTAAATAGCTCATCAAAATACTTTCCATTGTACAGTTGTTAGAACACACATAGAGATATCAAAAATAATCATGAGTAACATATTAATAGGCTTACGGAGTTGATAGACACACGTGTCAGTGAGTTTGTTGTGTATTAAAATCGCGTTTTTACAGTGTCTTAAGCAATTTATTTGGATATTTTTGTGTTATTTGTTTCTGGTGGTGGTAAGTTATTGGTTTACTAACATATTTGTGGCCCTTTGGGCTTTGTTAACGTAAATATGGGGGACCATTCCCCCGGCATCCCACCCGATATCCAACATTCTTTAGATTTATTTTCCCCCAATGACACTACGTCACCTGCTGAAAAAAGTGCTCCAAAACGTTCGTCAAATGAAGAACCAGAACCAATTAATACTCCTAAGAGAATAACTAACCCGGAAAACCCTTCTCCATCAATCTCAACAGTATATACACACCCGTCCTTACAATCACCATATATGTACACTACAGATGACAAAGGCCCTTTTATAGTGCACGTGTCACGGACAGAATCAGACCCAGCATCAGGCTTAACTCTACGTCCTATTAAAATTGGCCTATTTCTAACCCGTAATAACATTAGCGGTATAATTAAAGGCGGCGTCAAGAGTGTAGGCAGGAATAGAATAGCCATAGAATTCAAATCGGCAGAGCAGGCAAATAGTTTCATGAAAAACTCAGCTCTTACACAAAATAAGCTACTAGCTATTGTCCCATCGTACAATGTTACACGCCTTGGCCTTGTCCGTGGTGTCCCTTGTGAATGGTCGATGCAGGAATTTGTTGAAGCGGCTCAGCTTCTTGAAGGCTGTGGTATAATTGTAAAAGCACGTAGGCTCAATAGAAAAGTCTTATCAGAAAATAATGTTCAATGGGTCCCTACACAATCTGTGGTAGTTACATTTGCAGGCCAGGTTTTCCCCACAAATATCTACTGCTTCTATACCTCTTTGGTAGTAGAAACATACTTACTTCCTACCGACCTTCCTTACCTTCCTATCAAAACCTAATGTAGGTCTAAACCAAGATGCTACCGTTGCACCCAAAATCACACTGGCGATGGCTGCGATGTCGAGGAGTCTTCAGCTACTTGTTTATTCTGTTCTGGCAATCATTTTGCTATTAATAAAAAATGCAGTGAACAGTCTAGACAAAAGTCTATTAAGGTTGTCATGTCTCAACAAAATATCCCCTACATAGAGGCCTCTGAGCTGTTTCCCCCAGTGCGCAGGTCTTACTCTGAGGTAACAACTACCCCTTATTCAGTCCCAAGCCCCTATGTAAATGACACCCAACAACTTCACCAGAATCAATCTACATCACAACCGTCTCTCCAACCTAGATCCTACAAGAAAACTGTTCATCTCCCAACCCGTCCAAAGCTTGCTCAAACTAAAGGCTATGATAGACAGGCCCATAATCTTATTTCTGCAACCCCTAAATCCTCTCTGCTAAATGGCTCTGCCCTCCTCCCAAGTGATGAACTTAACACTAACTCTATTTCACCTAATGATAATCTGATTGAACTAGTCCTTGACATATTCAGCAATCTTGTGCTGAAATTTAATGACTGTATACCGACCAACGTTGCTCACAAAATTGTTCACTTAGCTAATCTAGTCCGTCCTTCTGATGGATCTAGTTCACCTCCTGCAATGGAATTGTAGGAGCATTGTACCGAAAAAACCAGACCTGACTTATCTCTTAAACAAATTTCACCCCGTCGTTGCTGCCATCTCGGAGACGTGGCTGCGTCCGAGTTCTTGTTTCAGAATTTCGGGCTATGCCTGTCTCCGGGATGACAGAGATGATGGGTTCGGCGGGAGTTGTCTCCTTGTCAACAAATCTTTTACTTTCTCGCAAATACATCTCCCTGTACACGGTGGACACATTGGTGCTGTTGCTGCTAAAGTAATGGATATCAATTTTCTTTCTATTTACATTCCCCACCCAAATCAAAACCTCCTACCCGAACTCGCCTCTATTTGTTCCTGTATTCCTCATCCCAAAATTATCTTAGGAGATTTCAACACACACCACACATCTTGGGGCTCTTACCACTCAGATTCTTTCTCCCCTTATCTCTTAGATCTGTTTGATAGTATTAATGTCTCTGTTATCAATACCGGATCACCTACCCATAGAGTATACCCAAATCAAAACCCTAACTCTGCTGTAGATTTAACAGCTTGTTCCCCTAACCTAGCCCCTATCTTACACTGGAGAACACTACCTCACACACTAGGTAGTGACCACTACCCTATCGTGATTTCCTTTCCTAACTCAGTTGTTCCTGTCCCTGCCCCTGAACCACTCTTAAAATATAAGCTGCTTGATGTAGATTGGAACCGCTATGCAGAGGAGGTTGATAATAAAATTAGAAGGTTAAATTCTGAATCGATTAACAATGTTGAAAGGTCCTATAACAAGTTTATCCAGATATTATTAGAGAGTGCTGATGCTATTTTTCCAAAGAAAAAAAAAGGCTAAAAAACACTTGCTATCTCCACCATGGTGGGATAGTGAATGCTCTGCCGCTGTTAAAAATAGGAAAGAAGCTGAGAAATGTTACAATATAGCCATGACCTCTGAAAACTTCTTGAAATATCAAAAAGCTGCAGCTATGTGTAAAAAGATTCTGTATAAAAAAAAAATGCAGTGGCTGGAAACGCTTCTGTGAGAACCTAAACCCTAGAATTTCTTCCAGTCAAATGTGGAAAAGTGTTAAAAGGTTCAGGGGTTCCTTAATTCCAGACTCTTCCTCGACCAATGACCACAGCGCTTGGCTCAACTGCTTTGCAGATTCACTAGCTCCCCCATATGTCCCAAACAGAGATTTCCTGTTCACCTCACCTTGTACTGGTAATCCTGTTTGCAATACAAACAAATTTAATCTACCCTTTTCTCTAGCTGAATTAACATGTGCCTTAGATGGACTTAAAGACACTTCCCCAGGTGAAGATGGCATCCCATTCTCCTTTCTAAAGAACTTAAATACTTTTGCTAAATCACATTTTTTAACAATACTGAACCTTATATTCGTTTCTGGAACAATTCCTAGTCCTTGGAAAAGGCAAATAATAATACCCATCCTTAAAAATGGAAAAGACCCCGCAAACCCATCTTCATACAGGCCTATCGCTCTATCTTCAGCCCTATGTAAAATCCTTGAACACCTAGTTAAAAACAGACTTGAATGGCTTGTTGAGAATAATCAGATCCTACCAAGTACACAATTTGGTTTCCGAAAAGGCAAGGGTACCTTTGACAGCCTAAGCATTCTATCTACTGACATACGAGTAGCCTTTTCTAATGAAGAGCATCTTGTAGGAGTTTTCCTAGACATCTCATCAGCTTACGATAATGTTTATCTTCCGCTACTCAGGCACAAGATGCAGCAGCTGAGTATCCCCGAGAGGATTATTAATTTCATTTGTAATCTCTTCATAGATAGGCAAATTATCATTCGGCATCAAGGTCTTCAAATTGCCCCCTTGCACATTTGGTCAGGGCTTCCGCAAGGCTCTGTTCTAAGCCCCCTACTTTTCAACTTTTACACATTCGACCTCGACCAATGCACTAACCCCTTTGCAAATCTTCTTCAATATGCCGATGATCTAGTTCTCTATAAATCGTCTAGCTCTCTCTTAGAAGCATCAGCCTCCCTTAACTCTGCCCTTTATTATCTCAATGCCTGGCTGGATGACCATCATCTTCACCTTTCCGCCTCCAAAAGTTGTAGCGTTGTTTTTACTCGCAAAAGAAATATCCCTGTGCCCACACTTGTTTGTAATAATGAAACAATCCCAATACGTAACTCTGTCAAATTCTTAGGGGTGCACCTTGACACTAAGATGTCAGGCGCTACCCAATTTAACTATGTTTTGCAAAAGTCGGAAAAAGGTGTCAATATCCTTAGATCCTTATCAGGTGTATGGTGGGGCTCTCACCCTTACTGTCAGAAGCTTATATATGATGCCATAATACGTAGTCATCTTGACTATGGATCTTTTATCTTTGAGCCCTGTAATAAAATTCCCCTTAATAACTTGAACTTGCTACAAGCAAAATGTTTACGTATCATAACAGGAGCGATGAAATCCTCACCCAAAAACGCACTACAAGTTGAGTGTGCTGATCCCCCATTAGGTCTCCGTAGGCAATATATCTCTGATAGATTATTGTTTAAAATTTCTTATTATCCTAATCATCCATTGTTTTCTAAACAAGACACACTCAGTCATAAAATGTCTACCTCCCGTTATTGGATCAATAAAGAACCCACCTGTTTAGTAAAAAGCTTTAGTAAGCTGAGGTCTTTGACATTCCCCATATTTCAAGCTTCTATGGATCCCTTCTTCAAATGTGATTTTGAGGCTCTGATTTATTCCCCTCCAGTCATATTGGATATAGGTATTACAAAAGGTGACCCTAGTGCCAACTCTGCCTTTAATGAGTATGTGCTCCAGGAGTTTTCAGAGTGCCTTTTGATGTTCACAGATGCATCTCAGCAATCAAAAGGTGACTATATTGGATCTGCTGTCTGGATTCCCAAATACAAAGTTGTATTGTCATTTAAAAGTCCTCCTACCACAACTGTATTCACAGGGGAAGGAATTGCCATTTACGAAGCTGTCTCATATGCAGAATCTCATAATATTACTAAGGCAGTTATATTCTCTGATTCCAAAAGCTGTTTAAAAGCCATTATTGGAAATCAGTTTAGATCTAAAACTAAACACCCTGTTATCCTACTTATTAAAGAGCTTCTATGGAAATCTAAAACCCGTGGCTTAGAAATCACTCTATGTTGGATTCCTGGGCATTCCGGTATTAAAGGAAACGAGGAAGCGGATAAATGGGCAAAGGAATCTATAATGTCAGGTTCTCTTTTACACTACAAATCTTACTCCCTTGACTTAGTGTGTCATGCAAAATCTCTTTTAAAAGAAACTTGGAACTCTGACTGGCAGACATATAGGCTACAAACCGGTAGATACTATGGTTCTATCCAATCAACAATCCGCCCTAAGCCATGGTTTTTCAAATTTCGTAAAGGCAGCAAAAGAGCTACGTCAACTATCTGCAGATTAAGACTAGGTCATGCATGTACTCCAGTCTTCCTTAATAAAATTCATGTGAAAGACCATTCTATTTGCGAGTGCGGCTTGGATGAGGGTTCTTCGGATCACATCTTTTTTAGTTGTCAAAATTACTCAGTCTCTCTTTATGATATTTTACCTGACTTTATACCTCGCCCTATAAATTTCAAATCCTTACTGTGTTATATTGACTCCCCATTTATCCAACTCTTAAACAAATATATAGACTACTTTGACATTAAGTTATAATATCTAGCTCAGTGTAATTATATATCTGTAGTTGTAAATGTGTATTGTGTTTGTAATAACTAACAATGTCTATGTTGTGTTTGTGTCTCCAATCAATGTGGTTGTTACAGGAGGTGGCAAATATCCCAATAAAAGTGGTAGTAATCGCTCACTGCTAAATAATCACCAACATACAACAATACTCCAACGTGTCTTAGTCACTACGTAGACATTGGCGAAATCCCATTGCCCCAAGCAAAGGGCAAAAGCCATTATATAAATAAAAAAAAAACATATTAATACAGTTACCTATTAGTATATAGGTACTAAGTAACATTTTACAGGTACAGCAGTACTAAGGTTCCTTCCAATCTTCAATATAACTATTTCCAATTTTAGGGTCGTTAAGCTACCATACCATAACCTCAAAAAATATTATTAAATTTAAACGAATATACAACGTCACTTGGAAAGTTAAAGAAATTGTCTAACGAAGGTTACTTACAACATGAAGAATAGCCGTTTTAATAATATCTTTACGTCTTTTTGGAGTAAAATATATTATATTTTCCTAAAGATGTTTTGAACAGACGCCACTTGCACAATTCGGCTTATTAATCTTTTTGTCTTTATTATCTGATGATTGATGTCCATTCATTTCATTTTATCATAAAGAAAAATGAAATTTAAACTAAAATGAAATATGCAAATAAAACAACTCGTACATGTAAACAGTCACTTAAGATTTATACGAGACTAGCTGCAGACCGCTGCATTATTAAAGTTTTTGGTGAATCACACAGGATCAACAATTTTTTTACTGGATAAAAAGTATTCTTTGTGCTATTCCAGGTCATCTTATATCTGAGTCCAAATCCAAATTGGTCCAGTCATTTTACGTGATTGATTGATAAACATCCAAACATACAAACTTTAACATTTGTAATACGTATAGTATAAGATATACACAATGAAAAACAACATTATATTAAAATTAAATTATTAAATTAAAACCAAAAAACGTTCTTAATTCAACCTGTTCCTTTCACTTAAGAAAGCGTTATCAACAACACTTGTAAATAGAACAAAATTTGTTGTTACTTATGATTTCCTATTATATCCTGTTATATTAAAAGTTTAGTAATGTATCTCCAAAGTTCATTATAAGAATCACTATTATGTTCATACAGGAACAATCAAAGACAAAGTTCGTATAAATAGAATGAAAAGAATCACCTAACTTGGTCCTCAGAATAAGTAATCAATAAACAAACATTTTAGAATTGTCGAATTGACGTCCTCTTTTCTTTTAGCAGTCGACTAACGAGTATTAATGAAAAAAAGTCATAAGAAATCGACTCCACTGATAATAACAGGATCAATTTGTATTATTCGACTAAATTAAAAAGAGGTTGTAATGTATTATCCTTTTACTGAAAAAAATACTATTGAAATTTTGTTGTATTATATTTGGAGCGTCGAGTAAATTTTTAAGACAAATAAAATGAAAATCATACATATCCCCCTAAATTTAGTCATATAAACAATTTTTATTCCCTATATAACAACAATAAATCGTATTAACTCTTAAACTTACCGAAAATACAATATCTTATATTTTTTAACGTTCATGATGTATTTTACAATTATCAGAGAACACTTCTGTATTTTTGACGTGCGCCAGTGACGCGAGCGACGGAATCCTATTTGAATGATACTGGTGTACTGAGACAAAATAATTTTTTATTGATGGATTCCTTCTCACGCTCTGCGAACACTGGTACAATTTCATTCAGATCTGTTACAAGTTGCTTAATTCCTTTCATCAATTTGAAAAGAGCTGGTGAACTAGATACGGCTGAATAGATCCTATTGAATCATAGTTAAGAACTAAATCGTACCATCTATTTGGGCGCTACGATGCCACGAATAGACATACAGATACATAGATAACCGATACATACTTAAAACTTATAACACCCGTTTTTCTAATAGCCAGATGAGTGTAAAATTTAAGAGATTTTTTAAATATTAATTTCGTTTTAACGCAAGAGAAAAACTAGCACTACGAATGGTCATTCTCCTTTATTAAGTAACTTAATATACTTAGGACGTATCGATATGTAGATGGCGTACCACCTCAAGCTATTTAAAAAATATACAACGAGTGTATTTGAACATTTTATCTATTTTTTAATTTTCTGAATTGATTTATACTAGAAATCAGTATCTATATAAACATTAGAATTTTTGACTTACTAAGTGTTGTTGAGAATAGACACCATTACGTTGTACTGCTGGTAAATTTATCCAGTCCATATTTTTACTTTTCCGGGGCTATAAATTATAATAATCTTTGTTTAAATTGGATTAAGTTTGAGACCAAATGATTAGTACTATGCATCGAGTTGGCCAAATTATTATTAACATTTAAGATATTATTTAGATGTTATATTTTATCGTTCATACACTTGTACTGTTTCACAATATAGCTATTACCACTTATTACCAATCGGTTTCGCTTACACAAGCATCATCAGGGCAATTTATAGTTACAAACTAAACACAAAATTAAATGTCAACAAAATAACAAATTTGAAGGCAAATGCACATCATATCCTGAAAATATTCGTTGCCGTAACTGACGTAGGGTTGTCAACACTAATGGTAACGATTTTCCAACGAGTAGGGAAAACATGTTTTCCCTATTGGTAACGAATTAAATGTCAACAAAATAACAAATTTGAAGGCAAATGCACAACATACCCTCAAAATATATGTTGTCGTAACTAACGTAGGGTTGTTAAGACTATTGGTAACGACTTCCCCACGAGTAGGGAAAACATGTTTTCCCTACTCCTGGGGAATTTCCCTACTCGTATGATGTGCATTTGCCTTCAAATTTGTTATTTTGTTGACATTTAATTCGTTACCAATAGGGACAGTCGTAAAGACGACCGATTAGCTATACATGTCACTACCATCATGACTACCAAGTGGTAAAGTTCCACAACATCTCGCCCTTGTTTTGGTACCACCACCTGACCTATTCCTGTTACAAAAGCGGCAATGCTTGTCATTTTCGTGCTCTGGATTGGAAGGTAAAGTAGCCGGTATATTAAGCATGGGACATTGTTATCCCACCACACGGACAGCAAGGCACCGTTAACATATTTGGTATCTATAGACGTTGGTTTCTCTTTAAATCAGGAGAGCCATATCTTTGTTTGCTTTCTATGATATAAAAAAATAAAGAAAACTTCACGTATTTCAAAAATAAGTTATGGTTTATTATCATCGTGAATTTGCGAGCTACATCTAGTATTTTGAGATTTCTGGACCCTGGTAACATTGATATTCATGGTTCTAAGTAATATTTCACTATCAGGTGATCCTTCTGGTCATTCGCTTTTTCTGGAGAAAAAATTGAGACTAATAATTGAAACAATGCGTTATTAATAACTAAATTAAAATTATTTATTTCAGCGTCGTCTTATCTAGAGACATGCTTGATCGGACGCAAGGGCTCTATCGAACGGACCAAGGCCACTTTAGATAAGCTGTGCACCTTAAGAACTCTGTTGCCGCAGTACTTTGTGGGCTCGAATGCAACGTGGGACTTCGGTACGCTGTTCGATGTTGTGTAAGTCATCACTTCACAAAACAGGTTCTCATGTAACATACTGATGTCCGTGGTTGAAGTCGCGGTAGAAATAAAATACAGATTGTGATTTATAGATTGTACACTTGATTTACTTATAAATGTGTTTGTGTTAGCGTATTTATGTAATGAAACAATAAATCGATTTTACTTTCATCGATACAAAACATGTGCGGTTTAAACAATAAGTAACCTAAGCCCTATCAAATAGTTAAAGGTATTATCTTCTATTAGCTAGCAGGTACAGATTACTTTTTGATTACTGCAATGTGCCATGAAATTTAACATTTTGTTTTTCATTGCATTTTTACTCACTTTGTTGGAACCTCAATAACGACACCTCACACTTTCCTATAAAGGATGTTTGACCCTTTAGGCCTTCTTAGTCCCTGTATAATGCAAGCTTACCGTTACAAGGTGTGTGTCTACATAAATGCTATCCAACCTGTTTAAAAAACTATAAATTACAATGGGATAACTTTGCTAAGGACTAACCTGTTTCGTCTATCTTACATTTACCAAGACACGTTCTCTGTGACTTTCCTCTGATAATAGAAAGACATTCCTTCAGTGATGCTTCATAGATTGGCTACTGGGCGTGTATATATTTACCCACTAAAAATAGCGTTGATGAAGTCACTATTAACATTCTGTGCTCCAGGTCGAAGCTACCATTGAAGCCTCCATCTATCCCTCGCTTAGAGCTCTCTTGACCTAATAGTATATTCCACTGGTGTGACTCGAGTGTAGTCCTAGGATGGTTGGCAGGGAATGCGACTAAATTAAAAATATTTGTTGCTAACCGCATTGGTGAAAAAAAAACCACTAATACTCTGTCCTGGAGATATATGCCTACTGCTGCCAATCCAGCTTACCTTATATTTAGAAACCTAGTCAGTTGATACATTCATCACTTTGGTGGCAGGGTCCTATTTTTTACTTAATGGCGAGACAAATTGGCCTTCATTATAAATAGAATATCAGATAACTTACCAGAAGTAAAATTCACTGCTATCACGTTCACTACAGCTTCATCAGAGCCTGTAATTGATTTTAAACGCTTTTCTTAATTGATTAGAATCATAAGAGCATTGGCGTATGTAAAGATTTATTTATAATTTTAAAAAATCCTAAAAATAAATTCACTGGTTAAGTAACTAGTGAATTTATTTTTAAGTAGTAGGAGTCAAGTAACTCTTGAGGAACTAAATAATTCATTTAATGATATCTATCGTATAGCTCAGCAACAATCTTTTTCTACCGAATATAAAATTATATCTAACAAACAAACCTTAGACTCTAAATGCAAAATTTTATCTTCGTTTCCCTACACGGTTGGAGGTTGTATCAATGCTTCGAATTATACGTACGCGAAACGACACCCCATTCTTCCTGAATCTTCTCACCATCTAAATAAATTAATTTTTGAATACGAGCACACACGAAATTTACACTCTGGCATTCAATTAATACGATACACTCTCAAGAAATACGAGAGACTGTGTGGTCAGTCAATGGCAGATTACTTGCTCATCACATTGCAAACCATTTCATGCCTTGTCGACGAGTTCAAGGTTCCTAAGACTTTATGTTTTATACTGTGAGACCTCTCATCAAAACGGATCACTTCAGACTTTCCATTTAAGTCGCTTAGTTAAATTATGCTGGACCGTTCTTTATCCTGAATCGAAAGGGTAGTGGCGTTAAATTAATCATGTGTTACTTGTGTCTCTTTGTTTGTTTGCGCTACAAATGTCACTTAGAGACTGTAAGCGATCTCGCAAAATATGCATTTCTTATGATATTGCGTAGATTTATTATTGCTCGCCGCGGTAAGCCAGTAGAAATAATTCAGATAATGGACAACATATTTTATATTTCAGAGAAATCATTACAGCATATTTAAAAAAAAAAAACTTTATATTAGATTTAAAGTAAAAAAGTTAAAATATTTATTCATTTTAAATACATAGCAGGCCTTGAGCCCATATGTAACGAATTTCAGTTTATGATCATAGGACACTGGTAATTGTCACTTATTTCCATAAGAAGTCTTTTGGTATTGCCTCGGAATTTACGCAACATGGAGACATAATCGCTGTACCACTCTCACCGCAATCAACAATATAATAATGTGATGGTTTTGGTTATCTTTTTTAATCAGGAGAGAATCTGCTTGTTTGCTGCCTATTGATATAGAAAATGTGTAATATTATTAATATTTTCAATCGACTTTTTATATATTGTGTGGCCTCAGAACTTGGTCCAATTAGCAAAACAACATCACGTTTGGACAAAATAACTTTGATTATTTTACTTCTATATTATATAATGCTTTAGATAAATTCATAAATAGTCGCAAAAAGGCTATGATTCAAAAAAAAAACTGTGCTGGATTGGCTTAGTAGTACGATTACAACAGTTACAAAAAACTAAATATAATTGGAATAAGATACTAAGTACCTATTCACACATACGCAAACACATCCATATGCACAGTCATGCGCACAAGGCGATAAGGAGTGAAATAAACGTATATATTTTTCTAAGAAGTTAACCAGGAAGAGGGCATTGATTTCTACATAACAGTGTTAACTAGAGGCCAACGGTTTACCTAGAATAAGTTAAATATTGGAACGCAGAACATCATAATTATTTTTTAACCGATTTAAAAAAAAAACATTTTTGTTGTTATGTTTCCTCTTTTGTAAGGTATGGTTCCTTTTTTGTTCCATTCAAATTTAGTGAAGAATGCAGGGTTTTAGAGATACACGAAATGGGAAGTCGGTTGTTGCAGTTTCACTGGATTTAAATAATAATTTAACGCAAAACCTTGTGTCATAGGTCTGCGACAATGTTACCGCGACAGGACTCACACAACACTCGCGTATATATGTGCAAACTTCACACACAAAATATCACGACGAGCGACTACATCAACTTTTACAAATTTGGTACAGTGGTAAGTGTTTTATTTATTTATTTGTACAAAAACTATCTTTTTCGCGTTATTTCCCTTTATTACTGCGGTTTGTAATTCCCACAGTGAGAGGTTGATTTGTGTCCTATTATGTTTCTTGAATTGCGTCTGTCTGTTATTAGCGGCGTGGAGTGCATCGTGCAGTTCAATGGTTCAGTGTTGAGTGAATTTGGTTTGACCACCTACCCTGGTTGTGACCTCTTGACCTCTTGCCATTGATTTTGCCGATAACAATCAGCTGCTCCAGATTATGTCTATTTTTAACATGACCAAAGAACTCCAGGATACTTCGCAAATAGAGGGTGCAGAATCTAGTTTTGACGCTGTTTTTTGGAGCGTAGCTTCGGCTTATGGGAAGTGGCCCATAGAATTTGGGATAACATACTCCAGCACAAAAAAGGAATACAGATATTTTAACTTAACGCCAATGGTCATTTTTTATTTTTAACTTAACCTAAGGCTAACTGACCAACTTCTTGTAACATAGAAATATAATTAAAGGAGATACACTTAAACTTAAAACATAAAACTTTAATTATCTTAATATTTAATTTGTGCGTTTGTATGAATTTAAATAAAAGATAATAAAATTATAAGCAAACCTAGAGCTTTACCCTCCAAGTGATGAAGAAACTAGACGTCGCTTTCAATGTTGACTTAATACATATAAAATTAATAGTTTCAGAGATGGTGAGAGCAGTGATCTTGAATGAAAAATCTTTGATAAAAAGTTTTTTGAGTAGAAAACGCACAGGCTTGAGTTTTATAGGGTTAAATGAAACAAGATTTATCTCGCCCTATTCTGAAACGATATGTCTCAATTTCAGACACAAGCTTAGTCTGACTCGCATTTACTTATGTCATCGGAAGAAATACACAGTGTGCCTGTATACACTTATGACTCTTAAGACAGATTACTCCCAGGATTGGGACAATACATTACCAAATTCTTAAAAGGTAAGGGATAATTAGTTCATCGTGCTAGGGTATTTACCTTGGCGAGATTAACTAACTTCCCCTTACATTCCCGCTACCTTTCCCTTTCTTCTATTTATCCCTTATTTCCCCCACCTTTCACCTACCTTACCCTACCTTTCCCCTACATTTTTCTACATCGTCTTTACTTTCTAATTACTTCTTGCTACCTTTCCGCTATCTTCTCGCTACTTTCCCAATATTCCTTTTTAAAATATAATAAGATAGCATACCGGTTTTCCTGATAAAATAGAAACACCAAAGATTTTAATGGGGCGTTGCTATCTTCTTACTATCTTGCCACTATTCTCCCTACCTTCTCGTTAGCTTACTCTTACCTTCCGTTATTTCTCCCTAACTTCTTTAAACTTCTCCCACCTTACATTATCTCTATTTTCTCCTTACCTTCCCGCTACCTTCCTGCTAACTTCCTCCTACCTTACCTTCGCGCCTATAACGGTCTCCTTTAGCAGGCTGTCGTCGCGTTTGGCACTATAGAACAGCAGATTGGGAAGGGATGGGTCTTTTTTGCGTACTACGCATGGAGGTAGTAAGGAGTACAATTCCGCCTCGAGGTACTTCAAAAGAGCTATCGCCAAGGAAAAATCTGAAAACATAAGCAGAATTAGCGACAAATTAGTTCGCCTTCCTTCAGGTATTTAACTCAGATCCTCAAGTATTTAGAAGAGCACTAGCTGATTAGCGACCATCAGTACGGTTTCGCGTCGCGGCCGTTCAGCTGGTGAACTTCTAGTATACCTAACTCATCGGTGGCCGGAAGAAGTTGAGTCCAAGGGGGAGCCCAACGAGTCCAAGGAGGAGGCGTTGGCAGTTAGTTTGGACATAGCGAAGGCCTTTGATCGGGTATGGCACAAAGCGCTTCTGGCGAAGCTGCCTTCCTTTGGGCTTCCCGAGAAACTATGCAAGTGGATCACCAGTTTTTTGGCTGACCGGAGCATCAAGCTCGTTGTCGACGGTGCGTGCTTCGACCTTAAATCTGTCAATGCTGGTGCTCTAAAGCCTGCGTTCTATCACCGACACTGTTCCTTCTGCATATCAATGATATGATGCGAATTCGCAACAAACATTCCTATGCGGATGACAGTACTGGTACTGTTACATACTCCGGCTGAAGCGGTATTTCTCGGGAACACGTCGAAGAGGGCCGGAACAAGCTCGTGTCTGAACTCGGGAATCAACTGACTGATGTCTCAGAATGGGGTCGTCAAAACCTTATTACATTTAACTCCAAAAAGCTGCGCTTTGTGCATTCATCGCAAAAAAACATCCTTTGTCGTATCACTTCGGTTCGAAAACACTCTCCTGACAGCTTCAGCTAGTGTCGGAATCCTGAGAGTCGACATATCGAATTACGTTCAGTTTCGCGGTCATCAAAAAGCTCGGTGTGCTCAGCAGATTGAGACAGTACTTTATTCCGGCCCGTCACCTTCTACTTTATAAGGCACAGATTCGGCCTCATATGGAGTACTGTTCTTATCTCTGGGCCGGAGCTCTCCAGTACCAGCTTCTTCCTCTTGATCGCATTCAGCGTAGAGCGGTTCGAATCGTTGACGACCAGACTATTTCGAAACAGCTTGACTTGACTTTGGAATTACGTAGAAATGTAGGTTCACTCTACGTCTTCTATCGTATTTATCATGAGAAGTGTTCCAACGAGTTGTTTGGATTAATTCCTGCCGCCGAATTCCACCATCGGACATCGCGTTAAAATTTGAAGTTCCATCCTCACCATCTCGATGTCTGGAAACCCACAACTGTGCGTTTCTCCCGACACTTTTTGCTTCGTACTAATCTGCTGTGGAAACAATTACCAGCGGGGGTATTTCCGAGCAGATATGACATGGGGACCTTTAAGAAAAGAAGTTACTCGTTCTTAAAAGGCCGGCAACGCAACTGCAAGACCTCTGGTATTGCAGATGTTCATGGGCGGCGGTGATCACTTACCATCAGGTGCACCTCTTGCTCGTTTGCCCCCTCTTCTATAAAAAAAAAACCTTCATACCTACTGTCAATTAGTATGTCATAATCTACTGAGCTGATGAAACATAAGACAGTGTTGATAGAAACGCTCTACTATGTTATCCACAGAGAGTCTAGATAGGTTTGTCGAATAAATATCGGTATATCGGTATTGTCAATTCGATATATCGATATTTTTGTACGATATATTTTGTAACGATAAATTGATATATCGATATCAAATATCCAATATCGAAATTTGTATCGAAAACGATATTTTCTTTTGTTTTTATTAGGTTGACTCAATTTGCTGCTTTACTACTTTTTAATTTGGTACTAAAGACGGTTTTTAAGTTGACAACCCTGTCTTTGATGTCATTAAATGACACATATGACATGTGTCAGTTCAGTTCAGTAATTTCATTCAATTGTGTATCTGACTAGACTGTATGGGCTCAGATCCCTTTGTTTTTTGTTATGTCTGTATCAGATAAATATGGGTTTGTTAACAAATAATTAATATTTTTTATCGTTGTTCTTGATTTATTAAAAATGATGTCTATTGATTAGTATGTATCTAATAATGTAAATGAAATCTAAAATGACTGAAGCAGATTAGCCCATTTTTTTCATATCGTACCAATATATCGATATTGATATTTTCAAAAATATCGATATCGATATGTATCGATACTTTATTAGATTTCCGACATCCCTAAGTCTAGATCAATTTACCGATACAAATTTTGATGTAATAATAGTTCGTCTTAGCTTTCTAGATTTACAAGTATATATCTAGTATCGAGTATGAAGCAAAGAAGTATAATTAATGATTAAACAAACTTATCTGTAGTGAAGTTATATCATAATTATACGAGTTGCTTCGTACAAAGAGATTAGCTCCCACCCGCACCTATTTTATATCCCAGGACGAACTATTTTTTTTCAGTAATATCTAGTTTCAACTAAACAAGCGAATGACGAACAATTTTTTTTTCAGTAATATCTACTTTCAACTAAATGAGCTAATGACGAACAATTTTTTTTCAGTAATATTTACTTTCAACTAAATGAGCGAATGACGAACAATTTTCAGTAATATCTACTTTCAACTAAATTCAATAACGCAGTGGCGGCAAGCGGGAGCGCCCACCAAATATTTCATTATTTTTTATTCTTTAGAATAACAAAGATTTATAAGTCCTCATGATATTTAAACTATAGTGGATGGCGAGCTAGTAAGCGGTACTATAAGCACAATAGAATAATAATACAGTAGAACAACTCCATTCAGAGCGCCCGAATCACCGCACGTGTCGTTTCTACGGCCGCTAACCTATTTTGGCCAGACAAAATCTCGCAGTGTGACGCCGTGACGCGGGCCGGGTGCCGCGGAAATTTGTCATTTGTTTGTCGTTGATTGCATTACTTACTTTCAAATTTAATTAAGCTGCTTATAAATTTTTGATACCATTACAATTACACATCCTTTAAATTTGATATTTCTTAAAACAAAAAATGCATGTGTACTTACGTACGCACGTTAGAAGTTATACTACTTTGGCATTACAAAATAAAAATCCTTCTAAAAATTTTATCCTTTGCGTTAAGCCCCGTTTTTACTTTGATTATTGCGAGTGATTAGTAATCAGCGTCTATTCAGTTTTATTATGCTCTCTACACGTGTTGTTTGGGTAATACTAAGCACCTGCATTAAATACTCACACTCGCTCTAATCAAAGGATAATCGGGGTCTTATCCTATTTTTGTAGAGAAAACAACAGAAAGATGGGCCGAAATTCATTTTACATTCTGTTAAACCGAATTTTGGCAGCTTGAGCAGAACTTTGACATTCATCTGAAATTTGTTTTAAATGCCGAACATTCAGCATTAGAATAAGGACCTTATAATATTTTGACTAAAATCTACACTAACATTATAAAGAGGTTAGATTTGTTTTTTGTATTTTTATAATATGTATCGAATAAATTCAGAAACTACTAGACCTATTTGAAAAATTTTTCATCCTTAGAAATATATTTAATCATCCCCGAGTAACATAGTCTATATTTTTAGTAACCCTTTTCGCTAGACAAAGAAAACAAACGTCATTGCATATATAAAAGGCGTTGCACCTGTGTCAGTGAGGGGCGCTCATTTTGACATTTGTGCTCGAAGCACTCACACGTGCCTAAGTTAAATTGCAAAGTATCATTCATATTTCTATTCGAACCGGCAATTTAATTTTTAGGTTATATTTTCAGCAAAAAATAATGGAAGCTGCTGACAATATTATATTTAAAAAAAAAATAATTGCAGATCCTTGACCAATATCTCCGAGTTATGACCGACCAGCTAGATGCCACGCGGAGGAGCGCGGTGTGCGGGCAGGGTACATCTAGCAATATTTAAGTAAATTCGTAAGTCACGTGACGCTCTCGTGAAAGCGCGTGGTAATTGAACCGAAATTCGCCTGATTTTTTTATTTTCACCAACTGTTCGGCCTAAGCTCAAATTCGGTTCAAACCACTTTCGGCCCATCTCTACTTATAGAAAAAACTTACTTAATATATTGAAAGAAAATTTTATTATAACGTATTATCTAGAAAATATATTTTAAGTATCATAAAAGAACTAGGCGTTTGTAAAAAACTTTTATTTATATAGAAGAGGGGGCAAACGAGCAAGAGGTGCACCTGATGGTAAGTGATCACCGCCGCCCATGGACATCTGCAATACCAGAGGTCTTGCAGTTGTGTTGCCTGCCTTTTAATAATGAGTAAGTTCTTTTCTTGAAGGTCCCTATATCGTATCCGTTCGGAAATACCCTTGCCGGTAATTTATTCCACAACAGAGTAGTGCGAGGCAAAAAGTATCGGGAGAAACGCACAGTTGTGGATTTCCAGACATCGAGATGGTGAGGATGGAACTTCAAATTATGACGCGATGTCCGATGGTGGAATTCAGCGGCAGGAATTAATCCAAACAATTCGTCGAAACACTCCCCATGATAAATACGATAGAAGACGCAGAGTGAACCTACATCTCTGCGTAATGCCAAAGAGTCAAGCTGTTTCGAAATAGCTTGGTCGTCAACGATTTGAACCGCTCTACGATGAATGCGATCAAGAGGAAGAAGTTGGTACAGGGGAGCTCCGGCCCAGAGATGAGAACAGTACTCCATATGAGGCCGAATCTATGCCTTATAAAGTTGAAGGCGATGGGCCGGCAAAAAGTGCTGTCTCGCTCTGCTGAGCACACCGAGCTTTTTAGAGGCTAATTTAGCCTTGCCTTCCAATGACCGCGAAACTGAACGTAATTCGATATGTCGACTCCCAGGATTCCGACACTAGCTGAGGCTGTCAGGAGAATATCCCCAAATCGAGGTGATACGACAAAAGGTGTCTTTTTTGCGGTGAACACGCATAGCTGTGTGTTCTTGGGGTTAAAAGTGAGACCAGGTTTTGATGACCCCATTTAGCGACATCGGTAAGTCGATTCTCGACTTCAGACACAAGCTTGTTTCGGCACTCTTCGAGGCGTTCCCGAGAAATACCGCTTCGGCCGGAGTATGTAGCATCACCAGTACTGTCATCCGCATAGCAATGTATGTTGCATTCGCATCATTTCATTAATATGCAGAAGAAACAGAGTCAGTGATAGCACGCAGCCTTGGGGAACACCAGCATTGACAGGTCTTAGATCGGAGCACGCACCGTCGACAACGACCTTGATGCTCCGGTCAGCCAAAAAACTGGTGATCCACTTGCATAATTTCTCGGGAAGCCCATAGGAAGGCAGCTTCGCGAGAAGCGCTTTGTGCCATACCCGATCAAAGGCCTTCGCTATGTCCAACTAAATGCCAACGCCTCCCCCTTGGACTCAACTGCTTCAGCCCACCGATGAGTAAGGTATACTAGAAGGTCACCAGCTGAAGGGCCGCGACGGAAACCGTACTCACGGTCGCTAATCACCTGGTGCTCTTCTGAATACTTGAGGAGCTGAGAGTTGATGATTGTCTCCATAATTTTGGAGAACAAGGAGGTTATGGCTATGGGCCGATAGTTAGACGGATTAGAGCGATCTCCTTTGTTAGGGATGGGATGCACCAAAGCTGTCTTCCATGAATTCCGTACCATGCCGAGTGAGTAGGAGAGCCGGAATAGGTGTGTTAATACTGGCGCCAACTCTGGAGCACATACTTTTAGCACAATCGGAGAGATGCTATCCGGCCCACTCGACTTGTGGATGTCCAAGGAAAGTAGTGCTTTACGCACAGATGACTGCCGAAATTGTAGTTCTGGCGTGGAACTATCACACTGCGGGATGGTAGGCGGTGCGTTCCCTTAGTCATCCAGAGTCAAGTTGGCCGCAAAGAAGGAGCCCAGGAGATCGGCCTTCTCCTTTGCGGTATGGTACAAAGAGTCATTGTCTCCATGCAAAAAAGGAAGAGAGGGCTGTTAGAAATTCCCTTGGCAAGAGACTAGAACGCACGGGTCACTAAAGGAAAGCGAACTAATTTCTCGCCAATTCTGCCTATGTGTTCAGATTTTGCCTTGGCGATAGCTCTTTTGAAGTTACTCGAGGCGGAATTGTACTCCTTACATAATGCGCTGATTTTTTAGTCACAAGATGCGAACGCAGCAGCCCAAGCCCGGTAGCACTCCTGCTTTCGGCGTGAAGCCGTTTTACAGGAGCGACCAAACCAAGGCTGAGACTTACCACCAATTGGTACCGCAGAAAATGGAATGAAAAGTTCCATGCCTTGCAGCACCACATCGGCAATAGAGTTAGCGACTACACTCGGATCATCCAGCCGGAAGCACAACCGCCCCCACGGGTAGGACGCAAAAATAGACCGCATCCCGTCCCAATCTGCTGACCTATAGTGCCAAACACGACGACAGCCTGCTAAAGGAGGCCGTGATAGGCGCGAAACTGGCAGTTTACTCCGGATCAGGCATTGGTCTGACGAACCAAGTGGGATGTCCACAGATACCTGATAATGGTCCGGATGAAAGATCGGCAGAAGGTCTAACAGTGAAGGCGTATGGTCAACCACATCGGGAACTCGCGTGGGCGAAGTAACCAGTTGTGTAAGACCATACGCTAAGGCAAAATCGTGAACAGACCTCCCCGCATGATCGGTGGTGCGCGAACAAACCATTCGGCGCGGTGAGCATTAAAATCACCCAAGATCACGATCTCTGCGAAGGGGGTCTGCTCGAACACGGAATCTACAGCCGTTTGTAAATGCTCAACGAGACGGTCAACTTCAGTATTCCCGCCACGGGACCTGTATAGGCACACGTATCTGCGTGTGTGGTCGTCGCAAGCTACACGTAACCAGAGGATAGATAGGTCCTGACCTTCAAGTCTGCCGAGGCGCCGGTAACAGATATCTTCTCTGACGTATGCGCACATGCCAAAGGAATGTTCCAGTTTGTACCCAGGGTAGGAGAGGTAGGAAGTATCAGCCGGAGAAGATATCTGTGTCTCGGTCAAGAAGAGCAAAGCTGGCTTCGACGTCTCAAGATGGTAGTGGACGGCGGTCAAGTTGCAATGAAGGCCACTAATATTACAGAAATCCACAGTAAGCGTGGTAGGGGGTGTCATGGGCTTCTTGCTCTGTTTGCCCCGGACAGGGTTGTCTGTGAGCCACTCCCAGAATACGCAGGGCAGCTGCCATCTGCTCAAGCTGTCAAAATTCTCGCTTTGGTCTGCCCCCTGGACAGCATTGTTTATGAGCGCAATTTGCCCCCCCCAGAATACGTAGGGTAGCCTGAACATCCGTGATCTGGCTGAAATCCAGGGCACGGATGCCCAGAGGGGGATTCTCCACTGCTGGTGCAAGTGGTACCCCCCTGGGGTAGATTCTGTTTTAATTGCGCATTCATAGAGTGCGTGGCGGGGGGGGGGGGGAGGGTAGGAACTGAAATATCGAGCTAAAAACTTCAAAAACGAAAGTGTCGACTAGCTAATTTCATGTCAGGTTTTCGTGACTGTTTGCGAGCCTAGTAATTTTACAATGCTCCTAAGGCAAAAGAAAAACTAAGAACTATAAACACGTAACATAGTCAGTTTCACAATATTAAGTGGAAAAACAAAAGGTTAAGATAAAAATAATCAAATAAAAGCGTCATTATAAAGTGTAAACTAGCAATACTAAAATGTAGATAGAAAATTTTAAAATGTTGCATAAGTGTTGGCGTACAGGTGTTCAATAAATTACTTGACGAAGTTAATAATTTAACGAAACAATATAAAGTACTGTTATACTATATAATAAGTAATATAACTGTATAAATAGGCTTACTAAAGTACCGATTAATTATCATTCAAATAACAACACTGCGTTGGTGATACAATAACCATCAATAACTTTTAAATGTATAACGCATGACGTAAATATTATTTTCTATTTAAATAATGCTAAATATATGTGAGTGGTTACGCAAAAAGGGACCTCAAGGGAAAATAATTGATTTCGAGTAAATCACGTTTAAAATGTTGAGTCGAAATGAGAGAGGCGCGGGGTGTTTTATGTTAGTGTCGTTAGTGAGCGACTTCGTCAGTGAGAAATAGCACGTGTTTGCGATAGCTGTATTATTGGTGACTTATTTATTCGTCTTTTACTTGTCTTTATGTGCGCGCTAGAAAAAGAAACTAGTGTGCGCTGTGTATAAGGTGTAATATTTTCAAAACTGCCTCGGCTTACATAAAAAATCATTAAAAAAAAACTACGGCACCTAAAATTATTTTGATTAGAACAAAACAAAGATGAAGGACCATAGAATCAGAATTTATCAAAAAAAAAAACCGTTTCCAATCCCTTCAGGTCCCTTTTTGCGTAACCACTCACATATATTAATTTTTTTGTAGTTTTGACTTTCAAAAATTGTATGTCAATAATAATATTGAATTGTATGTAAATATATCTTATTCTCTCTCCCCTCCCCCAACCGCTTGTATAGACCGCCCCGTTGGTCGAGCGGTTAGCGACCCTGACTACACAATCGACGGGGCTCGGGTTCGATCCCCGACGGGGACAAGCATTTGTGTAATGGGCATAGATGTTTTTATATCCGGGTTTGGGTGTTTATTATGTACGTAAAAGTATTTATATATGTATTTCTATGTATTAGTATCGTTGACTAACACCCATAACACAAGCAAATAATTTGCTTACTTTGGGGTTAGATCAGTAAGTGTAATTTGTTCAGAAATATTTATTGGAACGAAGTTCCTTATCGCACGTTGTGAAAAGGGGCTAGACGGAAAAAAAATTCACGAAAAGTTGTCACGACACTTTTTGCTGTAGTAAGCTATTGTAAGCTGTGCGGCGTGCGTATGTTTCTCTGTCTGTCTCTCTCTCTCTCTCCCTTTCTTTCTCTCTCTTATAGAAAGCAAGCCAGATTTACATTTTATTACAATTTAAAATTTTATTACAATTCCTTCACTAATTAATCGAAAGGAACTTCGTTCCATCCGGGTGTCCCTTGACACCTCTCAACTTTTTATTATTTGTTTATTATTAATATTATTCTTTCAAAATAAAATAGGACAATAAACAAGCTAATAGGCTAAGCGGTATAAAGAAATATCCATCTTCTATCGTCATTGAAGACGTTGCATCGCACAATAGTAGTTTGTTCACCAAGGCGAGAAAATGACCGATACCTTACGAGAGTGCAGTTTGAGGCCCTCAGCTGCGCTTCGGGCCTCAATACACTCAAGTTAGGTATCGCATTTTCTCCCCAGTGATATATACTGTTTTATACTACACCAATGAGGAAAATAAAAACATTTCTCGCTACTAGACATAGACATCAGAACAGAATGTAAAAAGAAGATACATTAAAAAAGAAAATTCGCGCGTACAATCGTTTTTTTTTAATATTGAGGAGGCAAATGAAATAAAGCACATACTGCCAAGTTTCCTTAGTAAATGCTAGTGGCCAGTAACATTTGGATGTGCTTCGAGATACAAACTTAATGAATTTAAAAAAGTTAAAGGAGGGGAGAAAATTACTTTAAAGTAAATCCCATACATTTTTGCCGCCCGCATATTGGTTCGCTTGGAATTAGGTACTTTCTTCTCGTTTTTCAAGTAAGAACTAATGTGCTTTCCGAATAGGTGTAGTATAAAATCATATTTTGCATGTCCTTGTTATCTCCCATCCTAATACTACTTTAGTGATAAAAGTTGCTAAAATGTTTAGGTCTGAACGAAAGCAACTTTGAACTTAGAGGTAATTTGAAGTCACTTATTACAATCAGGTGAACATTTCGCACTTTTTACATCTACATAATTTTGTATTCTGGTCACTGTTTATTTTGCTAGGATCTACTTATGCCATCTTGATATTTTTTTACACGCTTTTTATTAGCTTCACCTGTATGTTTGTATGTTTGTATGTTTGTTTGTAACCGACTTCTTTGGGCGCGATTTTGACCCACTTTAAACGGCCAGATTCCGTTCAAACTTTGTAGATTTATCGAGGACCGATGACAATACACTAATTTGATAAAATTATTCCATTTTTAACCGACTTCAAAAAAGAAGGAGGTTCTCAATTCGGCTGGTATATATTTTTTATGTATGTACACCGATTTCTCCGAGGTTTCTGAACCGAATTACGTGATTCTTTTTTGTTTGATGCGGAATAGTTTCGAATTGGTCCCATAAAAATTTGATTCAGGTAGGCCCAGTAGTTTTTGTTTTATGAGCATTTTTGTATGTTTGTATGTTTGTATGTTTGTATGTTTGTATGTTTGTTTGTAACCGACTTCTTTGGGCGCGATTTTGACCCACTTTAAACGGCCAGATTCCGTTCAAACTTTGTAGATTTATCGAGGACCGATGACAATACACTAATTTGATAAAATTATTCCATTTTTAACCGACTTCAAAAAAGAAGGAGGTTCTCAATTCGGCTGGTATATATTTTTTATGTATGTACACCGATTTCTCCGAGGTTTCTGAACCGAATTACGTGATTCTTTTTTGTTTGATGCGGAATAGTTTCGAATTGGTCCCATAAAAATTTGATTCAGGTAGGCCCAGTAGTTTTTGTTTTATGAGCATTTTTTTATTTGTTGTACCTATCTCGATGTCTGAAATCAAATCTCGCAAGTAAATTTGATCCACTTCCCGGTTACCGATTGAGCTGAAATTTTGTATACGTATGTTAATTGAATGACAATGAAACCTTATTATGACATGGAGCTGATCTGATGAATCTGAATCGGAAGGTGACCACAGGAACTTAATAATAAAATGGTTAAAAATCGGTTAATAACAAGACTATTGAGTTTGGACTCATTTGATTCATGTTGACGAGCACTTTGGTGCTTGGTGGTGACTAGGATCCTGCAGGGTCCGATGATGGAGCTAGAAGATGGTCATAGGAGCTCAGCAATTAAATGACACAACTTTATCGAATTTGGGCTCATTTGATTAGTGTTGACGAGCACTTTGGTGCTTGGTGCTAACTAGGATCCTGCAGGGTTCGATGATGAAGCCAGAAGGTGACCATAGGAGCACAGCATTAAATAACACAACTCTATCGAGTTTGGGCTCGTTTGATTCGTGTTGACGAGCACTTTGTTGCGGGTTAAAACTAGTTATAAAAAAAGCGTGTAAAAGGAACTACTCTTAACAAAAGTCTTTGTTCTACGACTGTCAAGTCGGTCAGTTCAAGAGGTAAAGATATAACTTTTTTTTATGGTAGTCGAGCAAAAAAAATCAAAACGTGCTTTAACTAATGACGTCTGTTGTTTAGGATATAATAATTTCTTACAGATTGTACATGTTACTTCAGCATATTGATTTAGTTACCGACGCGCTACCGCTAGGCGGTTCTCACGTGGCTGAGCAGACTCGATTGCTGTACGGTTTCGTATCACTACTAATCCACGAGCTCTCTGCTCGGCGGACTCCTTAGCTAAACGCTCCTCAATGAGACCAATTCTATGAGCCTTCTGCTCGGCAGACTCGTTCGCTAGTAGTTCTCTCGCTAGTCGCTAGTTCGCTAGTTCGCTCAATAATGAGATCAACTCTAATAGCTCTCTGCTCAATAGACTCATTCGCTACACGCTCTTGGATCTTACCGAGTCTACTTCTACCAAGGCTGGGCCAAACCGGGTTTACAAGCATGGGCCAGAGATAGACAGCATTGCGCCAAGCATGGCCCATATCTGGCCCCGTCGTATTGTCCTGTATGGGAGTACTACAGGAACGCCTTGCACACTTACACACACACACACACACATACACATACACACACACACACACACACATGTTTATAAGCGTGTAAGTAGTTCCGTGCTTCTGCCGCGGCACTCGACTAGGTATGCGCATTAGAGTTTGCAACTGTGTCTGCGCATATAACTTAGATTTCACGAGCCACGAAGAGTCCGCCACCGTCTCTGTGACTGAGTTTAATTGACTGAGTAAAAAAACAAAAAAAAAAACAAAATAAAAACAAAATAAATGTACATAATATTTATAGATGTAGATATATCACCATCCATGTTAATTTTACATGGATATATATAGATATACAGACTTGTAGTTTTCGTTTTTTTATTAATTGTAATTAAACGACACTGAATTTATTAGCCATTCGCATTCGATGATCTACAATTGCCGATTAGAATTAAAAAAATAACTCAAATAATTGATTTTTTCATAAGTTACAGTGTTTCCGGAGTTTCATACATGACGGACAGGAAAGTTTTTGACCTTTTTCATATTTTTTTCCGTTTCTATTGCACTAAATTAATTTTTAGCAAGTATAGAATTAATCTCTATTAAATTATCTCGACAATAGTATGCAAAATATCTTGATTCCGTTAACTAACAAGGCTATAATACTAAAAATAGTTGCCAAAATAAGGCGAAAAAAATTTCCGAAGGTGGTATCAAGAGTCTTCGCAACCGGCTTGTGTGTATGAAAAGAGTGATGAATGTGGAGGAAGCGAGACAAGCCTGCAAGGATCGTGATGTATGGCACTCGGTTCTCTCTGCCTACCCCGTAAGGGATCTGGCGTGAAGATATGTATATATGAAAAAAATTTTCGATCGTAAAGCACTCCCTGATGCTTCGCATCATGAGTCGTGCAATATTTTAAAATTAAAAAAAAACAAGCTATTATAAATAAACCAAACTAAAAAGTAGAAAATAAATAATAGTTTAAAAAAACTAAAAAACACGCTTTTTATAGAAAACCACAAGAACTAAAAAATAGAAAATAAATCTTAATAAATTTAAATTAAGAATAGTGTTAAAAATTTCAATAATTATAAATTAATAATAGTGTGAATAAAAAAAATAATTTTATTTTAAAAAAAGCGTGGGGTGCTTTTTAAGATATTACCGAAATGATAATCACTCTACTCATATGTGTCAATAAAATATTTATAACTATTGACACCATGCACCCCACGCTTTTTTTTAAATAAAATTATTTTTTTTTATTCACACTATTATTAATTTATAATTATTGAAATTTTTAACACTATTCTTAATTTAAATTTATTAAGATTTATTTTCTATTTTTTAGTTCTTGTGGTTTTCTATAAAAAGCGTGTTTTTTAGTTTTTTTAAACTATTATTTTTTTCCTTTCTTTCGTGACTTGACATCTGGATAAGCTCTCGATTGTATGACTTTATTTAGTCTTAAATTTTAATTCATGACTTATTATAAAGCAGGTAACTTCTTTCCTGTAGTTTATCTTATGGTGCACATTTTCATACACGGTAGTAGGCTCTTTTCTCTAGGACGCCTGCTTGTTCATCCTAGGAAACCTAGCAATATTACACCATAATGATACATTTATAAAACATGTGTTTATTTTATAGGTATGCGAATATTTGAAGTCACATGATTACTCGGATGGCTACATTGTAATTGTAGATCTCACAGGAGTCAACGTCTTGGAACTAGGTCTTAAACTAGATCTGGTCGTGACGAGGCATGCGGCCGCCATACTATTGGTAAGTTTCACCTGAAATAACAAAAAATAACCGAAAATGTATCTACTTGTGGCATTGGTTGTCCTGTTTATTTTTAACTTATGACGTCCTGAGTTTTTGACATTTTGCGTCAGTGCTTGTCACTGTCGTGTTCCAGTTTGGAGGGTAAGGTAGCCGGTAAACTTATGCATGTAGCATTAGACCTCGCCACAAGATAGCAACGCACCATTAACATCTTTGGTGTCTACAGGCGATGGTTGACTCTTTCCATCAGGAGACCCATCTGCTTGTTTGCTATCTTATGATATAAAAAAAATAATAGGTTTGAAGTCGGTGCCAAGCCAATTTAAGGTTTTGCTGGCACGCACAAGCAGACGTTATTAACGGACGTCTTGAATATATAAAATTTTTGAAAGACTGAATGAAAGAAAATATTTATTTGCATGATTTTTTTCTTGAAAATCAATTAAGCTGCCAACATACTCTACCATTGTTGGTGAAGATTTTAAATTAAAAATTTTGATGCGTTTTAGCTTAATTGATAATTCTACATTAATTCACATGACCATTTAGCTTAGGAATTCTGTTGAATACATTTTCGTAATTATTTTTTTCATTATTCTTCGTATTGATTGAAGCTGCTTATAACATTAAGACTTAATTGTTCTTTATAATGTTTATTACCTATCTTTATCTTTAAGGTAGACATTTCATAACCGCTCACTTCACTTTGGTAACTAATGAGACCTCTGAGAAAATTCCGTCAATACACTGTGGTACACTGTAATACACTCTATAGGGACCAACGCTAACTTCATCCAAAAAAACAATATTTTAACTATTTGCCAGTTTTAATACAATACTCTATGGTATTTTATCGATTTCAAACGAAACATTGTACAGAATAACATCAAATTGGCATTCTTTTTTCAAATACGCTCTTGGGGAAAAATAAAAGAACTTAGTCCGCCATTTTGATTCGTGCTGTGTGTTATGTGTTGGTTGCAGTTTGTGATACAGGTTAATTTAAAAGGGTTTTGGCGTATTAATCAACAAGTAAACTTTATTTACAATCAAGATTAGTTGAAGATTTAACAGTTTAGATAATATTTTTTTCAAAAAACCGTAAATATCAATTAATAAAACATATATTTCGTTAACGACTAACTTGATGATACCAGCGCTTTGGGTATGACGGTACGTATTTTTATTTATTTTCTTATTTGTTATATTATAAATATTAGTGTTGATATCTATGATCTCAAAAAAATCATATGATATGAATGTAAAATATCTTAAACAATATTTTTAAAAAATCAACATAGCTATAAAATTGAAAAAGAAATAAATTATTTAAAAATTACAAAAAAAAGTACGTATTAACTATGAGAAAAAATTATTAATATTTATGTAAATAAATATTATTGTACTATAATATATGTTGTTTATTTTTTCCGTATGTATATGTTTACCAATTATATAAAAAATATGAAAAGCGTAGGTCATCGATTTACTTTTTGAATTAAAAATCCTCTACTAACAAGTAGTCATATTTTTGAATTGTGAAACAGTACAAGTGTAAAATTTAAAACAATAATTATGACGGAGTTTCACCAAGTGCCGACGATGGAAAGTATAAATTATATAGTCATATTTTTCTCAAAGTGTCTCAATTGTTACACCTGAATTATTTTGTAGCTTAATCAATCAATCAATCAATCATAATTTATTGCATCAAATATAGTAGGTACATTAGGTTTTTAGAATTATTAATAGTTAGTTCGCATATTTGACCATTTGACGTGCAATTACTTAATTTAATACAACATTTATCTAGTTCCTAATTGAATTGTGAATAACTATTATAACTACATACCTATTACATATTATGACGTTCCATCCTTAAGCCATTTAAATTAAACAATTCTCACAGCAGTGTATTGCAGTGCTCAAGACCTCTTAAAAAATATACGCTTTACAGTATCGGATCCAATCCAAACAACTCATAAACCATTTTGTGACCACGGTCCACCGGAACGAACTCGGAACGTGTGCGCGTAACGGTCCGTGATTTTTGCGAAAAATTGCGAAAATGGCTGGTGGTGTGAGCAGATAATGCACATGACCATTTAATTTAGGAGTTTTGTTAAATATATTTTCGTAATTATTTTTTTATTATTCTTCGTAGTGATTGAAGCTGCTTATAATATTAAGATTTAAGTGCTCTTTACTAGTTTATTTACGTATCTTTAAAGTAGGCATTTCATCAGGGCGAGCGAAGCGAGCCCTACACTAGGCCACTTTGTACGCACTATTGTGGTATCTGTTACTGAAAAAATATCGCACTTCGAAGTTTGAGCTTTGACGTGGTAGTTTAAATTCATATCTAGATATGATCTATCATTAAAATACCATTATATAAACACTAAGAAAAAAATGTATTAGAATTTTATTACTACTAACGCCATCTATTATGAAACTAACTTGTTAAAACGCTAACGAGTTAAAACGTTACTTTGGCGTAGTAGATTTAATTCATTTTCATTCATTCTATTTTAATACAATATTAATCTATTAATTCACTTGTACTTTTTAACTTCCAGCTACGTATGTGGATAAGAAACTTACTGATTTGGCTCCGATTTTCAGCAATCGAATTTTCACCAGATGTCCGAGTTTTGAGGTCCTAGGAACCTTTTTTGACTATTTTCGCGATGAAGTCAGTGTGTCTGTATGTATGTATGTGTGTGTATGTGTGTGTGTGTATCTCATAACTTTTGAACGGCTGGACCGATCGAAATGCGGTTGATGGCATTTGATTAGATTTCACTCAACTTAGACTTCCTGAAAATTTGAACCAAATGGGCCTAAGGGATTTTGATAAAATTTTGAAAAAACCCAAAAAAAATTTTGGTGAAAGATTTTTTTAATATAACTTCCAGATTAATGTACTGATTGAGTACACAAACTAATCAGCTATATTCTCAAAAAAATTAAATCTAATGCATAAATTGCATCAAATTGTTTTATCTGTTTGGAAGTAATCGTTGATGAAAATTTTGAAAAAAGTCTTTTTTCGACATAACTTCGAAATATTTCAACCAATCCTTTTTTTAGTATTCTATAATATTTTAGTACAAATAAAAAAATACGTCGAATGCCGTTTTAAAAATTGAAATCGAATCTTATTTTCAAAATTTACAGCTTTTCAAATATTAACATTACGTTGTTTTTAGCAAACTTACTTAATATTTTTGAAATAACTTTCAGGCTAATATACCAATTGACCTCAAAATTTTATCAGCTTTTCTCCTTTAAAAACTGCGTCAAGTACCGTTCATTGGATAAAAATCAGTAACTTTGTTTGGTATCTATCAATGACGAAAATTTTTGAACAAATGTTTTTTGACATAACTTCGAAATTTTTGAACCTACCGATTATTTAGCTAAAGCAATAGTTAAATTTAGTTAAATGCCATTTGAAATTGACCACTTGAAATTTGATCAATTTGATCGTCGTTTCCAAAATATACAGTTTTACAAAACTCAATGTACTGCCATTTTTATTAAAATAAACAGCATGTATGATTGTTTCGTTGGTTCATTCGTGTTTTCATGCTGTTTTTTGTGACTTAGCAATTGAGATATTTCAATATTTCTTAGAACTGAAAAAATCTATGCTTATAGTTTTTACTCTTTTGAGCTTAAAATACCTTAATTTTGCGTGAGTTTCAGGGTTATTGTGAAATAGTACAAGTGTATTAATTGATTAATACTGTATTGAGATCAATTTTCAATCTAAGCCCGAGGGTAAAAAGATAAAAAAGGTATGGTCATGCCCCTATATATTTTAATTTGCCTGACTCGGGAATCGAACCCCGAGGGTTTCTCTGAGAGAAAAATTCGAAAAATTGATTCGCTGAGTTTCTACCACCAATTCTTTGTGCCTGCGGTAAGTCCAATATTAGTCCTAAAAAATTTAAAGGTTAATTAAATTTTTAAAAAAATATTTCGAAAATCAATCTTTTCTTAGCAAAATGTTAAAAATGTGTTTTTCTTTATAAGATTAACTTTCATTTTTAATACCCATTTTCCTTGAAAACTGTTTTGCAAGAAAGCTAACATGAATAAAAATTGATTTCTATCAATATTAGGCTTTTAGAGCGGCGATGGATTGGTGGCGCAAGATGGATCTTGAGTTGCTACATATTATAGGTAGACCGAACTAATTATAGGTAGACCAGAAAATATGGTGTAAAATTTTAGTAGATAACCTTTATATTTGTTCTGTGTAGATAACATTGATAATAATAAAAATCGTGTTATTAATAAATCAAGAAAATTTTAAAGAATTTGTCTTGTAAGTTAAAAAAAATTTGTCTTAGAAACATGTTTTTTTATTTTGGTTTTATTTTTCTGCGCCCTTCTAGACCAAAGCCTGACGACGCCTTTGATGGGAATATAATGTTTGGATAAAAATACGCTGGCTTTTTTAGGTTAGATATATATTTTTTTATATCATAAGATAGCAAACAAGCTGAAGGGTCTTCTGATGGAAGGAGTCGACCATCGCCTAGAGACACCAAAGATGTTAATGGTGCGTTGCTATCTGGTGGCGAGGTCTAATGCCACATGCATAAGTTTACCGACTACCTTACCCTCCAAAGCGAAACACGACAGTGACTAGCACTGATGCTTTTGCGGCAGGTGTAGGTAAGGCGGTGGTACCAGACCCGGGCGAGACATTGCAGAACTCTACCACCTAGTAGCCACGATGGTAGTGACGCACATAGCCACTTGGTCGCCTTTTACGACCTGCCTGGCAGAACGGCAGTTGGCCTATTCTTCAAAGGAGCCCGGGACCAACACGGGAGAAAATAAATATTATAAAAATTTTAAATGAAGTCCATATATTAAAAGATGTCATTCTCATAAAAATGCTTTCTTAACAATATTACTAGGTAGTATAACTTTGCGAGCCCTTACAAAGCTCTGCTTTTTGCTAGTAATAAACATGACCATTTAGTTTAGGAATTTTGTTGAATACATTTTCATTATTCTTCGTATTCGTTGTAGCTGCTTATAATATTAAGTCTTAATTGCTCTTTATTAGGTTTATTTACGCAACTTAATCTTTAAAGTAGGTATTTCATTGTATTAATTTGCTCGTATTCATTTAAGTGATTAAAATAGTAATATTTGTTTAAGGCTTGGCACCGACTTCAAACTTATTAGTAAATAGCAAATATAAATAATAGGTAGTATTTAATTAATATTAAATCTTTATTATTTTTTACTTTTTAATTTTTGAAGGCGGTTTTTTAACGTAGTTATTTTTATTTAATTCTTTTTAGTGGATTGTTCTATTGTCAACTATATATGGGTAGACCTACAAAATATAGATCTCATGAAACGGGAACGGATAAAAGTTATCGTCTCAGTAAAAATGCTCTTCGAAACATAATGTCACGTTCTTGTGAGACTATTAAAGATCGTGAAAAACTTTTGTTGGCCATGAAAGCATATATGAAATCATGTTTACGTCAAGAAACTTTTGAACAACATAATTCTAGATACGGTAAGATCCAAGAACGTCTAGCGAATGAATCTTTTGAGCAGAGAGCTAACAGCCTTGGTATTATTAATGAGCGTTAAGCGAACGAATTGAAGAACAAGAGGTTCATAGAATTGGTCTCATTAAGGAGCGTGTAGCTAAGGAGTTCACTGAGCATAGAGCTCATAGAATATAGAAGTGATACAAAACCGTACAGCAACTGAGTCTGCTCAGCAACGTGAGAACTGACTAGCGGCAGTACGTCAGACGTCACAAAAACTTTGTTCAATGACTGAGTGTAATTTTATATCAACCAGAAATCAAAATGCTGAAGTACCAAGTACAATCTGTAAGAAAGTATTATATCCAAAACAACAGACACCATTGGGCACAGAACGTTTTGATTTCCTTCCAGAGGAGCTACCGTTGCTGGACTACCATAAAAAAAAGAAAAGGCCTTCCTCCTCAGGCCTACTGGAACAACATGGAAGTTATGCCTTTACCTCCTGAACTGACCGACTTGACTGACGTAGAACAAAATTTTTAGTTAAGAGTAGCACCAAAGTGCTCGTCAACACGAATTAAACGAGTCCAAACTCAATAGAGTTGTGTCATTTAATTACTGAGCTCCTATGGCCACCTTCTGGTTTCATCATCGGACCTTGCAGGATCTTAGTTACCATCAAGCACCAAAGTACTCGTCAACACCAATCAAACGAGCCCAAACCTGACCGAGTTGTCATTTAATTACTGAGCTCCTACGACCACCTTCTGGCTTCATCATCGGACCTTGCAGAATCCTAGTTACCACCAAGCATCAGTGTTCGTCAACACCAATCAAACGAGCCCAAACTCGATAGAGTTCTGTCATTTATTTACTGAGCTCCTATAGCCACCTTCTGGCTTCATAATCGGACCCTTTTTTTTAACGTGGGGAAACCCGTCATGGGTACCATCCTATCACGGGAGTGACAGAATGGTTATATCGGACTCGTACCGACTAAAACCCCACGATTACCGCCTTCGGCGTATATGAGGAAGCCCCGGGACCTCCAGAAAGGAACTCACACAGTGCTTCCACAAGCGCTTTGCTGCAGTGCGCAGCTCTTCTCTAAAGAATAGGATGGAGTCTCTTTTACAAGTTCCTTTTTTCGAGGGAATCATGCAGGCAATGTCCACTATTCCTCCTCTGGGTTGCTAATAATGGTGTGCAAGGCCCCTGCCCTACACAATTGGCAACGCCAAGGTAAAGGGCACAATCAGTGAGGTCGTGTGCTCCTGCGGCGTGTTCCGCGACGAGCGGGATTGTTCCGCTCGCGTTCGGCACTTTTTTCTGCGTCATTACCGCATCGCAAAAGGAATGTACCGCTCTCCAATTGGTTTCATTTTCCACCATACTATGCACCAGGACTGGAAGCGTCAAGTCATCCCCTACCGTGGCTGGAAGCGCACAGCATTCTTGTGACCAAGCTGAGCACACTTGTAAGGTGTGATCAGCAGAATCTTCCGCTTCATCACAGTGGTAGCAGGCAGCATTTGGCTCTCTTCCGATTTGACACAGATACCTTCCGAAGCAACCATGCCCCGTTAAGATCTGTGTCATGCGGAAGGATAGGAAACCGTGGCGCCTCTCCATCCACTGATTGAAAATTGGCATTACCGCACGAATGGTCCGAAGATCCGATACGGCGTTCGCCAGTCTTCTGACCCATGCCTCTTCTACTTCCTTATGGAGACGAGTCCTCCGCATCTCCATTTCAATAGAAGCTAGCCGAAAGCCCCGGTTTCGCTGCACCTCGTCTTGCCAGTAGAATAATGACGAGAGGGCCCTTGCATCGAGGTCCCAGGGTATAGTCCTAGCTAGCACACATACTGCGTCATATGCCACAGTACGATATGCTCGAGCTGCTCTAATTGCCATCAGCCGTTGAGGCCGACGTAGATGAACAATATTTCGGCTTGTTAGCGAGTCAGCCCAGACAGGAGCTCCGTATAATGCTATCGAGCGCACGATGCCTATATATAGTTGTCGGCACGCGTTATTCAGCCCCTTCAAGTTAGGCAGCAATCTACCAAGCCCCGTTGCTACCCGCAGCAATTTTGGCGATAAGAGCTCAAAGTGAGCGCGGAAATTCCACTTGCTGTCAAGTATAAGGCCGAGGTAATCCGATCATCATCATCGGACCCTGCAGGATCCTAGTTAACGCCAAGCACCAAAGTACTCGTCAGCACGAATCAAACGAGCCTAAACTCGATAAAGTCTTGTCATTGACCGATTTTTAACCATTTAATTACTGAGTTCCTGTGGTCACCTTCCGATTCCATCATCAGATCAATTCTGTCATAATAAGTTTTCATTGTCATCCAATTAACATACGTATACAAAATTTCAGCTTAATTGATAACCGGGAAGTGGATCAAATTTACTTGCGAGATTTGATTTCAGACATCGGCATAGGTAAAATAAACCAAAAAATGCTCATAAAATAAAAACTTGTGAGCCTACCTGAATCAAATTTTTATGGGACAAATTCGAAACTATTCCGCATCAGCCAAAAAAGAATCACGTAAATCGGTTCAGAAACCTCGGCGAAATCGGTGAATCCGAATGGAGAAGCTCCTACTTTTTTAACGTCGGTTAAAAAGTAACAAGATTAACAAACTCACCGCTATCCATCTCTTTAGCCAACAACCGGGCGAAAGGAGCCAACGACATCCTATGATTTACATTTCAATATTTATATCTCAGACTTTTAAAGCATATCAAAACTATAATTTCTGAAACATATCTTATTTTGGAAACTCGGTTCCAATTCAGCGAGTGAAGACGAAAAACACATCGATTTTTTTATAATATTTAAGACTATTTTAACGCCACAGTCCGCTGCGTGACCAAAGCTTCATAGGAACTGAGCAATTTTAAAGGATAAAAAGTATCCTATATCCTGTTCTAAATAAATCAATATAGTAATTTCGCGTGTTAAAAAAAAACTTCTTTCGTTCAAACATTCCCATTTATAATATTTCTCAAAATAGACTTAAGAGGTAAGAAAACTCTTACCTCTTAAGTCTGTTTTGTAACAATTTACAATTTGTCTAAAAAATAATATAATTAAGCAAAATATCCTTGATGATGCTGTAATTAGCAAAACCGGTTGAGTGTGTAAAATAATCAGGGCGAGCGAAGCGAGCCCTACACTATAGTGCGCACGGAACTAGTTGGCCGCGCCTTAGGTATGTGAACGGTGGGGCGGAGAGGCAGGGGCGCTTGCTGTCATTACTCAGTGCGGCGCCGTACTTTGCGACGGCAACACGCGTTGAAAGTTCCGGCTAGTTTAGATAAAACGCACATAAGATTGCAATAGCGAGATGAGTCCGCCGATAAAAAGACAATCTAAGGAAATAATATTTAAAGTGCATAACTTCCACTGACACGTGTTTACTACCAAATTACTGAACTAACATTACAAAGTTCAATTTGTATTTTATTTATTCTTTTCAATAAATGAAAAAATATTGTTCACGATATCTTCAGATTGGTCATCACTGTCTAAGCTCATGTGCATTGCGAGCAGTTGACAACCCGCCCCCTTACCCCTGTCACCACCTAAGGCGCGGCCAACTAGTTCCGCGCGCACTTTAGGCCACTTTCTATGCACTTTTGTGGTACATTTTACTGAAAAAATATAGCATTTTTAGGTTTGAGCTTCGACGTGGTAGTTTATATTCATGCCTAGATTTGTTATCTACCATAAAACTACCATTTTATAAAAATAAAAAAATTGAAAGTACAATTTGTATTAGAATCTTATTACTACTAACGCCATCTCTTATTAAATTAACGAGTTAAAATTGATAGAAGATACATTTTCTATTAAAATTTTTGAACTTATTAAGAGACTACCTACTTCATGAATTGTTTCTTCATATTTGACTGGCGGCGCGCGGTCACCGTGCCGTATAAAGGCGAGGTTCAAGTATAAACTGCAATAGCTATAGGGCCATCAGTTTGATCAGTTTGGCATGGAAGGTGTATGATAAAATCTTTGAAAGGAGAATGCAAGGGAAGTTCGAAGTAATATTGTGGGAGGCACAAAGAGAATTTAGGTCTAGAGCAGGAATGTTTGCTGGGAACAGAGTAAATAGAGCGTTAGAGAGTTTCACAATATGCTTATTGAGAAAGAATACAGATGTATTAATTGATTTATATTGTATTGAGCTCAATTCCCAATTTTAGCCCGAGGGCGAGGGTAAAAAGCTAAAAAAAGGCATATTTACGCCCGTATCCCCGAAGAGGTAGACAGAAGTACAACGTGTGCATCCACGGTTAGCTGAAGATACTTAGGTCCCACAATGTGATAGGTGGCCAACCTATGGCCAGTAGAGCACTTTTCCAATCCCGGGCAAAGTTGTTTTATCAGAAAACAGAAAAAACACATTTTTTCATTTGCCTGACTCTCTAATCGAACTCATAGGGGTTTCTCTGAGAGAAAAATTCGAAAAATGTATTTGCTGAGTGTCTACCGTCAATTTTTCGTGCCTGCGTAGTCCAAAAATTTTGAAGGTTTATTTAAATAAAACATTTTTTGATTTTGATTTCGTAAATCGACGTAAAACCAGGAACTTCCTGATTTTTGAAAAAAAAAAAAACAATTATTTCAGCAAAATGTCAAAAATGTGTTTTTTATAAGATCAACTCTCATTTTTAATACATATTTTTCCTGGAAAATACCAACAAACAAAAACCAAATATTCCTAGTCCAAAGCCTGACGACGAGGGCCTTTGATGCAAATGTAATGTTTAGGTGAAAATACGCTGAGTTTTTCAGGTTAGATAATTATAAAAAAGTCCATACATTAAAAGATGTAATTCTCATAAAAATACTTTTATAACAATATTACTAGATAGTATAACTTTGCGAGCCCTTACAAAGCTCTGCTTTTTGCTAGTATAAAAGATAAGTGAACTAGAAGTACAAGTGTGTTTATTTATAATACCTATTTTTAAATACATTGTCTTTAAGTTAAAGTAAGTAAGCCAACGTTGGAAAATATCCATTTTTTTAGGTCACAATCATACTAGTGTTGATCTGGAGTCCGGGTTTTTTCAACGACTAACCGGCACAAACATACGGTGCGAGAAACTAACCGCTGCATGCAATTAGTGTTTGCACTAATTAGTAATTATATCTAGACTTTATTTAAAACCTCCCAATTAAGATAAATATTTTAGTTAGTTTAGTTTAGTACTTTAATCATAACATAGTAACGTAGGTCACATTATAAGTTTTGCGTGACTTAAAAAAAAACAACATGTTATAACCAAATTATTATGTTTATTGCTTTTCAAAATATTCTCCTTTATATTTTAAACATTTTTTCATGCGATCGAACCATTTTTTAAAACAGGAGGACCACAGATCTGAAGGCATGTTTTCTACGTGCTGATTGAACGCTGTCACTGCCTCTTCAGAGTTGGTAAATGTAAAACCTCACATCAAATCTTTGATTTTAGGGAAAATACATAAATCACAGAGTGCTAGGTCGGGGCTATGCGCAGGGTGAGTGACGAGATGTACTTTTTCGGAAGGTAAAAATTACTTTGTTTTGTTGGCCGTGTGTGAAGAAGAATTATGATGGTGTAGGATAATGCGGCTTTTGGGTCGTCTTCCGCGAACTTTTTCTAACACCCTGGGTAAACAAATGGTAGAATACCTCTCGGCATTAACACTCGTTTGATCTTCAAGTGGAGTGGTACAGATGAGATCCGTAGCTGATAAAAAATGCAATCATTTTTTTACCAAAGTTTCTCGCCTGTCTCACTTTTGTTGGCCTGTTCTCATTTTCAAACACCCATTCACAAGATTGCTGCTTTTTTTCGGGTTCAAAACAATAAATAAACGTTTCGTCTCCTGTGATAATGTCATAAACAGCATTAGAATGTCCGCGTTCGTACTTCAATAGCATCTGTGAGCAACATTCCACGCGAGCCCGCTTCTGCTCCGCTGTCAGTTCATGAGGAATACATCGACAACAAAGTTTCCGAACTTTCAATTCTTCGTGTAAAATTTTCTGTTTTTGGCTCATACCAATCCCGAATAGTCCTCAAATTGTCTCATAGGTAAACCGGGGGTTTTCTTCAATTAACCGCTTAACAGTAGCCACATTATTTTCGTTGACGGCAGTTGAAGGCCGTCCTTCACGAAATTCGTCATGTAAAGAAACTCGACCTCTCTCATATTCAGCAAACCATCGCCTCACAGTGCTCAAACAAGGTGCTTCTCTCTTAAAAGCATTTTGAAGACGAGCGACACAGTCTTGCGGAGAAAGAGAACTTTTAAAATCATAAAAAATCATCGCTTTAAAATCTTTTTGACTTAATTCCATTTTCGTTGCGTACGTAGAACTTTGATGTGTGATAAAAAAACAATTGACAAATCACTTCCCGCCAATTGTTTTTTTTTTCTATTACAACAAGGTTGCGACGTTTTAAAAATATAACATTTGAAATTCAAATAGTTCCGATTAGCTAGAAGTGCAAAACTTTTAGTGTGCCCCATGTATAAGAACTTTGATTTCCACAGGAAGGCTACGGGATGAGAATGAAAAGCTTACATCTCATAAATAAGTCAACGTGGGTGAGTTCGATTGTTAACCTGCTGAAAAACGTGGTCAGCACTAAAATAGGAAGCAGGATATTCGCCAATAATAGTATTGAAGAAGTCTACGACATCGTTGATAGAAAGCTTCTGCCGAAAGATTATGGCGGAGATGAACCGACTCTTCAAGAACTACACGGTAATGTTTTTATCACCATCCATATTGGTCTACATATTTTAATGACTATTATGTGATGGAAATTTATAATGTATCGCCACAATTTGGTTTCAACACCTTACCTGGACAGTGATAGCACATGTTATTGGGAAGGTAGTGATAGCACAGGCGCCTCCCGCTGCTTTATTATTTTTACAATTTTTTCTGATTGTTCAAGCCAGTCTAAGCGTCATTATTTCAATGTTGTTAGGGTATCGGGATGTTCTATAATATCGTTAAAATTATTAGACTAATTTTAATATGGAATAAAATAGTGTAAGAATGAACAAAGTCTAATAAATATAGTCCTTTTTGCCGATGATACATCTTTGTTATTTAATGTTAAACGAAAAGAAAAAATTACGACATAATTAACAATACATTACAATTATTATCCAACTGGTTTTCGGTAAACAATTTAACGCTATAGTGCGCACGGAACTAGTTGGCCGCGCCTTACGTATTACGTATGGCGCGGCCAACTAGTTCCGCGCGCACAATACCTCAAAAACAAAATGTATTAAATTTAATCTTGCAAAAGTTGATTCAACAGGTCTAAAAAATAAAACTTAATAATAATGACCTCGAACTAATAATAATAAAATAATAACTAATAATAATAATAATATAAACAAGTTCTGTTCCTCATCTAATCAAAACTTCATCACTTAACCATCTTCTGGTGATGTAAGTGCCTGTTAATATCTAGCATATCCTAGGTACCAAAGTATACTCATATGTGAGCAACAGCCAACTGTTCTTTGTCCTGCTGCACAGTAACATAACTTAATATTGCTCTTCTTCCTTCTAATGCCCTATCAACAACAATATATGGATAGTATGATTCAACAACAATGTCTGGAATTTATTTTGGCACGTAATTTTTCTTGAAGGTGTGGTTCTATACGTGACACTTCAATCATATACATACCATCAGCCCTAAAATATTTTCCAACATATGATCGTGCTTGTCTGATCTGGTAGGTTCCAAGTGCAATGAGTTTTAAATCTTCCATAGATAGTATAGGGAACATAATTTGGGATCTTGAAATATTTTGAAATAATGTATGTTAATAGGCTCGATCGAGTATTTGATTTTGAATCTTCAAAAACTAATAATACAGACTATTTTAGTATGAAGAATTTGTGTGGCTTACGCTCTTTGGTATAACCACTAAATCATTCGTAAAAATATTTAATATAAGATTATTTTGTCTGTAAAATGATTTAATTTTAGCGCTAAAAGTAATTGACGCGTGTGTCTTGTGTAATTACTGTGTTTTTTATTATAAAAGTATGATAAAAAAACACAGTAATTACACAAGACCTTTTATATAATGATTGTATTTAGATATTTTCTTGTAAGAAATAAATGTCTTTTAGTATGTAATAAAACGGGCCCCTTTTGAAAATAGACTACCTAGCTACCTAAGTATCAATTAATAACGAATAAGGTCAAATACGTCGTCAACATTGTTAAAAATTACGATGTAAAATTCTGCGTCCTTTGACGTGGCTTCGAGTTTTTCGCCTTAAAATAATACATATCCTCGTTGATATTTAACATTATATTACGTTTTATAGGGTAACGTTGCCTGTATGCAAGTAATTAAAAAAAACGCCACATAACTCCAAGTATAATTAAATTGACAAGTCTATATTGTCAAAGGTGCTTTCTTCATAAATCGATTTTCCTAGTTTAAAAATCGATAGAGTAATTTGCAATAATCGTAATCTCTACTGTATTTGCCAACAACTGCAGGAATGGTAGACTAGTAAGCATAGCTAGTTAAGTTACTAGCTATGCTTACTAGTCTACGTTTTATTTCACGGAATTAGATTTTCATTATATTCATCACTTTTATATTCCCTTCTTTAAAAAATATATATCTCAATTAGAAATCTAGTTTTAATTAAACATTTAATATGTCATCACTTTTATAACTGAACGGGGCCTGGTTATTTTTTTCAAAAGTGGCGAATGTCGCCGGACCTCTTTTGGAACTGTTTCAAAATAAGTATCTTCACGCCCGTATCCCCGAGTTTCCCAATTTCAAAATTTAGGTTGGTTGAAATGCTTAACGATTAACTTGAAATTGTATTATATTCTTTAGTTGTCTTACTTTGAATTTCAAGCAGAACATAAAAATATACTTTTCAAATAAAATAAAATACTCAGGTACAATTTCAAAAAAATTTTTTGAGCTCGCGGTCTCTTGGGCCGGGGCACTCTTGGGTCGGGGGCTCGTGGCATTTTGCCAACACTGCCACCCTATTGTTACGCCACTGGGTATCATTTACCCGGCCGAGATGTTGCGGAACTCAGTAATCACAATGATAGTGACACGTATAGCTAATGGGTCGCCTTTTACGATCTGCCTAGCAGAACGGCAGTTGATCTATTCTTCAAAGAGGGGCCTGGACCAACACGAAAGAAATTTATGAACCATGATTTTTTAGTTTTGAAAAAAAAGTTTTACTAAAATAAATTAAACAAACAGGAAAAAACAAGAAAAGGCTAGTACAGGAAAAAACAAAAGTAGACAACAGATGATTATTTTGTAATAAAAACCGAACTGAAATAAAAGTCTGAAATTAGGTACTATAAATATATAGGAATTAAAGCTAATGTGTCATGAATTATTCAAGTTGCTTTTTTATGTATGCCGGCTTGTAAATATTTACGAACTGTCAGCTCCTCGATACCAAAGCCTGTTTCATGTATTGGAGGGACCAATAAAGACAACAGACAACAGTTTCCTGTAAACTCATGCATATAGTATCAAATCTACGTTACCCTACATGGCCTGTAACATACTATTTACACTTTAATAAATAAATAAATAAATAATAAATAAATATTTACAGGACAAATTACACTGACTGATCTAACCCCAAGGTAAGCAAATTATTTGCTTGTGTTATGGGTGTTAGTCAACAATACTAATATATAGAAATACATATATAAATACCAGAATATATATAATAAACACCCAAACCCGGAAATACAAACATACTCATCACACAAATGCTTGTCCCCGTCGGGGATCGAACCCGAGCCACGTCGATTGCGTAGTCAGGGCCGCTAACCACTCGACCAACGAGGCAGTACTTTGGTGCCTATTGTTACCAACTGCGCATATAAATAAATACCCGCCGGTCCGGTGTGGCGCACCTGTATGATATATGTACTTTTTGTTGTGACATGATTCAATTATGTAGTAAATGTTTAATTATTATGCAATAACAATAATGGACAAATATAAATAAGGATAGTACAAATAGTCTGAAATCAATTGTTTTGTACATTGTCTATGTTTCTTGAGCTTTCATATCTACAGTTTTTTGAGCCCCAAAAAATTACAGTATGCATGTAAAAATGATTTAAATATTTTTTGGCCAAAGTTTCATCTCGTATATATTATAGACTATGGATATCTCATATCACCAAAAGCCAACTTATGATAGAAAAACGAAGTAGTATGATTCTTATTGCTGTCATTTTTAAATGGACTTTGTTTTTTGTTTTAGATCACTTTAATGGTATTCTGTCTTCTCAGAAAAACTTGAAATATTTGCGAGAAGTAAGCGAGGGGACGATCGACGAGACGCTTCGACGGGAAGATGAATTCAATGAGCATTACGCCGGCATGCCAGGCACCTTTAGGGCATTAAAAGTAGATTAAAATTAGTGGGTTAGACGAGTAATGAATCTTTATGATAATAAACACAGAAAATTATTTTATTTTTTGCTTTGTTTGAAGTCCATTGACTTACTTGCACTGCTGGCCATGTTTAGTAATCTCTATATTAGCGTGAGTAGCACAGATAAAGAGGGTCTTTCTTTGTATCTAAAAATATCTTAGTAGTACCTTTGAATCTGGAGGATGTTTTTACAACCCCCTGCCTGAAAAAATCATAAGCAATAATTGTTAAAGTAAGCAAAATCTTCAATTATTTATGCTTAATTATAAAACAACACTCCAGTGTTGAGTTTAATCCATTAACACTAAAGAAGGCTAGAAAATATAGAGTATGTGAATACGAGCGAAAGTGCACTTTTTGCGCAAATATATTTATATACTTTCTTGAACGTATATACAATTAATTAAATAGAATAGTCATATGTATATATATGAAATGAATAAAAGCCTTTGGAAAAAAAGTTACGAAGTGTTACCGTAACTTATATACAATGAAAAATCGGCTTATATATATATATATATATATATATATATATATATATATATATATATATATATATATATATATATATATATATATATATATATATATATATATATATATATATATATATATATATATATATATATATATATATTAGTTTTGGGTGAAAAAATGTAAGTTTATGATGTTTTAAGAGCCCTCTCCAAAAGACAGCTCGAAAAAAAATTTTTAAGAGGTCACTCCAAATTTTTTAAGATTTCAAAAATCGTGAAAAATCGAACTTTTTTTTTAAAATTTTTTTTCTCGTTACGGTATAATTTTGTAGACCAAAAAAAAATAAGTTTCTGAAAATTTCAGTACAAAATTTAAATTTTGAAAGGTCGCTCATATTTTTTTTATTTTTCGTTAATTAACCATATCGCCGACTTTACGTGTTGGGAGTGGTACATTGGGGTCTTTTTGGTTTGAAGAAATCTTAACTTACGCTGCAAGGTCAAATCTCAACCAAGCTGGTTTCTACGACCAGCTTAGGATTCGAATCCACGCTTGGAAGTTTATTAAATAAAATTATTAAATTGAAAAAAAAATATTTTTTCTGTATTGCGCTTGATTTTTAGTTTATCTCGTGATATATTTTTATCGATTATGGTACTAAATATATTAAAAAAAATGCATGGAATTTTCATTCGAATTGTAAAAGGTCACTCGAAAAAATCTAAACTAATGCACTAATAAATTGAAAAAAATTATGAGCGACCTTTCAAAATTCAAATTTTGAACTGATATTTTCAGAAACTTATTTTTTTTTAGTCTATAACATTAAACCGTAACGAGAAAAAAAAATTTAAAAAAAAATTCGATTTTTGACGATTTTTGAAATTTTCAAAAATTTGGAGTGACCTCTTAAAAATTTTTTTTCGAGCTGTCTTTTGGAGAGGGTTCTTAAAACATCAAAAACTAACATTTTTTCAGTCGAGACTAAAAAAAAAATAGTCGGTTTTTTTGGGCCACCCTAATATATATATATATATATATATATATATATATATATATATATATATATATATATATATATATATATATATATATATATATATATATATATATATATATATATATATATATATATATATATATATATATATATATATATATATATATATATATATGCTGGCATGCCAGGCACCTTTAGGGCATTGAAAGTGGATTAAAATTAGTGGGTTAGAGCAGTAATGAATCTTTACGACAATAAACACAGAAAATTATTTTATTTTTTGCTTTGTTTGATGTCTTTGTATACAAATATATAAAATCATGTCAAATTTGCATATACTAGATTATAATGCTTCAGTTATTGGAACTAAAAATAGAATAGAATGCGTATAAACCATATAACTACGTAACATGAATTACTTGGGATTCAGCATGTGAGCCTTGAGTTGCTTTTTAAACTGGAACTTATTATTATCAGCCTGTTGCAACGACAGTGGTAAATTGTTCCACAGCCATGAGGCGTGCACTGTAAATGATGTTTAGACAAAATTAGAGCGATGTAGGGGAATGGCTAAAGTCAGCGTATCGGTAGATCAAAGATTTAAATTATGCGTGTTGGAGAGAAATTGGAATTTAGATTTTAAGTATTGCGGTGACAAAGGATTGAAAAGTATGGTATACAAGGTACTTAAGATCCTATGTTCGCGGCGTTCAGCAATTGTTAACCACTGAAGCTGGTTACGGTAAAAAAAGATTCGGTCGAACTCACGTTAACAGAATATAAACCGAATAGATTGATTAAGTAGCCTCTCAAGTTTTAAAAGAAGGTCGGTAGGGATATTCGTTAAACAAACGTCTCCATAGTCCATAAGCGTTAATATAAGAGTTTGAACTAATAAAACTTTAGTGTTAAATGTTATTGGGGGAATCGCATCCATGTCAACCTTAACCAGCTGTCGCTGACTACCAACTATGATTGCTTGACACTTCGATGGATTGACTTGAACTCCGAATTTAGTGGCCCAGATCCTTAACTCTTCTAAGACACCATTCATTTTAGATATTGTACGCCCCAAATCATTTACGTTGGTATGCTCGTAGAGCTGCAGGTCGTCAGCGTAAAAGTGAAATGGACAATGTAGCAACCGCGTAAGAAAATTAATAAAGATAGAAAAGAGCAGTGGAGATAAAATACCACCTTGTGGTACCCCAGCTACCAATTCAAGCCATTCAGAGAGAGATTGACCACTGCGAGTAGCCTGATGACGTTTACGGAGGTAAGTAGAGAACCAATTCAATGCTGTTGATGAAAATTTCAGATGGCAAAGTATGGGTAATAAGATGTCATGGTCAACAGTATTAAAGGCGTTAGAAAAATCAATCAAAACAAGAACTGTGACCAACTTATTTTCCATAGCCTCCCTGATATCCTCTGTTACCTTCAGTAAAGCAGTAGCGGTGGAATGACCAGGTCGATATATTGGCATGGACGGTCCAGCTATAGCGCTCTGGTCACTGCTATGCTTTCTCTCTGGTGTCAAATTATAATTATTTCCGTCTGAAAGAATATACTTTCTGGAGCTACGTTTACGCAATCTGCCGATAGAACAGTTATCAAATTGAACTAGGATTATCTGGGATAGCTCTCCGTCTTCAGACTGGTCTCTTTATAAGCATTTCCACTCAAATCCCCGAACATCCTCCATGCCGCCATTGACTAATCCTTCGCTGACCCTAATATTCATACTTAACATCACTCGTGTACCTAAGCCTAGCTTTTTGGGATTGCAATCCTGCAAAATGGGTCTCCGAATTCTCGTGGAATCCCGCTGCAATCCACTTGTTGCTACACAATATGCGGGATCCAGCAAACTAACTCGCATTACTTTGCTGGATCCCGCATGTTCAAAACGCGTATCCGCAGATGCCGCAAATTTTAAATTTGACCCTAAAACTTTCGTAAAGTGTTGCGTAAGAATGGAAACATGTTGCCGTTTCACACAGTGGTGGCGGTGGCGGGCGATTCATGCGTGCATGTCGTTTGTGTCATCAGTTGCACATTGACTTGTAGTGCGTTGCGCACAAGAAAGAAATTGTATTTTTTGAGTGCGATGGTATCAGAGGTAATCTAACGCTCGCCTATGAATACATCCTAATGACCGAGAAACCGAGAGAGATTTTTCGGCATCAGGATGTATCGGCAGTCTTCTTAAAAGCGACGCGGACTCTTAAGATACAAATGCAATTTGCTTCTTAAGAGCTTATTTTAAGTTATTACCAAAGGTTGATCATAGTAAGAGCATCTAAATAAGAGAAAGTTGTGATAAGTAAGTAAGTATCTTCACGCCCGTATCCCCGAAGGGGTAGGCAGAGGTACAACGAGTGCACCCACGATTACCCGAAGATACTTGGTCCCACAAATGTGATAAGTGGCAAGCCTATCGCCAACCGGGCAGTTTTCAATCCCGGGTAATGTGTTTATCAGAAAACTGAAAAAACACTTTTTATATGCCCGACCCGGGAATCGAACCCTTGACCTCATGTGGTCAACGCCAACGTTGGACCACTAGACCACTGAGCGGTTTTGTGATTTGTTTCGAAAGTTGTGATTTGGTTATTATTAGTCATTATATGAATAAAACTGAGTTAAAAATAATAAGGGTAAACTCAAACAAAACTTTTGATGCCTAACGTTTAAAAATTTAGGCTCAATAACATTGATCATTAATTATTTGTACCTTATTAAGCTTTGTTATTTTGTTTTAAAACAACTTATTTTTGTTGCAATTGTATAAGACAAGTGTGACTTAGTAAGATTTGTTGAATAAAAGGTGATGTTTGAAATAAAAAAAAAGTAGTTTCAGTTCGATTTTATATCAAAGATGCGGGATCTTGCTAATCCCGCACAGGATTGATTTCAATCTCGCATATCAATCCCACAAAATTGAATAGGCTGCGGGATTGCAATCCCTACTAGCTTTATAGCGATACAAGAGCGATACAAGGTCTCGTATGTTATTTGGATCCACGAGTCAAGTCCACGATCAAGTGTCAAGAGTCTTAACAACCGGCGTGTATGTATGAAGAGAGTGATGAAAATGGAAGAAGCGAGCCAAGCCTGCAAGGATCGTGATGTATGGCACTCGGTTCTCTCTGCTTACCCCGTAATGTATAAAAATAAAAATTCCACAAGTCAGTTTTTTAGAATTTCTTTATAAATTTTGAGGTTATGTGAAAGAAGATTTAATACAAAAGTTGTAGATATTTTTATCGCCAACAAATATGCCATCAAACTTTTTACGATAGGATTCGTAGTTTAGCCGAAAATCCTGATAAAACGTTTTCCTCCTTCAAAGTCCCTCCTTCCACTTTCCAAACTCAAATATAGTCTTCCTTTTTATTATTTTCTTCCTTTTCCAAGGGGTTGTTACAAACTTTCCCGAAGACCCTCTAAACTCACATTTTAAATATAACAAGATTGTCTGTTATATTTCGTTTATAAAAGAGTCAACAGAGTTATAATCATATTATCTGGCCAAATGATTCATCTAGTGTTAATTTGAGGACCCATTTTGTATTATATAGTTTACCCATTCATTCTTTTCAAAGGTACATTTCATCTCTTATGAACAACCATACTTTATCAGGAAATGTATACTATAAATTGATTTAAAGGACTAAAGTTTAATATATTGAAGATATTTGACTTAAGAAAGGGGTAATATATTACATAAATACATAATAAAGATATTTGAATTAAGAAAAGGAGTAATAAATTACATAAATACATAATAAAGATATTTGACTTAAAGGAAGGGAGTAATATATTAAATATATACATAAAATACATAATAAAATATATAGCTTAAGAGAGCAATATGATGGTATTAATAATAACATTGACTTCATCTAAAGGAAAGAAGTACGGTAGTATGGAATATATGAACAAAATTATTGTAATATTTAGGTTGGGAGTTGTAAAGCAATTTAGTGCCGCAATTTTATTATTGTGGGATATGTAAGAGGCGCCGCCTCGCCTCACATGTGTGAATACCATCCGGCTGAAGGCCTTTCTAGAGTATTCCCCAGAAATATATTGAAAGTAAAAGGAACTAAAGTCCTTAATCTCAAAGAGAAAATCAATATATTATGAAGAGCCAAGTTAATGGCAGATAGGCATTACTGTTGTGTGGTCACAAAGTGATAGCCATATAGTTTAATGTCCAAATATGTGAATACATTGTTTGGAAGTTGATGAGTATAGGCATGACCAAGGTGCATCATTAATATTGAGCACAGCCAAAAGGCCAAATAATAAATATATTTCTCAAGTATACAATTAAGCATTGACTTGAAGTAAGTAAATGTTGATAAAAATATATACTGTTGCTATTTTTGTAACAAACAGTTTAATAAAATAATAAATAAATATTGGCATGACCAAGGTGCATCATTAATATTGAGCACAGCCAAAAGGCCAAATAATAAATATGTTTTTCAAGTATACAATTAAGCATTGACTTGAAGTAAGTTAATGTTGATGAAATATATACTGTTGTTATTTTAGTAACAAACAGTAACAAAATAATAAATAAATATTGGCATGACAAAGGTGCATCATTTGTATTGAGCATAGTCAAAAGGCCAAATAATAAATATGTTTCTCAAGTATACAATTAAGCATTGACTTGAAGTAAGTAAATGTTGATAAAAATATATACTGTTGTTATTTTAGTAACAAACAGTAACAAAATAATAAATAAATTTTGGCATGACAAAGGCGCATCATTTGTATTGAGCACAGTCAAAAGGCCAAATAATAAATATAATTCTCAAGTATACAATTAAAGTTTGTACAAGTTTGTTTTAACAATTACTTGACAAAACTAAGACAAGATAATATCTAGTCTTCAATCACAATACCGAAACTTTATTAGTCGGTACACAATAAATAAACATATATAAAGCAATCATTGCTCCCAATGAACTTTAAATAATCCAAATCATAAAATTCCATAAGTAAAATCAATTAAGATAATCCTTATGAAGAAAGTCAAAAGAACTCAGGTTAATGTATAAAAATACATTAAAATAAGCAATTTAATATATCCAGCTCTGTGATGTAGCTCATACCTGGTTGAAGATTTGATTAGTTATGTAAATAGAGCAATTTTGCTAGGCGATAGATAGTTGGGTGTTTATCTGGGTTAACTCTCTGAATACCTGTTTGCGGCAGTGGGGCCTTTCCGAATACCACGCATTGGTAACGAGAAGATAACCATAACGACAACATTATATGTGTCTTTATAAAGATATACACAATGCAACTCTGATGCCTTCGCAAAGCCGACACTACTTTGTGACGATGGTATGGTCCAATCAAAAAGCCAAATAATTAAAATAAGTTATTACTGAACTAGAATTTAACCTTTGTTCTAAAGATATTATAGTTAAATTTCCTCCTATAACCCTAATAATTTATAGTCACCACAAGCAATGAAATATTACTTATTAATCGAATTTGAAGTTATAGATTAAATTTAGTAAGATCTTTGAACTCTCTAATATTGTGATTGAATACTCAATACATCTTAGAATCCAAACAATTCGTCTTATACTCGTTTCTAATGAAACTAAGTTATTTATGTCTTCTCCAGACTATTAGAGTTCTATTACTCTTATTTCAATTTCTCTTTAATCAAATTTCAGTATTTAATAAGGTCTGAATTTTTAGAAATCAACGCTTATTAGATCTATTGTTGCTTTAAGTGAACAGTATTATGAAACATCTAGCCACCCGAATAATCATAAGTAAAGTTCATTTGTACAATCCTTATGATGTAGAGATTCAATCATGGAATCCAGGTTAATACATGAATATATACAGATAAATAATTTAGACAAATAATTCTAGTTCTGTAAAATAGTTCATGTCCGAGATGATTAGATATGAAAATGGATCAACTTTGCTTGGCGGTATAGTTGGGTGTTCATCTGGGTTATCTCTCCGAATACCTTGCTCGTGACAGAGGGACATATTAACCGATTGTCTTTGCACTGGTGAAGAGAAGATGACCATAATGACAACATTACATGTGGCTTTATATAGATATACACAACACAACTTGTTGCCTTCGTAAAGCCGATACTCCCCAAAGATGAAGATGACATGATCTATTTACCAAGGTAAAAGATAAAAATATCTAATCCAAAATTAATAATTAACCTTAATTTCAGATTTATTTAGTAAACTTCCTATCTTACTAATAGATCTGTTATGCACTGTCACTATAAACAATAATATTTCAATTATCCAAAAGAATCAATTTGATGAAGAAGTTTAATGTTATGATTCCTATCCTCCTAAATCTCTATATAAATAAAATAAAATAAGAATAAAATAAATAAATAATCGAATTAAGTAAATAATTCATATAAAATATGGTTAAATAAACATTATACATTTGGCCTAAAGTCTTTCATTCCTCTCTTGCACTCTCCCTGAAGCTTTAAAATAAATCATTTAAGATTTTCGCTCTAAATTTAATTCAGCAATTCAGTTTATATTAATTATTATTTTGTTAGACACGAAGAGAGTAATTTGTATTAGTTTGTGATTATCTCGTTTAATAATTGTACTCGGTTTTAAATTTGATTGTAAATAAAATAATGTTTTATGAAGATTTGATTTTAAGAGACTGGCCTATGCAATCAATTTAAGTATTAGTAAATATTTAGTTTTATAATAGGATATAATATTCGTACTAACATTTCATCATTTTTAACAAATCATTTTAAGGTAGGTTTTAGTATGAATTTAATGTAGGTTTATGCCCCCGCTTATTAATTGTATTATATTATTCCTACAATAACAGACCTTCTGCCTTCAATTCCTAAAAATCCTATTTCCTCCTAATCCAATTTTAAATATTAAATCAAACTAACATTTAAACTAGAGAAAGTTTCTATTATAAATATTTCCTAAGTTTGAACCGCCTAGTTTTAAATTGAAAGTCAATAATAAACCAAATATTCCTTTAGTTCCTCAATATATTAAACCATCAGTTTTTCCACATAATATCAGCACGTCCTATCCTATCACCTAATTGTTCTTTCATGAAGAAATTATAACTCCCCTAAATTATAACAATTTAGAACCTTAAAATTAAAATCGTATTTGACATACCTCCAACTCTGCAACAAACCTACAGCAACTCTGCATTCAGCTCCGACGACAGCTAAGGAGTCACCTCCACGCGGCCTCGAAGACTGCAAAGGAGTCAGCTCTCGATCCCTAAAGTTTAAATAACAAGCAGGATCAACTGTACTATGGAAATTATTCTAAGAACTTCCTTAGCCGGACCTCATCTATAAAGATATGTGGTAGCTATCACCAGTTAGTAGATTTTAAAAGATAAAACGCACGCAAAACTTACGAAACGGATTTGAATGAAATTTTACACACATATAGTTGATGACTTGGATTAGCACATTAATAAGTATTAATCCCGGAAAATCTGGTAATCCAGCGGGATTCGCTTTTATAATGTAGCGGGTTGTACACTGAATCTAGTTGATAATATAAGTTCAGGTGCAGTAGTATTAGTATCTAATAACAATGGAATTCCTTCAAAATGACGATGATGAAAAGTATAATATAAAGTAGTTAAAGAACTTAAATCTATTCCTAATTAATAAGCTATTTAGCCAACATGCTTTTGAATTTGGTAATGCAAAGCCATTTCTTACTCCTATGAAAAATAAACAAACATAGCAATATTAGCCACTTGTAAGGTAAAGATGCAATAATGATAGTTCAAATGCATATGATAAAAGTATAATATAAACAATTAAAGCACATAAATCTATTCCTTGTTAGTTAATAAGCTATTTAGCCAACATGCTTTTGGCATTTGATAATGCGAAGCCATTACTTACTCCTGTGAAAAATAAACAAACATAGTAATATTAGCCAATTGTAAGGTATAGATGCAATAATAAGTGTCTAGTGACAACGGGATTCCTCGAAATGCCGACGATAAATGTATAATATAAAGTAATTAAGTCATTTATTTCTATTTCCTAGTTAAATAATAAACTGTCTTGCCAACATGTCCTGAAATTTCATAATATAAAGCCTTTTCTTAACTTATATGAAAATTAACAAACATAGCAATCTTAGTCACTTGCAAGGTATAGGTATAATAATAATAGTGTCTAAAGGCAATGGGTTTCCTTTAAATACCGATGATGAAAATCTATATACATATAATTAAGTCCATAAATCCATTTCCTAATTAATTAATAAACTGTTATCCGTCAAGCACTGAAATTTGATAAAGTAAAGCCATTACTTAGTCTTGTATAGTTATACAAACATAATAATCTTAGTCACTTGTACGACTCTGCTAAAATAAAATCAAAATAAGTTATTTATCACACACACTATCATCCGATCATTCACAATACTTTAATTTAAATTAGAAGAACTACATCACCTGTGTTGTTTAGAATTCCGATTTATCCTGCGTCCTGATTAGCAACCCTGCTGCAAAACTATGAGGCAGCAATCGCTCCACAACCATTACTCATATTTTTATGGAAAGAAAAGAACATTTAAATAACAGCATAAATTATGGTTTTATTCTCCTATAATCAAAATAGACTTCCCTAATAATAGAATCACACAATTTCTATAAATCAAACAAGTCCACGTTTCTTCGTTATTAAACATCTTTTCAATAAGCTATTCTTTGAAAATAAATAATTTTCTTTCTTCATACAACAAACATTCCTCACGCAGTCAAGGATCGATCCACTTTTACACAACATTTTGCACAATTTCATTCTTGTAAACCTAATCACATATTTATCGGTAATATGTTTATTAAAATTGTATAGCCAACATTCAAAAGATTTACCTTCTAATAAAACTACATTCTACCAATACTGCTAGATTTAAATAAACTCAACGACTACCATATCAAAAACGAAGTTGTATAAACACATACGTAATCCCTGAATAAATCTCTATTCTACATACTCACGGTTTTGATCAATAATTTTTTAAAAATTCTCACATTAACAATATTTCCTACACTCCGGAATATCCCTGATCTATTCACAGCTTTTTTTTTCATTTTCCTTTTAATAATTATTGTATCAAATGAAGAATATCTTTTATAACGTCAAGAACTTTCCAACCTTTCACTAGAACTTTCTTCTTCTTAATCTCTTAAATGAAAAATTCAACATTCATTTTATGCCTTCTGAAACGAAAAATCCTCAAAATCCGTCTTCTCTCCTATTTATCAACATCGTTTTTCTTTCCATTTCAAATTTTCAAATTTTAAATTTCTTTTTCCTCATATTTTTTCAAATCCTGTCATTATATTTCTCCCTTCGCGAATCCTTTTTCTTCCCATATTCATTCCCCTTTTTTAAGGTTTTATATGTTTATATGTTAGGTCTTATATATTATTGAGAATTAGTTTTTTTTTTTAATTTATTTTCATCTTTTAATTCCATTGATATTATTTATTAAACCTAACTCAGACATATTTTTAACTAAAAAAAAATAGTATAGATTCTTATTATTTTCTTTTATTACACTAAACCTCTTAAGGGATAGATGAAGTCTGTTACAGGGTGTCATCTTGTTCTATTTTTTTTGTCCTAAACATTATCGGTCCTATGAGTCTATAACTTGAGACTAAATTATATGCTTAATTCTGTTTTTTATTATTACTAGATTATATAAGTAGATCGCCTCTGTGGTCTAGTGGTCCGGTATCTGTGTTAACTATGGTGGTCTAGAGGTCCGGTATCGGTGGTATGGTTTCGGTTTCTGGGTCGAGTAATTCAAAACGTATTTGTTTCAGTATTCTGATAAAAACAACGTTGCCCGGGTGGAATCGCCCGGTTGACGATAGGCTTGCCACCTGTCACATTGTGAGACTAAATATCTTTGGCTTATCGTAGCTGCACTGGTTACATCTCTGCTTACCTAATCGGGGAAAGAGAAACCAACGCATATAATACAAAAGATGTCAATAATGTGTTGCTATTCATGAATCAATCCAGCAATGGCTATTTTAGCCCTAAACAGGAATGCGACAATAATAAGCATTGACGAAATTGCAGCAGGAATAGGTAAGGCCGAGGTAACATATACTCGGTCAAGACGCTGTCCTCTCTCTACGAGACTCTACCTAGGCAAATGGGATATTCTTCAAGGCAGCCTGACCAATACAGAAAAATATAATGTATATTTTCCATCGTCGGTGCTTGATGAAATTGCATCATATTGATTTTTTCAACAGAAACACATTGTTTGTCAACCTGATCTACTAAATATATTTTAATAGTTGTCTTCGTGTGTAATTGTGTTTTTTAAATATTAAAATTATATAGTGTAAACTAGAAGACTTAATTATATTTTTATAGGCAGAACCGGTTGACCTCAAGATATGTAAATTCAAGTGGCTGTGATATAATATCTATACATATAATAAAATCGTAGGAAAGTCACTGTATGTCCCAGGTAAACTCAAAAATTACTGCATGGATTTTTTTAAAAATTTTGCATGAATATTACTTATAGGTCGGGTCAACATATAGGCTACATATTATCACGCTATCATCTACGGGGGAGGAGCTGTGAGGATTAAACGAAATCCGCGCGGACGAAGTCGCGAGCAACAGCTAGTCTTTTTAATAAAAAAATAAACTGACGAAAAGTTATGCGTTGTTATACTTTAAAAAATACACTCGTCAAATTGATGTCGTCGGTTTGTTAAACAAGTGTTTATGTTAAGAAATGCAAAGAAATATCCTTTGCTTTGTTGGATACATTAAACGTTAATTGCGTTTTATAGCATTTACTACGAGCTTGGTAAAACTTGTAATTTTTTTTATTTTTTTTTTATATCATAAGATAGCAAACAAACAGATGGGTCTCCTGATGGAAAGAGTCAACCATCGCCTATAGACACCAAAGATGTTAATGGTGCGTTGCTATCTTGTGGCGAGGTCTAATGCCACATGCATAAGTTTACCGGCTACCTTACCCTCCAAACCGGAACACGACAGCGACAAGCATTGACGTTATTGCGGCAGGAATAGGTAAGGCGGTGGTACCAGACCCGGGCGAGACAATGCAGAACTCTACCACCTAGTAGCCACGATGTTAGTGACTCGATAGCCAATCGGTCGCCTTTTACGACCTGCCTGGTAGAACGGCAGTTGGCCTATTCTTCAAAGGAGGCCGGGACCAACACGGCGAAAACTTAAAAACAGCAAAGAAAAATTTCGACACGTCAGGGTTTGAATCTACGACCTTCCCTCAAGTACCTTAGTACAGGTTGAGCGCTAAAACCCTTTTTTTATTATCAATAGGGAAACGCTTGACCAAGATCTCGCCTGATGGTAAGCTAAGATGCGGCCTAAGATGGAACGCGCTCCCCTAGAAGGTACCTGTTCACTCTTCTCTTGAAGATCCCCAGATTGTACTTTTTTTTCTTTGTTGTTTTTAAGTTTTTTTTTACTAGTGCTAATTATCTCTTTAGAGAAAAGCAATCGTCGTCACTGCTTGTCACAGCCGTGTTCCACTTATAAAGGTCGTGTGTAGCCGGTAGACCAGTGTACGTGGGTGGAAGCATTGACTTATTTTTTAGTAAGTCAATGGTTGGAAGCAAATAGCACATCATTAGCACCTTCAGTGTTTGAAGGCGACGGTTATTATTTGCTGCTAGAAGAGCTGAAAAATCGCTATCCATTAATATTGCGTATTATTGTTATTAATATTGTTTAGGTTAAAGTTAAATAGTTGCCAAAACATTTTTTGGGGAAATAAAAAACTAAAAACATTGATATTAATTAACCAATACCAGGAAAACCGTGTACGCAGTACAGCGTGAACGCTGTGAATAATAATTTACATTAATTAGGGCTTATCTTCAGAAACTTATATCAGGTATTTTTTAATATATTTTTAAATATATTGGTCATTTCATTCAATATATTGGTCATTGGTTTTAAATATTATTATTGTACTTTACAAATATCGTTTAAATTGTATTTTATATTTTGTCTCAATCTTTTTATATTTATGTTTGTTGACGTTGATAAGTGTTCTTAAGTGTACCTACGTCGAATATAAATGTTATTGTTTATTGTCTTTTGCCATTTCTTCCATCTTTTGCTAAAAAGTAAGATCGTCGTACCTGGTTTTCTGAAGTGATGGTCGTGGTCGAACTACTACCAAAATCCTGCTCTGTGTCAAATGATGATGAATGTAGCCGACGGCGGAGCTCAACCAGAGCCTTATTGTCACTGTCATCATCAGATGCGTCTTGATCTGTGTCACTTTCTTGGCTGCGAAAACTCGCAAAACTTCGCCATCGGTTTCTGATGTAGAATTTTCATAATTGGAGACCAATTCCTCCAAAATACTCAAAATCCGCTACCATTCGCTTTCTTCGCGATCCATTATTGCCAAGGTTCTAAAAACAACGTAATAAATTACTTTTTTAAAATGGTGCGAAATTATGACAATAAATATATAGTTGGGTCATTTTTACCTTTTTTGTGTTTAGCCACGTCTAGCCACCGCTATAGCTGCAACATATTTAAATTGCGATGTCCTGGGGGGAGGGGTGATTGTTAGCTGCGTGAAAGCGTGAAAAGCAGTAGAAGCTGTGGCTTGATTTTGTAATTAAAGTTTTCATATGATACACAGCACCATTTATCTGTGAATTTTTAAATTGAACATGGTCATATTTGATTTGGGAGTATTTCTTCAGAACAACTTGGAGTAAAAAATTCTGTCGCACTGAAAGAACATCCCATCTATTAAAAAGGTCAACAGTGGGGAATCGAAAGGGAAGTCCCGCTCCCACCTTTAGACCAGCTCTGTGGGCTCTTTCGAGAAGAATAAGATGCGTCTTAGCCGCACCTCCCATGTGGAGATACAGTAACCTATTATATGAAGGAAGAAGGAATGGCAATTCCACGTGCATATTAAGTCTACCGGCTACCTAACCCGACACGAAACATAACAATGACAAGCATTAACACTACTGCGGCAGGAATAGGCAGGAAAGCAACCTAGATTAAATTATATTAGGATATTTGTTTCGAAGGTGATGGTTCACATTCCAAAGTAAAAGCGCCTAAAATGGGACAGAAAATCATTAAAGATTTTATTAGTTGGGTACTGGGAAAATACAAAAGGACATCGTGTTATGAATCCATTAAGAAATCTGGTCTAAGATTAAGGATGTTATTTTCTTTGAAAATTTTAAAAAGATTATTGAATGTTCAATTTCAGTGAACCCGATTGAAAATGAGTCAGTTGAGTTAGAAAGTCATACTCACTCATAACAAAATAAGCATTTATAAGAGTCTGTCATTAATTCTCAGTCAAGTGATACAGTTGTTGAGTCTACTGTGAAAGGATCCAACGGTGGAGATCCTAGTGAATATGAAAGTGAATATGAAACTTAGACGAACATGATGAAAGTTATCAGCCTCCGAGATTGTTATAGAACCAAATGCGTATAAGTATCACATATCACACATATCACAATATCACATTAAGTAAAACCACGCAGTAGAAAATATAAGTAATATCACATTAAGGCCACGTAAAAGAATTTATGAATTTATGTTTCAGATCCACAAAGTTTGGAGGAAGCCCTACCATCCTCTCATGCCAGTGAATGTAAAAAGGCGATAGACAATAAATATAACTCCTTGATTGAAAATAAAACATGGCAGTTTGTTGACCAACCTAGTAACAAAAAGGCATTACCAAGCAAATAGGTATTTAAGACTAAAACTGACCAACAAGGCAATATTACTCGATATAAAGCGAGACTTTTTATAACAGGTTATGCACAGAAGAGAGGAATAGATTACTTAGAGGTATACTTTCCAGTGGTAAGATATAATTTAATCCGTTATTTATTCGCTTTAATTGCACAGTACGATTTACACATTGACCAAATTGATGATGTATCAGTTTTTTTACAAGGAAAATAGATACTGACATATACTTGCTACATTCAGAAATGTATAATAAAGGAGACTAGTTTTGTCATTTACTGAAGTCTATCTATGGACTTAAACAGGCGAGCAGATTGTGGAATATGAAATGAAGCAAAGTTTTGAAGGAAATGGGAACCGAGCAATCAAAGACTGATCCCTGTATTTATTATGATATTTATAGAGGAATTTATACTAAGTTAATTAGGTTAACTAAAGGTACAACTATAGATAAGCATGAATATTCTATATCAATGATGGAATTGCGTTCTGGGGTAGTTGATGTAAGTCGGACGCATCCATATAAGATAATTTAGTTCACCACCTTGTCCGGTGGCACTGTTGTTCTCTGACTTCTACATATATTTTGTGAATACTGTATAACCTTGTACATGTACACTTGTAAAAATCAATAAAACTCAGTATATTTTATGCAATCTTTTTTATTTGCTCAAAATCCTACAATAAACATTGCTAAAAATACAAATGCGGAAATCACAAATATTCTTTTGATTCATAATTATAAGTAATTAATACGGTTAAAAATTTTAATAAAATTCAAACTACAGCGTTGAAAAACGTGTTTTTAATTCAAAATATGAAACAATTATTTTTCCTCCTTTAGGTATTATCATATACTTCACGTATCAGTGCTTATATTCACGTAACAGAACTTCAATCAAATCAAAAAGTTTCGGTTTGTTTAGCAAACAAGCCTGTAGACGCTAAAAATGTTGATGTTGCGTTGTTATTGTTTTGGCGAGGTCTTAATTCTACATGCTTATGATAGCTGGTAAATATCTTACCCTCCAAACCAGAATATAACAGTGACAATCACTAACAATATTGCAGCAAGAATAGGTATGACGGTGGTATTAGACCCGGGCGAGACAATGTAGAATTCTACCACCTAGTAGCCACGATAGGAGTGACTTCCGTAAACATATCTCAAGCTTATTTTCATATTCACTTAGTTTATCTATAAATTAAGCTGCAGCTTGCAAGGCCTTTCTTCGCTATCTAATAATGTTCATTTGATCCTACAAAATGAGTATAAGGAAACTATAGTAGTAATAATTTATTTAATTTGAAATAAATTATCATCCATGATAATTAGCAAAGCTTACATCTATTCTGAGAAACTATATAAAATTAGACACAATTAAATAGAAATTGAATTACAAATAAAATGAAAAAACCAAATTTGGTCTGAATGACTATTAACTTATTTATATTTATAAAAGCTATCATGAACTGCAACAATTCAAATTTTTTGCTTTTTCTTTGCTTAAATATTCTGATGTATCAGGTTTAATTTACGGGATTTAAGTATATTACGGGTTTTTAAACCATTCACTGATATCGTTTGTTTAAAAATCTTATACTTTGCTTATGTTCATAGTATTTTGGAATACTGTCCCCTCGCGTGGTACCCGCAATATGTTACACATAAACACACAATCGAATCCATACAATTCAAATTTTTTTAAAGTACTTTATTCAATACAACTTTTTACAAGTTATTTTGACACGTCAACATATTTTTTAAAACCTACTATGGGATCGGAATTGTGGCCACTCACTGAGAAGATTCGGCGGAAGGAACTCAGCGGGCTTGTCTTTTTTTCATATCATCTATTTTTTTACAATATATATATATATATATATATAGGATCAGTATGATGAGCAATTAATTCCAGGCTTTTTTGTCTTCTAAATAATCTGAGATTTTATAATACTCTTTTTCAGACAGTTTTGCTTTAACACATTTTTTAAATTTATTTGTAGATTTCTTATAGTTTCGGGAAGTTTATTGTAAATGTGTATACATTGCGCCATAGATGAGTTATTCTGTTTAGACGAGATGCTTGCATAACAAGATTTTCTTTCCCATGTTATTCCGGGTTCCCTTGAAGAATAGACAATCTTTGTAAGACTCGAACTATTGCTATGCGAGTCATTAACATCGTGGCTACTGGGTGGCAAAATTCTGCATTATCTGGTGCCACCGCCTTACCTATGCCAGCCGCAATAGCGTCAGTGCTTAACACGGTCATTTTCCGGTTCGGAGGGTAAGCCATGCCACAAGTATAGTAACGCACCATTAACATATTTGGTGTACCTAGGCGATGGCTATCTTTCTCCATCAGGAGATTCATCTAATTGTTTGCTATCTTATGATATATAAAGAAACTAATATAATAAGGTACAAGCAACCGACATTTGTTTATTTAAATTCACATTATAAATTAAAAAATATGTATATTAATATTCAAACGTATAAACGCGTCTTCGCCTTCTGTCAAATCATCTGGAAATCTTAGTTCTGATTAATATCCTTCGCACTTTATTTGATCTGTTTTAATAAGACCATAAATCAGTATTAACTTGACTTATAAATTACTATTACTATGATTATCCTCGAAATAAATGATATTAGCCAACGATTCTGGCCACCACATTAATTAACAGACCATAAGCCTATATCTTTGATCCGTTTTTTTTATCTTTGGTTATATAATCGTACAAGCAGTTTTCGTTTTTCACCAAAAATAATAGTTTATTTTTTCTATTAAATATTTTTCCTTATAATGCACATTTATGAAATATATATTGATAAAATTAACGCTATAGAAATAAATAAATACGCAACTTTATATGGTCATGTGATAGATGCCTTTGTTTATAATAAGTGACGTGACGAATGGTACTACGTACATAATCATTTATATAATATAATCATTTATTTGACACAACAATATTAGCACTGTTACATATTAAACTTAGCTAAAAAATTAACACAAATACAATGATGCGTAGGTAGTGTAAATAGTAATAACACGAATACAATGATGGGTAGAAAGTGTTAATAGCAATCAATCAATCAATCAATTAAATCTTTATTGCAGAAAACAGGATTAGTTACATGTGCTCTTATATTATGTTAGTAGTTCCTACTATTGTGCCGTATGAACAGCATGCAATGAAATTTTTTATTTGTGGCAAAATTAACATTTTTTATATTGCTGAAATATTATAGAAAAATAATTATTGTTAACAAAATTAAAATAAAAAATTAGCATGTCATGAAAAATAATTATTATCAACAAAATTAATAGATTAATAATATCATTGCAATGTCAAATTGTATCATTCAGAAGAATTAAGTAGAAAAAAAAAATAGTAATCTTCAGAGAAAAATTTATTATGTCTTAAAATATAGGAATGTTAATTTGTAAAATGCTTATAATTTAAAAAAAATTGAAGAATCATGGAATAAAAATATAAAATAAATGTTTATTATATATAAACGCGCATCATATTCTTCTTCTATGGCCCAATTTTGGCATCAGCAACAGTTCTTTAACACTATACATTTTTTTATCCTTTAGCCACTTCAGTAAACTTTTTCAATTTCTTAAGGGGTAGTGACTTAAAAGTATCTGGCACGGCATTGTAAACCTGTATACACATGGAATAATATTGTTTGTGATACAATGCTATCCTTGGCGCCAGGTTAAAAACCAGCCTGTTTGAATTTCGTGTATCCCGAGGACAAATATCACGTGCCTCAGAAAATAGCTTATAATTTGTTTTAACAAAACAGACCAATTCATATATGTACATGCATGGAAGTGGTAGAATACTTAATTTCTTAAAAAGTGGTTTGCATGAAACGAACGGTGGCTTTGTATATATAGCTCTAATACACTTTTTCTGTGCAATAAACGCCTTGTTAATGTCTGTTGAGTTTCCCCACAATAATAGGCTATATCTAAGCACTGCAACAGGTGGGCAATGACAATCGCGTAGTCTTCTCACATCCCAGCAATGGGACGGGGAAATGGTTTCGGGGCTGGTTGCCTTCTGACCATGGTTGCATGCGCTAACCGTTGATACGGCTAGGTCGTTGGGTGGTGTGTGAGGTTAGACTCCTTGCACTCTGGTTTGCAGTAGTGGATGTGGATAAATGGGAAACGGATGACGTCTGGGTGTTCCCCCCTTCTTACCTCATGATGCTTCTGTTCTGGAGTACATATTCTTTGCCAGTCTTTGAATAAATTCCTCCAGGCTCTCTATTTTGAGGTCTCGTGTTATAACGTCATTTCTGACTTACCTTGGTGACTTGGTTATCCTACGCAGCGCCATGTTTTGTCGCTGTTGGAGCTTTCTACGGAGATCTGGAGCTATCAGCTGATACCATGCGGCTGCTGCGTAGGTTAGTGGTAGTAGTAGTTCGGTCTGACGTACGTCTTGTAGAGACAGAGCTTTATCTTAATCACTCGACTCTCGCAGAGGCAAGTAAGTACTGTTTTTATTAGAAAGGCCGTATATTTTTTCTATTTGGATAATTTGTTGTAAGAAATATATCGTGATAGCCAAAAATAAAGTAATTTAGAAATTCATTATTTTTCAAGTGATTTTTGTTATATTTGCTTGTAAATATAAAAGCTACTTTGTCTATTACTTCATTTTGATCTCTAGTAGACACAAAATATATCAATTGATACACAGTCATTTACAGAATGATAAAATATGGCTTAGTTGTAGAAACAAAAAGATTTTTTCCATCGAGTCGCCTGAGACGCCATTCCCGCCAAAAAGCGAGTGATGACTCCTGGCGCTTAAAATCGCCCTTGCATGTCAAAGTTTCGAGAGGTTAAGAGGTAGCCTGGAGTTCATGATTGGTTTTAGTGCTGCCATTGCAGCTTGAGCCGATCTGGACACTTCCTTTACGTGACTCCTCATCGTGAGTCCTGTATCAATTTTGACTCCTAGGTACTTCACAACTCTGGACCACTCTATTTCCTGGCCTTGTAGTCGCAGAGCTGGAAGGGCATCTCTTGTCTTAGTCCTCTTGGGTAGGAGAGCTTGGGTTTTGTTGACGTTTACTGCAAGTCGCCATTTACTCAACTAGTCTGGGAGTAGGTCTAATGTGACTTGCAGTTTCTTCATGGCCATCTTAGGCGATATGAAGGCGGTTATGTATGCCGCGTCAATGGCGAATAAGGCCAATTGGCAGCAGTCTCCCACTGGAATATCATCAGTGTGCACGAGGTATAACTTTGGGGAGTGGCAGCTGTCTTGAGAAACTCCCGCAGTGATTGGTCTCAGTGCTGACAATTTATCCTCCACCATCACCTTGAAGGTTCTGTCTTCGATAAAAGACGCAATTATTTTGACCACTCTTCTTGACAGCGTGGTATGAGCCAGTTTATAGAGAAGGTCTTTATGCTAGACCCTGTCAAAGGCCTTCTCCATGTCCAGTAGTACAGCGACGGCTTGTTCTTTTTTGTACCACGTTGTAACCAGCGTGTGCAGTACTCTTGTTATTTGGAGCGTCGTACTGTGCCCAGCCCGGAACCCAAATTGTTCTGCGCGGGGTGTTATATGCGGTTCCATTATCTGTAGGAGGAGCTTCTCGAATAATTTGGGTAGAGTTGGTAGTAGTGTGATCGGACGGTAGCTCTTGGGGTCCAGGATGTTCTTCCCCTGTTTCGGCAGCATAATGATGAGGCCTAATTTCCACATTCTGGGGAAGCGCAGGATGCCATTAAACAGTCTTGTAATTGCAACTATAGTTTTAGGTGGCAAGTGGCGTAAGGCTTTATTGGTAATTATATCTGCGCCCGGGGCCTTCCTAGGCTTGGTCTTTCCTATTTGGCTTCTGACCATTTGTGGGGAGACAAAGATGGGGTCTTCGTCCGAGTTGAGCTCCGGTTTTAGATAGTCTTTGAGAAACTCCTCTATCGACCTCTTATGGTTCAGGTCGAGGCATGGGTTCGGGCTAAACTGACGCTCCAGTTGGTCAGCAAAGATCTCGGCGCGGTCTTCAGCGCGGTTACAAAGATTGCCATCTTTGTGGCGCAACGGCCACACTGGTGGTGCCGCTCTGCTTAATTGCCTGCATAGACGATATAGGGAGCTCCAGTCATCCGCAACTTCAATCCCAAGCGGTTCTCCCAGCTCTCTATGTTCTTTCTTTCCAGGTCAGCTTTAATTTCAGCCGAAAGCCTGTTCAGTGCGTTTTTGGTGGTAGGGGAGCGATTTTGTTGCAGTTGCCGGCGAAGATTTCTCTTCCTTGTGATTTTCTCACGTATGAAGGCAGGAAGTGGAGGGAGGAGGTGAGAAGATGTAGTTTCTTTCGCCGTCTTGTGCATGGCTTCATGGATTTTGGTAGTGAGGCTTTCGGCTACGTAATTTACTTCTTCTGGAGTAGTGGCAGGCAGATTCGGGGTGGTCTCTTCTATGATCTCCTGGAATTTGCCAAAACGATCAGTGATTTTGGAGCTGATGGATCAACTCTGCTTGGGATCTCCTGGATTGTTGCCAGGACAGGGATGTGGTCAGAGCCCATGTCTTCAGTGGGAGCATCTAGGTGTATTGATTGACATAGATTCTTGTGAACGACGAGGTCCAGCACATCAGCTAGATGGTAGTCGTTTGGCGGAAAGTGAGTAGGTCCATATGGTCCACACACTGTCAAGTCTTGTTGCTCAGCCATATGGAACAAACTTCTTCCTGCTGTCGTGATGTTGGTTTAGTTCCATGCCGTGTGTTTCGCGTTCCAATCTCCGGCTGCGATGGTAGGCAAAGGGGAGTTGAAGATTTCGGTTAAATCATTAGATGAAATGTTTCCTTGCGGCAGTCTGTACACGCTGAAGATTCTTAGCGGGGTGCCGGCGATCAGAATTTCGATCCCTGTGGCGTACATGGAACACAACTGCAAATTTGGTAGGATTTGGTGGATAACCCTTCTGTGGACCATGATGGCCAGACCTCTGTACGCTCTTTGACCTGAGTGCTCGTCTCGCCTGTAGGTGTGGTAGAAGGGGATTCTTATTTTATCCTCAGGGCCTAACAACGTTTCGTTGATTAGGGCCACATCGATGTCCTGTTCCCTTAGCAGCTCCCTTAGAGGAACGGTCCTGGTTTTCAGGCCGTTGGCATTCCAGTAGGCCATCCTCAGGGACCTACGATCCACACAGGGCCAGTAGGTCCATCATACCCCTGAGGACGGCCGATACTGGGTTTGAGCCCTCCCTGAGTGCCCCCAGCACATCTTGGAAGACTTGCAGTGCTTTTTCAAGCACCACAAGCTTTCCTTCGTCCGGGGTCACGGAGGACTTCACCTTTCTGATTAAGGTATCCTTTCTAGGGGGGATTTCCTCTCTGCCACTTTCACCTTTAGGTTAGTAGGCTGGTTTTCTTTTTCTGTTTCCCGTTCTGTCTCAGTTTCTGGACCACTTACTTTAGGTCCAGACTTCTTCTTCCTGGTCGTCTTCTTCTTCCTTTTTTTTCCACCTAGGGGACGAGGTTTTGGGTCGTTCGCCGGGGGGGGGGTAAGAATGGAGACTTGGTGGAGGTACTTGCCCTTCTTTGAGTTTGGTGGCTTCTTTTCTTGTTTTCAAGTTGTGCTTGGTAATTCTTGGTTCTGTAATTGCCACCGTCCCCGCCTTTTTGTTCCTGGCCTCGCGCCGAAACATCGGGCACGTCTTGCTGTTCGCGATGTGTGGCTCATTACAGTTAGCGCACGTTGGTGGTTCCTAGCGCAGTCTGGGACATTCTTTAGCCCTGTGCTCCTCCACACAGCGCACACATTTCTGGGGACGGTGGCAGTTATGGGAAGAGTGTCTGAAGAGCTGTCCCCAGTGACATTAGGCCGGCCCATTCTTCCCTCTCCACGCTTCTATTTTTATACCAGGCATTTATAATAGCTCGTCTATTGCGTAGATGTTGGGTAGCGTGTCAGTCTTTCGTTTAAGGATTGCGAGGAAAATGCATCCGGGGCGACCCGCACGTGCCCTAATTGGCCTTACATATTCGGCATCATGGCCGTGGTTCACCAGCTCTTTGATGATTTCCTCTGGGTCTGTGTCGGCCGGAAGTCCCCTAATCGCGACCTTGATACTGCTCTCGGTTGGTAGCGAGTAGCAGAACCAAGAGAGGCTCTCGGTTCTTTCCAGCTCACCGAGGTATTTTTGTACCGCCCGGTACTCAGTTTCGTCCTTCGGGGTAAATCTTACCCCCCACCCGAACGGCATGGCATTTGGGGTGTGGAACAGGATCTTACGTAACTTCCTGAAATGGAGGGCCTAGTTTGGCAGGGACTCTACCACCAGCGGCGGGTATCTTCCCTTAGCTTCAGCTGTTTGGGGATCTCTTGCCACGGCAATTGATTTTCTTTCTGCCAGGAGAGGATCGCCCGGTCACATTTACAGCGACAACGGGACAAATTTCATAAAGGCAAATAGAGTTTTGCAGGAAGAGTTCGTTAATTTAAAATCTATTCTAAATGACCAGTTTTATTCGGAAATAGCTGACATGTCGATATAGTGGCATTTCAACGCACCATCTTGGCCTAGTGCAGGTGGTCTGTGGGAGGCGGCAGTCTTTACTGCCGCCTTGAAGTTTGAAATACCATCTGAAGCAAGTCATAGGAGAACAAAAACTCACGTACGAGGAGTTCTCCACACTGTTAGCTCAACTGGAAGGCTGCCTTAACTCAAGACCTCTGTGCCCACTAAGCGAAGACGTAGAAGATCTGGATTTCCTTACTCTATCCCATTTTCTAGGCAGTGGACCAACATTGACCATTGTTGAGTCTGAACACGATCTGAGAACCAGATGGCAGTTAGTACAGAAAATTTACCAAGACGTGTGGAAGAGATGGAGAACTGAGTACCTTACACAGCTGAACACTAGGTCTAAGTGGCAACGTTCACAACCAAATTTAAATGAAGGAGATATTGTTATTATACACGACGCTAATCTGCCACCGGGTAAGTGGGCTCTCGGTCGAGTCGTGCAGCTACATCCGGGGCAAGATAGGCTAACTAGAGTAGTCTCTGTAAAAACTAAGAATGGCGTTATGAAACGACCAATAGTTAAGTTATCCCTTTTACCAATTAAAAATACCAGTGAAGAAGGAGACAGTAACCAAATACTTCAAAATGCTAAGCATAACCAGCCGAATAACCAGTCTAATGACAATAATTTACCAAAACCAAAACGGCGAGCTAAAAAAGGCATTTTTCATTTATTCACCATGACACTTATGTTGTTTACGTTTTTATTCTCACCAGCCACGTGTGCATACAACGCAATAAACTTTAACGATAGTCAAAGTTTATATTTTGATAAAATATCTACCATGCGATTAGTTCAAGACGAGTGGAAGCTGGTAGTATATTATGATTTACGACCATATTGGCAGGGCAGTAAACTGTTAAAATCCAAATATATAGATCATATGGAATATCTCTGCAAACAATCACCAGTTAAAATCCATTGCGAATCCATTTTAATACAATTACGGCACAGCTATTCAGAGTTAATGCATTATAATAGCATTTTGTCGACGCAGCAGTTCCCACACGGGCACGCGCGGCGCAGACGCGGCCTTATCAATGTTGTGGGTAATGTCGCACACGCTCTATTCGGTGTACTCGATGACCAATTCGCTGAACAGTATATTAAGGACATTGGTTTAATTAGAGAAAACCAAAACCATCTTGCTGCTCTATGGAAAAACCAGACATCTGTAGTAGAGGCAGAATATAATGTATTGAAGAGGATGCAAGGTTCTATTGATAAACAACATAAGATATTTACACACTACATTAACCAATTAGAAAATACCACCTACGATGTAAAAAGTCAACTGAAAGACGTGGAAGCGACCAATGAGTTTTTGTTATGCTCCATGGCAGCTAACAGCTTGCAGTCTAATTTGAAGAATATGCAGGATGTTTTACTAGATACAGTTTCGGAAGTGTATTTTGGGAAATTCAACATTCATCTTTTGAAACCGGACCAGCTTTTAGAGGAGTTAAATCTTATTTCAGGGAAATTGTCTAATGAATTAAGGTTACCAATTGAAAATCCTCACACAGAATTTACCAAAATTTACCATTTGCTTAAGGTTAGAGCCAAGATGATGAAAGATTATTTTATTTTTGAAATTAGAATACCATTAGTGAGTAGAGATAATGTCCAAGTATATAAAATTTATTCTATCCCAAGACGGATTGACAAAACCATGGTCACCCTAGTTCCCGTTTCAGATTACATAGCGATCAACTTACGAAGAGACTCATTCATAACCATATCGCAATTAGAATTGCATAAGTGTATTCAATTAGATTTAGAAATACAACTTTGTCTTCTACAGAAACCAATCTCACATATGAGCTATGATGACATCTTGTGCTCCAAAGACCAGGAGACGAAGCGGTGCAGAACCAAAACTGCAAGGTGTCAAGACTGGTGGTCTCAGTTAAATGATGTGAACACTTACTTTTTCTTTTGCTGCGACTCTGGTCCAGTGCGCATCATCTGTGATGAACAAATATTTTCCAAAAATCTAAATAGTAGCGGTATCACGAAGCTGGGTCCAGACTGTGTACTGAAAGGAAACGACATAACCATTTATGCTCAGAGACAGCATAATAATACTTTAACCATCAAGACAGATATACCAGCAATAGACATTCTCCCCATCAACCACATCTTTAACCAGAACAGAAAGTCCGTGCCGCTGAATTCGGAGTCAGCGTCAGTAGCGGGTGGTTACGATCACGATCTAGACGATATAGGCGTTTTGATAAAACAAATGCGTTCAGAGAGTAGTCTAAAGAGTGGTATATCTTATCATGACGTTCAACATTACGTCGCGATATACGTGGTGGCGGGTGTGCTGGTGGCCGGGGCAGCCGCGTACGCCACGCGGCGGTGGTGCCCGCGCCTCAGCCGCCGCCGAGACTCCAACGCGCCGGCAGCAGCTGGCGCAGCGCCAGCGCCTAACAGGCCGGACCCACCGCGCTCTGAGCCGCGGGGTCTGGCGAACGCAGCGTTTGTGTACAGTGTTAGTGACCAGTGTGTAAGTGTAGTTGACCATGGGCAATCTAGTGTTAAGTGTAGTGGTAAAGTGAAAGACCAGTCCACTTCTCCCGTAGTGCATAAGCATAATTTTAGTGATTATTTTGATAGAGACGCTAGAGTGCCATTAGAATAAGCAAATATTGTTTATCACCTTGTCTCACGTCACTCAATAAATATACAAGCATTTATTTTTTGTACCATTTTCACCATCATTCTTCTTCTCTCGCGGTGGCAGCATGTACGGGCAACAGCTTGTCGACAGTGCCGTACATCACGTTTGGCATTGTCAGCGTATACGTCGCCACGCGTTATTATAATTTACATATTTTAAACAGTTCGCGTCAAGCCGCCAATCGGTTCGCGTGCTCACTTAACCACACTTCACCATTTTTACCATTAAACCATTTTAGTATAAGTTAAGCTTTCAATAAACATAATATTGAACCTAACTTGTATTTTACTCTGTACGGAACCAAACCACCGTACAGTGGGGTTGGCAATCGTCTTCTCACTGATGGTGAGGTTTGTGAGGCTGTCACTGCTGCAAATGATAGGGGGTGTGGGGGTGAGGGTTCCGCCGGGACACATTGACGCTTTGGTTCCTCTCCCCTCCCATTCCCCTCTTCGGTCTCTCTCTTTCTCCGCAATGGTGTCGCGTGTGACGGGAGGAGGATGGGTGTTGACTCCATACTCTCTATGTCAGCGGCTTCCGCTGCGGTGATCGGTTTATTTAAGCCTTTCGCCTCTAGTGCAGCGCTGCGATCTTTTAGGTGTCTCGCCATCGAACGCATACAAGCCATTATATAAAAAAGGTGACAGACGTGATATTAACAACTACAGACCTATAGCTTTACTCTCCAACATTTCTAAAATATTTGAAAAAGTTATTTATAACAGATTTATAACATTTTTAAACACTTATTCTTAACTGCAATCAATTTGGCTTTCAAAAAAATAAAAACACATCATTAACTATTTTCAAAATTCTAAAAACTTTATGGGATGACATGAATGATAAGAAAAGATGTGTTTGTATATTTCTTGATTTATCTAAAGCGTTCGATTGTGTTGTACATGATATTTTATTAAAACAACTAGAACACATAGGTGTACGAGAATCCCGCCCTTAAATTATTCGAAAGTTATTTAAAAAAAGAATGCAAGCAACATCGATAGACTATTTTAATAAAAATACAGCAACTATTGAAACAGTTCAATCCGATTATCGCGAAGTTTCACTAGGAGTGCCACAAGGCAGTATTTTGGGACCCATTTCTTTTCTGGTCAACGTAAATGACCTTCCCGAAATAACTAATGAATTATGTGTATTGTTTGCTGATGATGCGACTTTATATATTTCAGAGAAAAATCCATTAGAAGACACTTTTGCTAAAAAAATAAATTTAACATTAAACAAAATTACTGCTTGGCTTGATTCTATTAATTTGAAGGTCAATGTCAATAAAACAAAATTTATGCAATTTAACAACTATCATACAAAACCCTTGCTTTTAAATGTAGTTCAATCAAATGTAAGTATTGACGAAGTAGATCATTTTAGATTTCTAGGGATAGAGATTGATAAACATTTAAACTGGAAAGCACACGTGGAGGAGATAAATAAAAAAATATCTAGCTGTTGTTATATGTTGTCAATACTTTCAGAAACAACTTGCGAATGTGTAACCAGAAATGCATATTATGGATCTGTATATCCACTACTGACCTATGGTATTATTTATTGGGGTAATTCTGCAAACATCCATCAGATATTTATTTTACAAAAGAGATGTTTAAGAACTATTTATAAAATGGATAACACGGAATCTCTTAGAGATCTATTTAAAGGAAAAAAGTATTTAACTGTCACTGGAATCTATATATTGAAAATATGCTTATTTGTTAAACAAAATTTTGAATACTTTAATTTAAGATCAGCATTCAGTAAAAATATACGCAGTAAATATAAATATAATATTAGTCTTCCAAAAATATCAAATAAAATAATGTTTAAATGTACATATGTTTCGGCTATACGCATATATAACCATCTTCCAAATGATTTAAAACGACTAGACAATAATCAATTTAAAAATAGATTAAAGACTTGGCTAGTTAACAAATGTTTCTATGACTTAAATGAATTCTTCTCAAATACTAACTAAGGTGGTCCTATAGCAAAGTTCAAGTTAAAGTTTTTTTTTTATAATTATAATTATTATTATTATTTTATTACTCAATGACTTAATTTTAATTGTGACTTAATATTTTTAACTAAGCTCGCAGATTGTTCGCGAGGCGCGGATAAGTCGCGCGATCACGAGGTTCGCGGTCCGGATACGGTCCGGTCGCGTTATGCGCGACGTTCCGTAGTCCGGCGATGAGCGCGGGGGTCCCGCGGGGGACTCCTGTTTAAGCCCGCCCTCGGTGTGGACGGTCCAGGTTGTGCGGCCTCTGGTATCACTGCTCCAAATTGTGCCGCCTTTAACAAGGGAGCTCCAATTTGGGCCGCCTTTTCCATCGGCGATCCATCGGAGGTTGGTCTAGTAAATCCCGCCTTTAATTGGTCGGGTGACTTACTCTTTGGTGATGATAGTGAAGATGGTGATGGTAATGGTGTCATTGCTGTCGCCTTCTTTTCCTTCAGATAGAAGGAAGCCGGCGTCGCAGTGGGCGCAGGTGTGCGCGGCTTGCGCGCACACCTGCGCCCACTGCGACGCCGGCGGACATCTCAGAGATGTCCGTGTCAGAACTGGTTCGCGCACGGGGTGTGGTTGGCTGGCTTAAAGGTGCAGGCATCTCTTTGTGGCTCTGGGAGCCTGGGCTGGGTTTTGAAGTACCCGACATTTTTTGGTATTTTTATTTTTCCGTGTACACGGAAAAATAGAAGCAACAAAAAAAAACTATTTTCGTGCTGCTCTCGTGACCGGCTGCCCCACAGCCGCCGAGGCAGTCCTGGGTAGTTGGTGGTCCCCTCGTTTGGTAGTTTCCCAGCTACTTTGTAATAAAGTAGTGGGTACACGGAAAAATAGAAACAACAAAAAAAATACTATTTGCGTGCTGCTCTCGTGACCGTTTCGGCGGCTGTGGGGCAGCCGCCGAGGCAGTCCTGGGTAGTTGGAGGTCCCCTCGTTCGGTAGTTTCCCAGCTACTTTGTAATAATGTAGTGGGAAAACACTTAGAAAATTTTAATACGGTCCGTACGAATCACTGTACAATATACATACATGCCCAAGTTACAAATACAATATAACTTGGGCAGTATACGAAGCAATCCGCCAATGATAACCCCACTTCACACTAGTTTTAACCTGTGTTTTAGCTGTGAAGTGTCATCGCAGACACCGACCACAAAACATTGACACGCTCACAGCATTACGTACGCGCAGCTGACAGCTCATGAATTATTGGTCTGTATTGGTCTGCATACGGAAACTTGTAGATGTGCGTGTGTGATTTGTTACTGTGTAAAAAATGGCGTAGTTGTTTTTAATTCCGTGACAGAATATACATAAAATAAAACTTTTGACGAAAAAATTAAATTACTACATAAAAGAAAAAATCCTGAATTCAAATACATAAAGAACTGAATTTCGGTAAAAGGCAAATCGATTTATAAGGCTCCTCGCTCATGGCGACTTTTTGTAGCGATGCCGTCGCTACTAACGCGTGTTAGTCGCATTTGCAACGCACTACTGCAACTCGCAACTGTATCGATGAAATCGCGCGACCATGTCGGACGACATCGGGGAGAGAACGGAGCGAGGGTGGCGTGTGAGTGCAGAACTGTTACTGAATTGCGCTTTTGCATCGCGACAGAAGTTCGACAGTATCGCTGACTGAAAGTGGGTCCGTGCGAGGGCACACGGCTAGCGACCACTTCGCGACTGTATCGATGCGGAATAGTATTGATAAATTCGTGAGTCTCTTTAGCTGTGCTAGTTTTCCTTTCACAGTAGTTGTATTTATAATAAAAGCAATTGTTTAGCAGGCATTTGGAGAAGGGATTTTCCCCGTATTAGTCTCGGGCTCCTTTGTAGAATAGGCCAACTGCCGTTCTGCTAGGCAGGTCGTAAAGGGCAACTGATTGGGTACGGGAGTCACTATCATCGTGACTACTAAGTGATAGATTTCTGTATTATCTCGCCCGGGTCTGGTACTACCACCTTACCTATTCCTGCTGCAATAGCGTGAGTGCTTGTTACCGTTACCGTTTGGAGGGTGAGATAGCCGGTTAACTTATGTATGTGGCATTAGACCTTGCCACAAGATAGCAACGCTTCATTAACATCTTTGGTGTCTATAGGCGATGGTTGACTCTTTCCATCAGGAGACCCATATACCTGTTTGCTATATTATGATATAAAAAATAGGCTCTAACTGCTAAGTAAATCCAGAACTGAAACGATATTTTTTTAATGTGTCTTGCTCTAATATTTAATATTATTATGTTCCTAGTTTCATTTCACAGCTATTCTAGTTGGTGCAATTATACTATTTACGGGCCTTAACCAAGTAAATGGAATATCTAATTCATGATTTTGTTGGGTAGACGATTGTGTTATGCTGTACTTCATCTGCATTATTATTATTTTCCTTTGTGTTCTTCTTTCTCCGCTTTTTAAGGCTAGCTTGGATCTGCAACTTATTATTGTTACATCATACTAAGAAGCCCGCCTCATGGTAAGCAGCTACAGCACTTATGGACGCTTTCTAACACTGAGGTGTCAATTACGCATTGGGCAGATTCTGTAAGTGGGAGGTACATCCCCAGTCGGCTGCCCAATTTGAGCAATAAAATTTAAAGAAATTTAAACTTTCTCATTTTTAATATGAAAGTGCTTTTAGTGTTCCATATCCAAAGGATAAAACGGGAAATTATTTCTAATACTTTACTGTTCGTCTGTCAGTCTGTCTATCTGTCCGTCTGTCACCAGGCAGTATCTCTAGAACTGTCACAGTTAGACAGTTGATTTTTTTTTCAAATCATTTTATTCTATTGCCGGTATAACAATAAATATTATTAACATAATAAAATAAATATTTAAGGGGAGCTCCCATAAAATAAATGTGATTTGTATGCATTTTTTGACAACTGGCAGAGGCTTGGAATATTCACAGAATATTTAGTTATATATTTACTTTGAAAATAATAGTCAAATTAAAATAAAATAAATATTTAAGGGTGGCCCCCATAAAACAAACGTTATTTTTTGCAGTATTTATCGATGATGATACGGGTTCCTTCGTGCACGAGTCGGACTCTCACTTGAACGGTTTTATTTATGTTCGATAATTTGATCTGCCATGACGCCTATGTCCCATCACTATGATTCGTACGCGAAGTGGGGTCTTCTCACACTCCCATGGGGGATATGGGGAGTCGGTTTCGGGGCAAAGCCCGATGTGTTCTACGCAGGTGACAACTTTCACCCGGTCATTGGGTTGAATATTCGGGTTATCCTGGGGTACGCTAGGGAGTATCTCCCGATTCTTCCACATTCCGTGTCGGTTCTTGGGCGGCAGGGATTCAGGTACCGCTGCCCTTGCCTTTAGTGTGTCTGGTAAGTCACTGGTGTCAACTACCTCGGCTGCTGTCACAGCTACCTTAGTGGTCTTGGGCTTTTTGGCCTTTCTGGACCTCTTTGACCTCCCTGCTGATCCTCTTTGCTTTGTCATTTGCAGCAGGCAGGCATGCAGGGTTGACACCGCTGTGGTCATATCTGGTTTGTCTGCCGGGCAAGTGATGTTGCCTGAAGGTTTAGGGTGTTCCTCTACCTTGGTTTACTGGGTTTTCTTCTGGGTTGGGGCGGTTGTTAATGCCACCGTGCCGGCTGTCTTATTCCTCGCCTCTCTTTTATACACTGGGCAACTAATGTTATTGGCTGTGTGCGGGCCTTCACAACTGGCACAAGTTGGTAGGCTTCTTTTGGACGTAGACAGTCAGCTGCTCTGTGCTCTCCGCCACAGCGCACACATCGCTGTGGACGGTGGCAATTATGAGAGGAATGCCTAAAGAGCTGACAGCGGTGATATTGCGCAGGGCCCTTTTTGCCCCGCCAGGCTTCTATGGTAATGCCAGGCATGTAAAGCAGCTCGTCAATTGAGTACTATTGAGCTACTTTCACACTGCGTTCTTTCGGGAGCGAGTAGCAGAACCAGGAAATTGTCTCCTTTTTCTCCAGTTCCGTAAGGTATCTTTGGATTATGCGATATTCTTGCTCCTCTTTCGGGGTGAACCGGACGCCCCGGCCGAAAGGACGTGCGTTCGGTGCGTGTCCGAGAATTAATTTAATTTCCCTAAAATGCGTGGTCCAGTTTGGTAGAATCTCCACAATTAAAGGGGGATATCTGCCTTTGGTAGTGTCAGTAGACACGGGCGTTCCGGTGGGTTGTTGTATTGGTTGGGCATCTTTTGACGGGGTAGCCGCCTTTGCTGCAAAAGTTGGTTGGGGGGGGGAGGGTACGGCTGGCACACACTGCCGCTTAGGTTCCTCCTCCTCCTGCTCCTCTGTATGCTCATCCTCTGATTGTCTCTTTTTCCTGGTAAGGGTGTGACATGGCGGTAGTAGAATGGGTGCTACTTCCGCCCTTTGTACCGCCATAGCGTCCTCTGGCATCATTGGAATGTTCGCCGCGCCCGACGCTTCCAATGCTGCGCTTTTATCATTTAATGTTTGGCCATTGCTCCCAAAAGATCTTCATTAAATAGCTTGCTCTGTGCAAGTCTCGCTAACATGATGTAATCTCGTTCGAATAAGCTTTTAGGCGATCTCTTAGGTGTGGTAAAGTCCTGTTGGTCGACGGTCGTGCGCTCGCGGCGCGTGGTGGGATGGCGGCGCGGGCGCGGGGTGCGGCGCGCGCTGGAGCAGTAAACGGAGGAATCGCTGCTCTCCGATGATTCACGGCGCGGCGCGGATGAAACGCGCTGCGCGAACGAGTCGTGCCGCGCGGATGAATCTTGCGACGTGGTTGAGTCAAACCACGCGGGCGGCTTGTGTTGCGCGGATCGATCGCGATGCGCAGGCTCGGCGCGTGGCGCGGACGGGTCGCCCTGTACGGGTGAGTGTTGCACGGCAGTATCGCGCTGCGCGGCGGTGTCGCGCTACTCGGGTATCTCGCGTTTGGTACGCGGTCCGGATACGCTCCGGTCCGGAGACGCGTGGGTCTTTTGGGGGGCTCTTAGTTAATGCCGCCTTCGATGTCGACGGCCCAGACTGTGCCGCCTCTGTGGTTGGTACTACAAATTGAGCCGCCTTCGAAAAGGCTACTCCAATTTGGGGGGCCTTCCCAGTTGGCCGCTCAGTCTGTGCCGCCTTCGGCGATGACCGTTTAACTAGGCCCGCCTTTGCAGAATCAGGCGATCGTCTAGTTGGTGTGGTTGGTGGAGTCGTCGTCTTTTTCTTCAGAAAAAACGACGGCGATACCCAGGGCGCAGGTGTGCGCGGCTTGCGCGTTTGTACCATTTCCCCACCGGACATTTCAGAAATGTCCGTCTCAGAGCTGGCCCGCGCACGAGGTGCAGCTGGTTGGCTGGCCGGCGTGCTGGCTGTCTCATGCGGGCTCTGGGATGAGCCGCCGTTCGGGTTTTGGGTAACCGACATCGTTGTTGAATTTTTATTTTTGCGTGTGGGTACACAAAAATAAAAACTGCAGAGTGCTCGCGACCGCTATCGACAATCTCGGGCTAAAGAACTCCCCTCACAGGCAGTTTCACATTTACTTTCAAAAGAAAGCAGAGGGAAAACCAAATTGTAGTTGTGCGGTCCGGACGATTACAGCATACGAGTGTTCACACACAGTTGCATTCCGAGCTCTCCTGATGTGATTCGTACGTTTTCTAGTGCAACCTTGAATAGACCAATTACGGCGCAGAGTGCTAAGTGTGAGTTTTTCTTTTCGCATTCGATAGTGAGCGCGTTTCGAGTTTACTAGGAATTTGTATGTGTCCTAATGGTAAAAGTGAAAAACCAGTTTACCACTAGGTGGCGCTGTACAAATCACATACAAATTCCTAGTAAACTCCAAACGCGCTCACGATCGAATGCGAAAAGATAAGCTCACACTTAGCACTGTTGTCGCACTCCCCGCGCCTCCTAATTTTGTGAACTCGAACACGAACAAAAATTCAATGATGCGGAATCTAAGGAGGGGTAATCTGTGATTGGATATCACGACTTAATGACGGCTTTAAAAGATATCTCGTTCTGTTACCTACAGGAAAAAAAGATATTTATGAGCCCTTATTAAATGCTGTGATGCATGAGTGTGTTATAACAATTATTTAAATAAGTTATCTTAATATAATTACGAAGTTGATGGTTCAAAGATGGATGTCTGATAGTTGTGTGTGGTTTGTAAATTGTGTACTGAATCTAATACTTGTGTATTAGACCCGTGTGTCGCAGTTTTATGTATTATGTGTTAAACTATCTCCTAGTACTTTACAGATTGTAATTGTTCAATGTATGGCAGCCTGTTTTTAAAGAATATTTATGTTAATGTTAGCGTCTAATCGTTGTATATATTTTTTTAGACTTTTTGCTATTATTACGGTGGCTCCAATCAGTATAGGTATGATGGTGGTTTGCGTTTTCCATAAACGTTCTAAATCCGTTTTCAAAATATGATATTTACTTAATTTTTCAAACTTAAAAAAAATTTCAAATAAAAAATTTCAATTTCATTTTCTGTAATCTGAGGTTGGATAAGATGTTCTTTTCACAAGGAATTGGAGACTTTTTTGTTATGTTTTCTGGCTAAACATCAGTAAATATATTGAAACAGATCATTATGCTTTTTGACATATTAATATATTGCAAGTTTTACACACTCTGATACTGTATGTTGTGCAGTCTTACCCTTACACGCGCACAGGCGACACTTTCCATCAATTTTTTCTTTCATTATGTCAAGTTTATACTGTTGGGTCGTTATAGCTTGGTCCTGTATGGCAAAAACAGTGGATTCTACACTTGGGGATATTTATTGCTTTATGAGCTAGTCGAAAAATAACTCTGAGTCTATGTTAGGGGCATCTAATATTTTTTTAGGGAATTGTCCATGTAATTGTTTATTTCGCCAAATTTTGTTGAAGTTATATAATATTGCTTTTCTTATATATCATAAGATAACAAACAAGTAGATGGGTCTCCTGATGTAAAAAGTCAACCATCGCCTATAGACATTAAATATATTAATGGTGCGTTGCTCTTTTGTGGCAAGGTCTAACGCCACATACATAAGTTTACCGGCTACCTCACCCTCCAAACCGGAATATGACAATGACAAGCGCTGACCCTATTGTGGCAGGAATAGGTAAGGCTGAGGTACCAGACCCGGACGAGACAATGCAGAACTCTATCACCTAGTAGTCACCAGCCTGGCAGAACGGCAGTTGGCCTATTCTTCAAATGAGCTCGGGACCAACTCCGGGAATCCCCGGTTCTATTTAAAGGGCTTATATTTGGTGGAGAACCTAAACAATATACAAAATATCTATCCATATATTAATCTACCACGCTCAAATAAATCCCAATTCCCCGCTTCGGCTCCTCTACTAACGTGAAAATGATAGAAGTATTAAACGTGCTAACTGTTTTGTGCGTAAAATATATGTATCAGTTTACGTTTACGTGTAGTTGTGATAAAATGTGGTAAATGATCCCAGCTAATGTAAAGCGCTATAGCCCATCTATTCAGATATACAGTATGTAAAGAAAACCCTGAGGTGTTATTTGGTACCGTATACTAATTAGAGACATTAATTAGTTAGTTTTCCCAATAACAAAATCTTAAATGGTATTTTCATACATTAAGTATGACAACACCTGCAAATAAGTAAATTCTATTATCAAAGTATGCCGCGAAAGGCAGATGCTATCAAAGGACACGCGGTGCGTTTACAAGTTCCTTTGTAAAAAACCGAAAAAAAATTGCGCGCCTTCGCGTGGTGTTTATGCGAAAGCCGCCTAAGTGAAACAACGAAACAAACAGCGACAAGGTGTTGTCATTTTTAAAATTTTGCTCAACTCTAGGGAAATAGATGTAAAAATACAAATATTAAAAAAGCAATATCTTTTTTATTTTTAGAAATAAAATCATTTTAATATTTTTTTCAGTAATGCCTTTAACCAACCTATATGCCACTTTTGGATCGAACAAGGTTTTCTTTACACACATATAGGTTCAGAGACCAAGGATGACGTACTATGATGAAATAGGTCGGGTGCTGTACGAAGATTGCGCCAAATATAATCGAAGCCGACGTTTTTGCATGAGAAGAGTTGTGAATATGGAGGAAAAAAGACAAGTCTGACTAGATCGTCTTGTCTTGCAAAAGATTCTTTTGTCTACCCCGCTACAGAATTGGCGTGAAGACATATCGAAGATATTGTCGCTTAAAGTCAATTTAGTTATGAGTAATATTACAACAGTACTTACAATTAATTTAATACCTAATGATTATAAATGGCTTCATAATTGAAAAAAATATACATTAATCTGCCTTGTTGAATTCGTAAAAGATAAAACTGTAAAACATAAATAGGTATACAATATATATTGTTGTATCATACACTTGCTCTTTAAGTAAGAACGGCAGTCGTGCATTTTGTTAGGCTCTGATGCCATGGAGCGCTTACCAGAAGACGAAATTTTCGAGTTCAACGATGGTGCTTTGGAAGAAATAAGATCTAAATATGACTTAAGCGGCCCGGGCAGAATGAAAGAAGCCATACAGATATTGCAGGAATGGATAGAAAAACAGCCACATTTTAAGAAGAAAGACTTTTGTAAGTTGATAAATATTATTTTTTAGAATCTCTAAGTAGGCTCTTGCTTTATCTATAGAGCAAGAGCCTGCTTTGGTCAGACCTTCGCCATTTTATAAAACCTGAAAGTTTATCAGAGCATAGTCATAAACTCTGGTAAGTTTGATCACGGACTATGAAATTTGGATGATGCTAACTTTAGTGGGTAGCAGGTAGCAACGGTGTATAACATAGTTTCAATTTTATTAAAGTACTACGCTGTTTTTTTTAAATATTTTCTTCGATATATTAGAACCCCGATTGCCGGTTACTAGTACAGTTTTAACTCTCTACCAGACACCCCTAAAGTTTCATAAATGTTGCAATTTATGAAACTTTATGTGTGTCTGGTGTGCATACATTCGTCACAGTATAAAGGCTTAATTTTAATTAATTAATTTTATAAAGGCTTAATTTTAAGGCTTAATTAAAATTATGTTTACTCTGTGACAGCTCTAAGTATGTTAACAAGATGTATTAGTTATATTTAGTTAGCAGTTGTTCTGAACAAAGGCTAGCTAAATCTAACGTGATCTTAAAATCCATAAAAAGTCCATTATTTTGTAGAGTAATGATCTATAACTAGAATATTTTGCCATCTACTAATTAATATTTTACGATTATTAACTTAGGCAATGTCACATGCATTTACCGGTTACCTTACCATCGAACCCGCAATACGACAATGACAATCTTTGACACTATTACGGACTATGACAGAAATAAGTAAGGCGGTAGCGATGGTACCAAATAACTGGGCGGGACGTTGTGGAGTTCTGCCACCTAGTAGTAACACAAATAGCCAATTGATCGCCTTTTACGATTTGCCTGGCATAACTGCATTTGTTATATATCATCTTTTTGATATGATTTCTTAAGTCTTTCTTTTTATTTATATGTACTTAAATCCTGTCTTGTGTTTTTGTACTTAAATAAAGTAAGTTTTTAAAAATATTTAATGTAAAATTTATTATCACACACACACACACACACACTATATAGTGACCCTGACTACGCACTCAACGGGGCTCGGGTTCGATCCCCGACGGAAGCATTTGTGTGATGAGCATAAATGTTTGTATTTCCGGGTTTGGGTGTTTATTATGTATGTAAAAGTATTTATATATGTATTTCTATGTATTAGTATCGTTGACTAACACCCATAACACAACATTATTATACAGTACAAGAATTTTTCGTAAATTATAAAGATTAATATTAGAACCATGACCTATTATCATTTCTAAGTTCATTCCATCAAATTGTTATTGTCTTTTTTATTATTATTATTTAAATGGATGCTAAATTAGTTGCACGAAATTTGATAGATATTTTGCTACGTTTTTACTTTTCAGGCTATAGATATTTCGTAACATTTGCTTATAATTATAGAGTAGATTAAGTTTATTATGAGATTACTAAATAATAATGTTATTTAAAAATTTTGGAAATATTAACCACGACAGGCATATGACGATTGTATAATTATTCTAATTTATTGTTGGTTCAAAAACTTAAATTTTTGTGCCGAAGTCATATTAAATTAGTAGTTTTAATTTATAATTATATTTGTTTAAAAAAAATAAAAATTGCATGCCAATTTGGTAGAATACGCGGATGTATTATAACTAATGTAAACCTATAAAACTGTACCGTATTCTGAGAAATAAATTTCATTTCATTTAAAAAAAAAATAATTTGCTTACTTTGGGGTTAGAACAATAAGTGTACTTTTACTGATTTTACCCCGATTTTAGAAAATCGAATTTTAATGTTTGAAAACATGTAACTTTTGAAAATTTGACTAGATTTTGATTTTTGAAATTCAATGTAGTTTTTTAGTAAGTACTAAAATATTGCAGAAGATTAAAAATTATTAGTTAAAAAAATTCGAAGTTATGTCGAAAAACCACTTGCAAAATTTTTCGTCAACTCCAACTCGAACGGATAAATAAATTTTGATGCAATTTACACATTGGACGCAGTTTTTGAGAAGTAAAGCTGATTAAATTTTCAGGAAGTCTTAGTTAAATCCAATCGAATCCGATTAACCACGTTTCGATCGGTCAAGCCGTTCAAAGTTATGAGATGTTTACATACACACATACACACGTACACACACACGCACATACATATATATGTCATCATGAAAATAGCCGGAAAAGGTTCCTAGGTCCTCAAAACGTGGAGATCTGGTGCACACTTGATTTTCGAAAATCGGGGCAAAATCAGTAACTTCCTTATCGGGAAGTTAAAAATTTATACCTAATTAGAAAGATGAAAAGTTATTTATTCAGCTTTATTTTTTGAATAATTTTTATTTAAGGCTATTTTCGTAGCGGGAAGTTAAAAATAAATTAATTAACAAATGGCTTTGTAGTTTGTTATTAATAAAAAAACAAAATAGCTTTTGACTAAGGAGCTTCTCTGAAGAAGAAAAATATCTTGTTGCCCTCTTATTAAATTTATTATTTTAACTCTCTAAAAGACATTTTTAATGTAAATTTTATCATTTTCAATAATAAAAAGTTTGTTATAATAATAAAAAACCCTTGACTGCTTATCTTGCTTGATAAGCAGTCAAGGGTTTTTTATTATTATAACAAATTACTCTGCCTCGTGGTCTAGGGACAGCCTATTCGGCTCAGATCATGAGGTCTCGGGTTCGATCCCCGGGTCGGGCAAAGATGTTATTGAGATATTTTCGAGGATTTTCTCGAAAGTCTAATATTTCAGTAGGAACTCGGAAACTGGCGGAAACTTTCGTACCTCGGATGAGCACGTAAAACTTACGGTCCCAGTTATTGCTCAAAATAGTCGATAATCGTTAACGTGTCAGTATATACGGCGATGAAGATTACCATTTATCTCACCAATCGACATACCGGTGAATCACGGTGATCCGGAAAGACTATAGACGGTCGGTTTACTCTGCCTACGCCGCCGCAACGCCACGTATTTTTTCTCACATTTTTGATTTTTGATTCTCACAAATAAAGGAAAGTAAAGTATCTTTTGATTGAATTTGTTTTGATGAAGTTATATGTGTCTAAAGTTTTTCTGTAAGATGTTGATCTTATTCTGGACTGAACTTATAAGTACACGTTCGAATATTCTACATAACAATTTTTTTTAAAGTATTTTGGAGTCCGACTTTAGTGAGTGTACTAAGTAGCTTAGGCACTTCAACATCTACACGTTGCAGAAGTTTCGTTCATTTTAAAAGTTAACTGATTGATGTATTTAATTTTGAAATATTTACCGTGTTGTCTAGCGGTCCGGTGTCGTCGTTGACCATATTAGGTCCCAGGTCCGATTCCCGGGTCAGGCAAAACAAAATGTGCTTTTTCAGTTTTCTGATAAAACAACGTTGCCCGGAATTGGAAAGGGCCCGATTGGCAATAGGCTTGCCGCTTATCACACTGTGTGAGATAGTATTTTCGGCTAATCGTGGGTACACTTCTTGTACCTCTGCCTACGTATTCCCGGATATGGGCGTGTAGTTCTTTTTAATCCTTTTTTACGTTATACAATGTAGAAACAAAATAGTGAATTTTCGCCTTTCCGTTAAATTTTATAAAGAACAAATTCTATTAGTATACTCAATTTCGATTAGATGCATATTTTCTGAGATATTAGCAAAAACCTGAAAAATTACCTGTGTTATTTTCAAATATATTATAATTATTCTTATATAAATAAATAAAATGTTAAGATTTATATTTTACACATATTTTACAAATTTTGAAGCTAGTAAAATTGCATTTATAACATTTTAATAAAAAAGTACACATTCTAGAACTTATTCTCTCGGATTATATCCATTATACAAACACTATGAAATGATAACGGTAACTTATAGAGCCGTGCGTTGAAAGGTTTGTATACATTCCGGGTGTCACGTTCAACTGGACTTACACCCGAAACCGTTGAAACTTGTGATGTCTGTAAGTTCTAAATTAAAAAACTCATGACCTTGAAATTTTTAAGGGATAATCTTTATAGTACTTACTTTTGAACAAAAAAAAATAAAGGATTTTGGACTACAAGTTAATGAATTAAAGCTTTTATTTTTAATATTAAAGCTTTTAATTTAAATAAATTTAATTTGATTTAAAGAATTTTGGGATAAAAAATATCCTATAACCTTCTTCGGAGTATGAGCTCTAATCATGCTAAATTTCATTTGAATCCGTTCAGTAGATTCGGCGTGATGCGTGGCTTGATACAGATAGACAAAAATTTAAAAAAATGCATTTTTCGCTTCAGTATCGATTAAAGAGTATCTTCCAAAAAATTTTTTAAAATATCTTCAATGTACAGAAAGCAGACGGATCTCCAGATGGAAAGACACCAAAGATGTTAATGGGTGTTGTCACCTTGTGGCGAGGTCTAATGCAACATGCATAAGTTTACCGGTTACTTTACCCTCCATACCGGATCACGTCAGTAACTAACACTGACGTTATTGCGGCAGGAATAGGTAAGGTAGTACCTGACCCGGGCGAGCCAATGCAAAACTCTACCACCTAGTTGCCACGATGGCAGTGACTCGCATAGCCAATCGGTGGCCTTTTACGACCTGCCTGGCAGAACGGCAGTTAGCCTATTATTCAAAGGAGCCCGGGACCAACACGGGGAAGAATTTTCAGCAACAATATTCCAGTTGACTGTTTTCCCTTCAGTATCTGTGCATTATAACCTCATTATTTTCGTATAAAAGCTTAATATATCAAAAATGTCAAATATTATTTCGTGGACATATTTTATAGCTACTTTACTTTTTTTAGCATGTTTTATTAAAACTACGTACTAATCATGGTTCTAAACAAATCTCTTTCTCTATCAAGTTCTCGCCGTTTTCTCTTTCTCTTTCGTTTTCTCTTTCGCCGTGTTGATCCCAGCCTCCTTTGAAGAATAGGCCAACTGCCGTTCTGCCAGGCAGGTCGTAAGAGGCGACCGATTGGCTATCGAGTCACTACCATCGTGGCTACTAGGTGGTAGAGTTCTGCATTGTCTCGCCCGGGTCTGGTACCACCGCCTTACCTATTCCTGTCGCAATAGCGTCAGTGTTTGTCACTGTCGTGTTCCGGTTTGGAGGATAAGGTAGCCGGTAAACTTATGCATGTGGCATTAAACCTCGTTACAAGATAGCAACGCACCAATAACATCTTTGGTGTCTATAGGCGATGGTTGACTCTTTCCATCAGGAGACCCATCTGCTTGTTTGCTATCTTATGTTATAAAAAAAAAGTTGTGTAAACTGACGTCGTTTTTAGTATGTCCGGTGATTAAAAACTAATGTGTTATAGTTTTAATATTTAAATGTTATGCGACAAATAAACATGAAGTTACTATAGCATATATGTATTTGTTTTTATTTTGGCCGCAACTATTAAAATTTTTTTCTGTTTCATCGGTACGAAATTTTTCAAGATATCTTCAAACATAAGTATCTATTTTAACTTACTAAATTTTTAGAATAGTTAAAATCATGTGGTCCGAAATATCTAGAGCAGATTTGAAACAAAAAATTACAGACTTAATTCTCCTTGATCAGTTGTAAATTGTAGACATTATTAGAGCATCTGGGCTTCTCTGCGTTAATGTACTTATATTTCAAGTTAACATTGACCACAGAAATATTTGTACATATAGACTCTGTTTATATAAATATCTCAGATACCAGAGCTCTTTCAATGAGACATATCTTGCATTAATAGGTATTTTTTCTTTGTATATACTGCGCATGACATATTAATACACCGACTAGCAATAGTTTTTCGTGCTTTCGATAGTAAGGCGTTTCGTAAATAGTTCCTACCATCATTGTTCGTGGTCAGTTTAGTGCTATTAAATTCTAAAAATATCATTTACAGACTCTACTGCAATAGCACACGAATTAACGGATTCAAAAAGTATTATTTTCTTTTAGTTTTACATTTATTTAAACATCGTTTATAGTCGAATGTTGAATGATCATCATTTAAATTAATATCCATTTCATCTGTAAAACATAGCGAAATATTGGTGGAAAGATTAGAATATTCTAAATCTTTGTTGACTCAAATTTTCCCAAAGATCTGTGTTCATTTTTCGTTCAATCAATAAATTCCTTATAGGATGAATTACTTGCACTATATTTTTAAGAATCTTTTTTTTTATTATCAGGTGTCAGTATCTATTGATAAACTACTGAATGAAGATGAATTACTAGTTGCACTATCTGAGCTTGTTGTACGTGAGCTGAACTTTGATTTAGATACACATTGAATATTCAGATTATTTTTTTATTATTTATTCAGACTATTCATTTGGAGATAAATGTAGCTATTAATAATAAAAAAAATATAACTGTTATAATTTGGATAGATAGACAATTATTCAATTTTATATTTATTTATTAAAACGGAAATCATATTTTAAGTAGTCACCACAATCTGACAAAATCTCAATACAGCTGTTTCTTCACAATTCGGCGGCATTATGCTACGACAAATAATTATAGTATATCTTAAGTTATATTTTCCGGTATTATTTTAAAAAAATAAGTGTTGTCTCAACAACACTTTTTTAAAATAATGTCATTTCCCTTCTTCGAGTTGGTCAGGTGTTGTAGAAGTTGATGTATAGAATCCGACGAGCTCTTAATAAAGTCATTATATGAAAAAATACAATAAATAAAATAATTGCATGAGCATTCCTCAAAAATCAAAAGAATTAAGGATAAGATTCTATACTCAAGTCCATCTTGTTAACAGGTGCATTTTTAATAAGCAATCGTTTAAGCTCACATGCTGAAATCAGCTTTATAAATAAGTCAGTTTCCTTAAACCATACTGAAGGAGTAATTATTATGACTTATTCAAGTAAAAAAGAAACAATTATACATGCTCCACAAAGTGTATTATTATTATTATTTTTATCATCAAACCGAAACAAACATGATTAATATTTTTATTATATGGATTATTTTATGATATACTGAATTAAATCAAACCATACCAAAAATCTGATATTTATTTTAAAACTAAACCGAAACAACTCAATTTGATACAGAAATATTACTAAAATATCAAAACTAAACTGTACTAAGTCGAAATGTGTCAACAATTTAGGTTATTTATATATTTATTATATTTATGGTACAGGGTAACCACTTTATGAATAAACAAAATTTCTAAATGGGATTTGTTTGTAAAAGTAAACAGATTTATTAAATTTTGTTTTGTTTTATAAATTATTTTAAATAGTTTTCCTTGTGGCAGAGTGGGCGCATAACTAAATGTATCTCTATATTGGTTTCACTTTGTTGGTACCCTTAGTAAAAAAGAGAAAGCATCTTCAGGATGCTTTAAAAAGTGAAACCGGTCGAGTAATATAACAAAAAAATTGTGTAAGAAGTGAAATTTATGTACAAGTGGAAAAGTAAAAGTGTCTAATACCATAATAAAGTGTAATAAGTTCTTTATTTTGTATTTAATTAATTAATTCATTAATATTAATATAATTCGATATTCCGTTATGTGATGTTTAAATTAATAAACCTTATACCTTTTACCAAGTGGACCGAACAGATGTGGATCTATTAATGTACAATCCTAACCCGAGAGTTTCCCTGAGAGAAAAATTCAAGGAAACCAATATTGTTACTGTCACTTCCCAATACATATTTGAAAATTAACGTATGTTCGTCAAAATATTTGCTCGTTTAAGAAAAAAGGTGAATTACACTCATTAAATACAAGGAAAAAAAGAATCTTGTTGTGCATGCATCTCGTCTTCATAGAATAAGTAACTTTTCATGAGACAATGTATACACTTTTACAATAAACTTCCTGATGCTATAAGAGATGTACCAATAAATAAATTTAAATAATGTGTTAAACCAAAACTCTGTAAAAAGGCGTATTATAAAATCTCGGATTATTTAACAGACAAAGAAGTCTGGGATTGACTGCTCCTTATACCAATTTCTTATATGTTTTGTAATATGAAATAATTCTTGTAATAATGTAACGCATTTATTATAAAAAATGACAAAAAGACAAGCCCGCTGAGTTTCTTCTGCCGGACCTACTCAGTGCGTGGCAGCGTTCCGATCCGATAGTAATTTAAAAAAAATGTCAACTCGTCAAAAGTGCCTGTAATGGTCTACTTGAATAAAACATTTTTGACGTGACAACGTCTTATAATTCGATAGAGCTGGCTGCACGCACGAAAAAACATGACTCATGCGGCGTTACCTCGCTCTGAGGCGTTCCGTTTAAGGCTTGGAGTACAAGCGAGAGCTTAAGACGTTGTCACGTTCAACTATCGTCTGTAAACCAACTTTACAGACAACCGATTTTTTGGTTTCGGTTTTGATTTTGACAGAGTTTGAGAGAGCTCTTTGTGAAATTTTGTAGTAAGTCGTTTTCGTGGAGTCATTGCATATAAACTACAGGAAACCATCAACATACATTAAACCATCACGAGAATCTAAATTAAAAAAGAAATAGCACGTACTTCTCTTTAATGAAACTCAATTAAAAGTATGTTTTATTTGTTTCAGTGCCAAGTTTTTTAGAATCAATTTTGATTTCTCGAAAAGGCTCTATTGAGAGGACAAAACGTACGATAGACAAACTTTGCACCATGAGAACGTTGATGCCTCAATATTTTATGGACCTTAATTTTGCGAGGGACGTCGTCTACCTTCAGCGTTTTGTGTTAGTAATATTCAAAGTATAATATTATTTCAAGATACAGTATTTGAAATTGATGATGGAATAAAAATACGACACCCTTGTAAGATCACTTGGTCTTTGGGTCCGGTATCGGTGTTGACCACATGAGGCCCTGGGTTCGATTCCTGGGTTGGGCAATTCAAATGTGTTTTTTCTCAGTTTTCTGATTAAAACCATCTGGCCCGGGATTGGATAAATGCCTGGTTGGTAATCGCCATGTCATGTTTCTTATTGTGGGACAGAGTGTCTTCAGCTAATCGTGGGTGCACTTGTTTTACCTCTGCCTACCTCTTTGGGGACACGGACGTTAAGATACTTGCTGGTAAGATTTCGTGAAAATTTGATAAATTAAATTACGTCTATGTTTAGACTTCATTGTAGGCCGCATCTCATCTTACCGTCAGGCGAGATCGTTGTCAAGCGCTTCCCTATCGACAGTAAAAAAAGTTATTTTTTATGTAAACTGCAAAGCAAGTATTTGCTTGACTTTTGATGTCCGTTTACTTGCACTGTAGATTGATAGGATAAATCATTTCTTGCATGGCGCATAGTGAGTGGTTGGCGCGGATCAGGGTAATACCGAAATAATTCTTGTTAAGTCTTATAGTTAAATAATAATAATAATAATAAATAATAATATATAATTATTGGCTAAAATCATTCACCAACTGCCATGAAAAATTAGCCTCACAGTTCCAAGACTTAATACAATATAAATCACTTCCGAAATTTCTTACTACAGGCATTACTTACCTGATACACAAATCTGGCAATCCTGAGGACCCAAAAAATTATCGCCCAATAACCTGTCTGCCCACATTGTACAAGTTGCTTTCATCCGTCCTAGCAGTTAAGATACTTGAACATGTAGATAAGTACAATATTATGTGCCCAAACCAGAATGGATGCAAAAAAGGTAGCCGTGGCACCACGGAACTCCTTGTGATTGACTCAATTATTGGTCAAGTGGTACGGCGTAATCGTCGAAACTTTGCTGCAGCCTGGATAGATTACAGGAAAGCGTTTGATTCAGTGCCTCATACTTGGCTGCTCGAAATATTAAAACTGTATAAGGTGGATAGCACAATGAGAGACTTTCTCGAAATGTGTATGAGGTAGTGGAGAACTGTATTAAATCTTTCAGGTGTGCACGACCTGAGCGATGCAAATGTAATTGAGATACGCAGGGGTATTTTCCAAGGGGACAGCCTAAGTCCGTTGTGGTTTTGTCTATCTCTGAACCCCTTAAGCTGGCTCTTGAACAAGGCAGGTTCAGGATTTAGGATCCGAAAAAGCGGTTCACAAATTACTCACCTACTGTACATGGATGACTTAAAGCTTTTTGCACCCAACGTCACCAAACTTAATGAGCTGCTAAGTATTGCGCAAAAATTTAGCAGTTCAATCGGAATGAACTTTGGGTTTGAAAAGTGTGCTGTCTTACATGCGGAGAGGGGCAAAATTGTGAAGTCAAAAAATATGCAATGTTCCGGACTCACGACCTTAAAAACACTTTCTGAGGATAAAACTTACAGATACTTGGGCATGTCTCAATCTATTGGTATCCAAAGCTCAGTAGTGAAGGAAATGGCCCTGGAATAGTTTTACTCACGATTAAAAAGACTGCTTGACAGTGCTTTGTCAGGGGGCAATAGAGTTCGAGCGTTTAATAGTTGGGCTATTCCTGTACTTCTCTATACTTTTGGTATTATTAAGTGGAGTCAAACAGAATTGGATGCCATCGACAGAAAAGTGCGGACTACTATGACAGAACACCGAATGCGTCATGCGAAATCAAGCACAGCGAGGCTATATATCCCACGAAAATTTGGTGGTCGGGGCGTGTTAAGCGTCAAGAATATGCACAACAAAGAGGTAAATAGCTTAAGAGCATACTGTGTTTCCGAACGTATAAAAGAATGGGAGACAAAAGAATTGCATGGTCGATTCTGCAGTGTTTTGCAAGAAAACCATGTAAACACTGGGACTTCGCTATTTTGGCTGCGATGTGGTGAATTGTTTGCTGAAACAGAAGCCTTTGTTTGTGCGATACAAGACCAGGTAATAAGACGCGGAACTATCGAAGACACATTATTAAGGATGGCACAGTAGATATATGTCGAGCTTGCCATTTACCGGGCGAAACCATTAGACATATTACCTCCGGCTGTTCCGCTCTAGCTAACTGTGAGTACCTGCACAGAGATAATCAGGTTGCTAAAATAATACACCAAGAACTTGCTGCTAGATATGGTCTAATAGAATTTAAAGTCCCTTATTATAAGTACAGCCCGCAGTCGGTCAGGGAAAACGATCGCGCAAAGTTGTACTGGGATCGGTCCATTGTCACGGATCGTAGTATTAGTGCAAATAAGCCTGATATTGTGCTTCTGGACCGAGCTCAGTCTAAAGTTTTCCTAGTGGACGTGACAATACCGTTTGATGAAAACCTACAAAAAGCAGAACGTGAAAAGTTATCTAAATATTTAGATTTAACATTTGAAATTACAGAGCTGTGGAAGGTCACGTCCACAGAGGTGGTCCCTGTCGTTGTATCTGCAAACGGGTTAATACCAAATAGCCTTGATAAATATCTAAGTTTATTAAATCTGAACACCACTTCGATCAAGGCAAGAATGCAAAAAGCTGTTTTGTTGGACACGGCCCGGATAGTGCGTCGATTTCTAAGTCTGCCGTTCTAGCCTTTGACAGTTTGCTATGTCCACTGTCACAGGAAAGATACCGTAAAGACGAGCATTAAATTTCCATAATAATAATAAATAAATATTCACGGGACAAATTACACTTACTGATCTAACCCCAAAGTAAGCAAATTGTTTGCTTGTGATATGGGTGTTAGTCAACGATACTAATACATAGAAATACATATATAAATACCAGAATATATATAATAAACACCCAAACCCGGAAATTTATGCTCATCACACAAATGCTTGTCCCCGTCGGGGATCGAACCCGAGCCACGTTGATTGCATAGTCAGGGCCGCTAACCACTCGACCAACGAGGCGGTCAATAATATTTTCATAAAGAATAAGTCTTAATTTTCGTAATTATCTTTAGTAGCGATAGCCTGTGACCGAAATTTGACCTCAGACTATATAATAAAATCTCTTTTATGTAGTTTTAACAACTGACTTTAGTCGTATAGTGAACAGTCATACATCTGTGTATAGTATCATGTATGTCACAAGAATTTAGTGAGTGTATTGTTTATTTTTAATAATTTAATGTATTTCTTATTAATTTAATTTAAATATATTAGGTTTCTGCATTCCTCCACTTTTTATAATCTACCGTTCTCGCAAACGGACCCAAAGTTTTTTATTAAATCGGCTGTCTTCCATTAAAATCGGTCTAGCCGTTTCTAAGAATAGTTGAAGCGAACAGACAGACAGACAAAAATTGTATAATATGTTATTTCAGTTATGTACCGTGTATGGATATACCATGATATGCTCTTAGTAAAAAGTGGTTATTATAATATTATTAAGAATAGACACTCTAATTTTATTTATTTGTACAGATATAACGCGTTATTAATTAAATGAGAAGATGTTTCTATAGGCTGTTATATATTTTTCGAATCGAAACAGTTTTAAAATTACATTTCTAGGATTACTTTTGTAAAATATCATGTTTTTAATGTGCATTTTGTATCGAAAATAATATTCATCAATTAACATGAACGAATGGATTTATTATTAATCATAATATTGTGTTTTTAGATTACAAGCCTTACTGCCCAAGCCTACGAATGAGAATTGTCGACTTGGCGTGATAAAATGTGTGCAAACCGGTTTCTCTAGAACCGATTACTTCAATTACGCTAAATATTGTATTGCGGTTAGTATTCGGTATTTTTAGTTATTAATTAGTAACTTATATAAATAGTGCAAACAAATAATTTAATTAATTACTTTGGGGTTAGATCGATTTGTGTAATTTGTCCAAAGATATTATTATTATTTCTTTATTTACATGTTTTTTTCTTATTTTAAATACATTTATAATATGACATTATTAAAAATACACAATATTTAAAAAATAGATTTTCAGCCGACTGGAATCTTGCAGTTAAGCCGCCGGTGGTTAGGGCGACAGAGAACCTCTTCACAATATCTGCCCTTTCTAACACTGCCGCCTTCTATATCTGACCCTTGGTCCAAAATTATAGGAAAAGCCTCCGTAGATATTAGTCGAGTTTATTATTAATTAGTATTTACATAATTAGCACTTTTAATAAGTAATATATTGTGCAAAATTTTAGTTGAAAATGTTAAAGGTCTTATATCTACACAATATGTTACTAGTGCTGCCGTCTGACGTGCATTGTCGGTAGACATGTTTGTTCTATGGTTTTGAAATAAGTCAGTCTGTGCCACTCGTTAATGTGAACACGATGTTTAGTTTTAGGTTATGGGCTATACGCTCATGAAATCGCGGTATTGAGTCGTTTTAACAAGGATTTTAGCAAGTGTTAAAAGATAGTGTTCAGTACGATTTAGCTGTGAATTGACTGATCGTATTAATTATCACAGTGAATAAGATTAGAAACTGTTCAACAAAATGGCTACCAACTACCTTATCAATGTGCCGAAACTAAATACGCGATAATTATTCGGAGTGGTGTTTCGCTGCAGAAAATTTCTTAGTTCTTGAAGGCATGAAGCATTGTATCAAGCCAGAACCAGGAAAAGAAATAGCAAGCGCGGATGACGAAAAAACTAAAGCCAAATTGATTATGACCACTGACCCGTCGTTGTATGTCCACGTTAAAACCTTTAAATCGTCAAAAGAATTGTGGAAGAAGCTAAAGAAATTATTTGATGATAGTGTCTTTTCACGGAGAATAAGTTTGTTGAGAAATTTTATTTCACTCCGGCGAGACAATTGCAGTTCGATGACGTCACATGTGACGCAGATTATCGATACAGCGCAGAAATTAAGTGGAACGGGATTTGAAATAAATGATCAATGGACAGGGACGATCAGGCAATCCAGTCAACAACAATTGACTGGATTGCCTGATCGTTTTGCTCCAATGATCATGGCAACCGAACATTCGGGCATTTCCATTATGGCAGACAATATCAAGACAAATTGTTAGACATGGAGTCGATAGATTACAACGAGAGTGAAATGAACGGTGCTTTCGTCAGTCATTCAAATCGTAATTCAAATCATGTAAACCAAAAAAAGAATAATTTGTCTATGGCCAAGAAAAGTTGTGATGTTAGTAGCACTACCCTTTCGTCGAAGTCAAACACAAAGGCGATAAAAATCTACCGGTGTAAACAAGTCGGCCATTACAAAAATCAGTGCATGAATAACGAAAATAATTCAGTAAATAAGAAAAATAAAGAAAGAATGCAATCATACGCATTTAGTGCAGTATTTTTAAATGCGAATATCAACAAAAATGATTGGTACATCAACTCCGGGGCAAGTGTGCACCTAACAGCAAACGAAAGTTGGATTATGAATGCCAGATATGAACAAAATAAAGAAATTAATGTAGCTAATAGTGAGAAGATGACAGTATTATGTTCTGGTAATGTTAAAATAACGACTTCAACTGATGATTGCGAGTACGATATCGTGATAAAAGACGTTTGCTGTATACCATCTCTGACTACTAACCTACTATCAGTCAGTCAACTAATCAAAAAGGTAACAGTGTATCTTTTACAGATAAAGGCTGTTGTGTTTACAATAAAAATCAACAGTTAGTCGCTACAGCAGTATTGGTCAATGGGATATACAAAGTAAACTTGGTATACCAGGAGTATTTGGTTGCATCAGCTGTGTCAGGAGTCACATGGCATCGCAGATTAGGACATGTCAACAAGGAATACTTAAATAAAATTAAAAATGATGTCTTGGGAATGTCATTTGATGAAAAAGTAGAAATAACCAAGGCTTCTTGTACAAAATGTTGCGAAGGTAAACAGTGTCCCTTACCATTTAAAGGCAATGGTCAGAGAAGCAGTAACTTGCTAGATTTAGTACACACAGACATTTGTGGCCCTATGGAGACTACATCGATAGGAGAAGCAAGGAGCAATTTCTTGTTATTTGTCGATGATTACAGTCATAATACAGACATAATATTTGTTTATTTTCTGAAACACAAAAACAAGGCTCTGAAGTAGTTCAAGATATTCAAAACACAGGTCGAAAATCAAACAAAAAGAACAATAAAAGTGATAAGAAGCGATAACGGCGAGTATTGCAATAAGGAACTTGAAGATTTCCTAAACAGTGCTGGTATTATCCACCAGAAAAGCAACCCCAGAACAAAATGGTTTATGTGAAAGATTTAATCGCCCAGTTGTAAAAAAAGCAAGATGCCTACTGCTTGATGCAAACCTGGGAAAAGAGTTTTGGGGTGAGGCCACCAATACGACAGTGTATCTGCAGAATCGAACTGTGGCTGCTGTGTTGGATAATAGAACGCCATATAAACTATAGACTGGCACAAAACCAGATATCAGTCATATTAGGATATTTGGAAGCACATGTACTATACATGTTACTAAACAAACGCGTAAAAAATGGGATGAGAAATCTGTGAAATGTGTTCTTACAGGATACCCAGATAACATAAAGGGATACAGAGTCTATAATCCGGAAACAAGGACTGTGTTTACAAGTAGAGATGTGGTCATTATTGAGCCAGAAATCAATTCTGAATGTATGGTTCAAGTACAAGACCAGAATGTTGCTTCAGTGGGGGATAAGTTTAAACTAGAACAACAAGGCCAGAAGGTAACAAATTTAAATCAACATCTAGTCTTGAAGATGAAAATGATTATTTCTATAATGATGACAATGATAAAACATATGTTGTAAGTGATTATGAAGACTCAGAGAGTACACTTCAGTGTGAAAATGAAGAACTCATGGACAGACCTAGATGAACACGGAAACCGCCAGAGAGATATGGTATGTCGAATCTTTGTACAAGCGATGAAACCTATAACGATAGGACAGGTTTGACACTGCATGATGCTTTAAACGAACCAGAAATGAAACAGTGGATGTTGGCTATGCAAGGAGAATTAGAGTGTTTCAAAGAAAATGGTGCGTGGGAATTATGTGATAGTCCACAAGATGGTAGGGTTGTACAGTGTAAGTGGGTGCTTCGAAAAAAATATGACAGTGACAACAAAGTTCGGTTCCGTATACGTTTAGTTGCTAAAGATTTTTCTCAAATTGAAAGGATAGACTACACAGAAACATTTTCTCCTGTTGTGAGGTATACCAAATTGAGGTTACTATTTGCATTGTCAGTTAAGTTAGGATTTGACATAACTCACCTTGATGTAACTACAGCCTTCCTGAATGGTGTGCTTGATGAAACCATTTATATTCAGTTGCCAGAGGGATTTTCCAAGCAGACCCATGAGGGTCAAGTACTTAAAATAAAAAAGGTTATCTATGGGCTTAAATAATCTTCAAGAGCATTGGTATAGGAAAGTGGATGAATTTTTGTTAAATATTGGTTATAGCAGATCTGAGAGCTAGAACCATGAGAGTTAGAACCATGTATGTACACAAAAATTAGAAATAATTTAAGGAATATAGTTACACTTTGTGTGGATGATTTTTTTATTTTTTCAAATGATTGTAATGAAACAGAATACTTGAAAAATATATTAGCTAGCCATTTCAAACTTAAAGAAGAAGTGAAATCAGAAAGTGTGTTGGTGTCAATGTAAGTGTTAATAAATCTGTACTTGTAAAAATGTACTTAGCAGTTCTAACCAGGCCTGATATGACTTATACAGTTGGATTTTTGAGTCAATTTAACAATTGCTATTCTAAAGAACATTGTGCATAATATGTAAAGCGTCTATTGAGATATTTAAAAATTACAAAAAATTATGGTTTGAAGTACACTGCTAATGGGAATTCAATATTAGAAGGATATATAGGTGCAAATTGGGGTGACAATGTTATAGATAGAAAGTCATATACAGGATTTTGTTTCAATTTATTTGGTTGTGTAATTTCTTGGGAAAAAAACAGACTACTGTAGCCTTGTCTAGTAGTGAGGCCAAATATATGGCTATTAGAGAAGCATGTAAAGAAGCCGTTTTTTGTGAGAAACTTACAATATGAAATTACACAAAATTTGTATACCATTGATTTGTTCAATCAGAGTGCACAAAAGCTAAACTATAAATCCAACGTTTCACAAGCGTACAAAACATATAGACATTAAGTTTTACTTTTGTAGAGAATGTGTAGTAAATAAAATTGTAAGTGTGAAGTATTTGCCTACAGCTGAGATGCCAACTGATGTATTCACGAAGGCTTTATATGTTGTGAAACATTATAAGTTTTTGGATATATTAGGTATTCAAAGATTGTAATATTTTTGTATATCCATATTGTTAGATATAGTGGGGGTGGGGGTCTAATATCTACACAATATGTTACTAGTGCTGCCGTCTGACGTGAATATTTATATATATTATATATACATATGTATATATATTATATATACATAACAAGAAATCTTTTAAGCTTCTTGAAAAATATACTACAGTTAAAAGTGAAAGACACAGCTAATAGTCTAGTCGGGAAGTTGAGTTCCTGCGAATAATAGTTACAAATTTCTTAAAAACATGGTTGATGGCTTAAACAATCCGGAATGACATCTAAAAACAGAAGTATTTCGAATTTTTTTCTTGGAAAAAATTGCAATTCTTATTAACAAAAAAACTGGAAAAGAGGGCCGTCCAGTTTTTTGCCAAAATCTCAAAAAGTATAAGTGATAGCTCAAATATTAAAAAAGTTTCTAAAAGAGCAGGAAATTCCATTTTTGAAGTTTTGAGCTTTTGACTTCCAGTGTTGTAGCTCCAATATTTATAATTTTAATTTAATGTTGGCTTTCGCGCGGCAGTTTCGGTATGCACGTGTCGCCACTGTAGGTATTAAATACATTTTTTATCACCATTTTCCGAAAAGTTATTCAATTGTTAAGTAATAGTTTTTTCACTGGTTTGTGTTGTCATAAAAGGCAGTATAAAAGTTTAAATAATTAATCTATAATTTTTTTGTTTTTTGGAACCATTTTTACAAACACACTTAACAAGATGACGTTTTAGAAGTTAGTAAAACATTTTTATTTCATTAGTTATTAAGATGAATTGACAAATGTAGAGCATGAGACAGACTTCTCTGGCAATCATTAGTTAATAATTTCAAATCAACAATAAATTCTGAGCTTTCAAAGTCAATTTTATTTATTTTATTTGTTGTTATTTATATAGAAGCTTAAAATACATAATATAATCTTAAACTATCAAATTATATCTTGGTGATTGAACAAAGTCTTTTTACTAGTGATTTTTATTCTTCTTAAAATATAGACAAGTCTATTAATAATATTACAAAGCGAATCAATGTACGCTTTGCGGTTGCAATATTAATATTCCCACAAATGTAGTATATTCAGTATTTTTATATTTATGTTGTTAAATAATATTTTTGATTCTTCGATGTACTGTGACATGTTTGAAATTCAACTATTCTTTCTTTATGTCTGGTTAAAATTTAGATAGTTACTATCTATTTTGAAACTTCAACTAAGGTTTCTGTCGTTCTTTATACTAATTTTTTAAAATTTAATTTTGAGTCAAGTATTATCTTAAAATAATAATGACAAAAATATTGGATATTTTTCAAATTAAAAAAGGAAGGGTCCCTAAATACTTTCCCGTGGTATTTCACCGTCACTAGTAAAAAGACTTTGTTCAATCACCAAGATATAATTTGATAGCTTAAGATTATATTCACAACTCTTAATATTCTAATTTTAGCATGTCGTTACATTTTAGCGATACGCGTCTTTTTAAAAACATAAATTTTTGCTTAAAACAAATGGTGAAGTATTAGGGAACTCATATTACACCAGTTTTGATTAGAATGTGTTCGTAACTATATATTCATTTAAATAACTTGTAACACCCACATTCTTGCAAATAAACTAATTCATTTCAATTCGTTTGTTTAGTTCCGTTCTTTTCAATTCATTTCATTTCAATCTATAGTATTTAGTTTGTTCACGATAGTTACAAAAAGTGTTTGATTTTGAAACAACATTTATTGCAATATAAAATAGCTAATTGAAAAATGTATGTTTATTTTAGATATGCGACTACTGGAAGACATTTGATTACACCGATGGTATCTCACTTATATTCGATTTTTATAAAGCAAATATAGTGGACGTATGTCTCCAAATGGACCTAGTCGTAACAAAGGAAGTTCTTTCTATATTTTTTGTGAGTATTTTATATTCGTAAGCATTTTATATTCGTAAGGAATTTATAACAACCTTACGACTCGTGTTCCTAGGTTCCTAGGTTTAAGAAAGTTACAAGCTCTGATACTATTTTAGTACGAATATAGCGGAATATAAACAGTCGTGTCATTAACAAATTTAAGAGCAAACTCTTGTCGGTGAAGCATTTATTTCACTTTCTTCACTGTTCCCTATCCAACGTCACCTCCTTGATCTCCCTACACGACATGCCATTTAAGTTTTCCTTTAATTGTATATTACAATTTCACTAGTGATGTAACAATTAAACGGTAGATTGTTAATCGACCTCATTTTGTCCACCTAGAATTATAAATATTGTAAGATTATAATTTACCTAGAGAGTTTATAATTTGGTTAGGTTACGTCAGCAGTTTGATTACAATATTACTGAGGTAGATTATAATATAATGGCATTTGCAATTTTACACCGACATATGTCACTAAAACTGGGATGTAAAGTTGTAAGAAATTAAGTCGATTAATAATCTACCTTAGTTTAATTATAGTACAAGTGAGATTGTAACGTCACGGCTTTGACAATATACCTGCGATATAATGAATGACGACATCTTTGTGCGTGTGTCCATACTTATTATTTTTATTAGATGGTTAGTTTAAAAGTTTTCGTACCTATTTTATTACATACTAGCTGTTGACCACGACTTCGACCGCGCGGACTTCGTTTACTCCGCACAGTGCCTCCTCCGTAGGTGATAGCGTAATAATATGTAGCCTATATGTTGACCCGACCTATTAGTAATATTCATACAAAATTTGAAGTAAATCCATGCAGTACTTATTGACAAACAGACAAAAATTCCAAAAACTATATTTTTGGCTTCGATGATATCATATGTATAGATATAGATTCGGTATCAGAAGAAGTAATGAACACCCTCTTTCAGTTTGTACAGTTTTTTACCAGTCAACTTGTATATAAAATTGTAATAAAAAATGCAAAAAATGTAATAAAAAAAATATACAGGAAGTATGCGGTAAACAATATCAAGGTTAACTTAAACAGGTAGGTAATTATGTTATAATTATGTTTTAATAATACGTTATATTTGCTGCTTTTGAAATTGTTAACGCTTCTTTTGTTCTATAATCCCACATATAATATCTGTTTAGCCACTTAGCGACTTAAAATTAATTGTGTAATAGCTAAAAATAGTTTGAGTGAAGAGAGAGGTTTTAGTAGTTAGTTTACACATAGCGAAGGCCGTTTGATCGGGTATGGCATAAAGCGCTTCTCTCGAAGCTGCCTTCCGATGGGCTTCTCGAGAAATTATGCTGTTTTTTGGCTGATCAAAGCATCAGGGTTGTAGTCGACGGTGCATGCTCCAACCTTAATCCTGTCAATGCTGGTGTTCCCCAAGGCTGCGTGCTATCACTGACAAGGTATTTTCTGTTATAACAATGATATGTTGCGAATAAGTAATATACAATGCTGTGCAGATGATATTACTCTTAATGCTTCATATTCCGGCCGTAGCGGTATTTCTCGGGAACACGTCGAAGAGGGCTGGAACAAGAAATGTCTGAAATCGAGAATCAACTTACAGATGTCTCGGAATGGGGTCGTCAAGTCATATTTAATAAAGTTGGGGTATATTTGAGCCTAAGAAGACGCAGCTTTGCGCGTTCACCGTAAAAAAACTTGTTTTTATCTCGATTTCAGAATACTTTTTTGACATTTTCGACATATCGTAAAACGTTCAGTTCCGCGGTAGTTTGAAAGGAAATGCTAATTTAGCCTCCAAAAAGGTTAGTATACTTAGCAGAGGAAAGCAGTTTTTCATGCCATCGCCTCCAACGTTACAAAGCCCAAATTCAACCTCACATAGAGTACTGCTCCCATCTCTGGGCCGGAGCTCCACTGTCAGTACCAGCATCTTTTTCTTGATCGCGTTCAACGTAGAGCGGTTTGAATCGCCAACGACTAGGCTATTTCTAATCGGCTTAACTCTTTGGCATTACGCAGAGATGTAGGTTCACTCTGCATCTTTTATCGCATTTATCATGGGGAGTGTTTCAACGAGTTGTTAGAACTAATCCTGCCGCTAAATTCCATCATCGGACATGGCGTCAAAATTTGAAGTTCCATCCTCATCACCTCGATATCTGGAATCCCACAACCGATTCGATCGATTGATTTTGTGAACTCTTCCTCTTGGTAGTCATGATATTAGTGACACGTATAGCTAATGGTTCGCATTTTACAAACTGCCTGGTAAAATGAATGGTCTATGATTCAACAGAGACTCGGACTAACATGGCGAAGCTTATCATGATAAATTGGTAAAGCGCGTGTCGGGCCACGCCCAATGTAGGGTTCCAAATTTGCCCATCACAATAATGTGGACTAAAAGGTCGGCTTTTATTGTGTCATACTATAAACATTTAACTTATTTAACGTCAATGACGAAGATACCCGCACTACAGAGGTTCACCGCCTATAAAAACTTCTCCAAGTACATTTTATAAGTTGGTCGACTATTACTAAAAAACTTCCAAGCTGTGATAGTTGTTTTTTTAATTTCATTATATTGACTACTACCACAGATTACTAGATAGTTACTGCTACTACCATGTTTTTTCCCACCCCCAAAACCAACCGTTTAGCTGGCAGAGGGAGGGGGGCGACACTTGACTCTAACTGAAATAAGCATTATAAAGCTATTGTTTCACAAGCGAATTCCTTAATTGAACATTTGTTTTCACAAACTTACAATATTTTTAAAAACCTATCTATCTCTACCCCACACTATGGAGTGCACAAGAAAAAAAAATTAACATCTTCGTAAAATGTAGGGAAGCTATCCTAAAAAATGTTTTTCAAGATTTAATTTACCATTTTGTTGCCGTGAGTTAAACGTATATTCATGCCAAATTACATATTTTTAGGACTAAATATATCTGCGCTAGTGTGCAAACGGATGGACAGAAGACCATAGCGAAACTATAAGGGTTCCAGTTTAATTTAGAGCCTTAAAAAACTTCAAAGTATTTTGTGAAATACTATTAAATGACAAATTTTTCTTTTTACAGGAAGGCTACGGTGTAAGATTAAAAGGATTACACTTTATCTGCGAATCGTCATTCATTAGCACTTTGGTTAATTTGATAAAACCGATGCTCGGCCCGAAATTGTCCCAAAGAATTTTTGTACATAATACAATAACAGAACTTTACAATTATGTGGATAGAAAACTATTAACAAAAGAATTAGGCGGTGACCAACCCTCAATACAGGAACTACACGGTAAATAAAACATTTACTATTTTATTAAGATATAAGATATAAGTCACCTCTGTGGTCTAGTGGCCCGGCGTCGGTGTTGACCAGATAAGGTCCCGGGGATGATTCCCGGGTCAAGCAATTCAAAATGTGTTTTTTCAGTTTTCTGATAAAAACAACGTTGACCGGGATTGGATAAATGCCCGGTTGGCGATAAGCTTGTCTGCTATCACATTGTGGGACACAATCATGTGTGCACTTGTTTTATCTCTGCCTACCTCGACAGTGATACGGGCGTGAAGATACTTTTTGTTAAGATATAAGCTTACTAGTTAGCCCACGAAATGTCATCAATATAAAAAAAATCATATAATCTTTCATCTCTAGTTCAGCCCGTTAGGGGTTGATGTTTATGACGTGAATATGTCTTTAAATTTGTTTTGATAGTGAGGGATAGTTAAAAAAACTGATGATAACAAAACGATAAAAAAGGTTTGATGTTATGGTTACACAACTATCATTAACATTCGAAATCTAATTATACTGTGAGGTAGCTAAAGAATCAAAAAAATTTTTCAAGAAACAAGAAGAACAAGTGTATAATTGATAAAATATTTCTTAACACGTTCCCAGCGGCACAGATTTATGTACACCTTTCATTGCTGCGTTACGAGACGTTAGAAACCTCGTTCTGAACCAAAGGTTGTAGCGGCAGGAGGCTTAGTAAGCCCCACTACCCACAGGCGACAAAAATCCTTTTTCTGGCGCCAAATAAGTTGAATTGTACTGTTTTTGTCGCGATTATTATTATCAATGAATTGATTAAGCCTGTGGGCAGATTATTCAGTTTAGATTCTATAGTTAAAATAAAATGTAGGGTCTTATGTACCACATACCGCACTGAAAAGGGCAGTTTTTTAAATTGTTCAGTGATGGGAAAAAATATCAATTTTATTTAATTGTACTTATGGATGCTTTTTATTAAAACAGGTCAAATAATAATATTTTTGGAGTTTACTCCTTAAGAATCGGTTTTTGATAAAAGGCGCTCGGTATGAGAAAAATGTTAGGAGTATAATCTACTGAACGAATTCTCGTTCTCTCGAAACTCGTTACGTTTTTGGTGCGCAACTTTCTAATTTAGTGTGAGCAGTGCAGCTAGATCGTGCGTTTGTTTTGGGTGTTTTGACAATTGTGCTTAAAGAGTAAACTCCAGTCGTGCGTCGGAGCTGACACACACAATTTTTTGCAACCGATACATTCTGTGAGAATTTTCTTTTCTTTTTTGCCAGTCTCACGACTTGATAAGAAGGTGCGAAGTTTTCGTAGCATCCTACACATCTACTCTTCTTTGATCCTTTTTCGAGATGATGTGGATTGTTTGGAGTGCGTTCTGAAAATAAAAAAAATGATTGTGTATTTTTGAAGCGGTTGATTAGACTGAGTTTAATTTGTAAATATTGATTGGAAAATTACCTGTTTTTCAAATATCGGTTATTTTGAATTAGATTTACCACCTAATTCCTCTTCATTATCAATAATATTATTAATTAACTTTCTTTGGCAACGTTTCGTCATCTTATTATATTGTCAAGAGCACAGAGTTCAACGTTTTGCATAACACTAACCGCGTGAACCTAGCGTAGGGTGTTCGAGGTTTTCAGGGGTACCAGGTGTTTGCACCTCGTAACGCACTATACGAGGTGTTCGCAACCTCGTAACGCACTGTACTAAACTTTTATTTATTCAGTGTGGTACGAGGCCTAAAAAATCCGGTACTAAGGTAGCTATACCAAAATACTCGGCATCAATAGCACATCTCAGATATATGGTTATCTCTTTCCTAGACTGAACCAGACGGAAGTTACGCCTCTCGCACGACAGAGAAGTTTAAGTTTTTCCTTACCGCTATAAAGATGAAACACGGACGAGTTGTTTCAAGCCTCGTTTCGCACTCATCGTGTTCAGACAGCCATTTATAATTGGTAATGAAATAATTGGAGACCCAATCAAATTAATTTATATTTGATTGCGTCTCTCCCATTATATCATTGCCAGTTATCATGAAAATCGGCTCAGTGGCTTAGCCGGAAAAGGGCAACAGACAGACAGATAGACGTTAGAATTCATAACATTATACTATCATCATTTATCGGTTTGGTGTTTGGATTAATTCTTGTCGCCGAATTCAACCATCGGACATAATAAATAAATATTCAAGGGACAATTATTTACTTATGTTATGGGTGTTAGTCAACGATACTAATACATAGAAATACATATATAATTACTGGAATATATTTAATAAACACACTTGTTTTTAAATGTTAAAAAAACATTGTTTTCATAATTTTTTGCCAACAATAACTCCCAATCCGTTTGGGACGGTAAACTGATTGTAATGCAATTTATGCATTGGTTAGGTGTAATCGTCTCTGTGGTCTAGTGGTTCAGTGTCAAAGTTGACCGCATGAGAACCCAGGTTTGATTTTTTGAGATAATGAGTATGAAATTTTGAATTTTGTCGCGATGTCCGCCCCGTTGGTCGAGTGGTTAGCGACCCTGACCACACAATCGATGGAGCTCGGATTCAATCTCCGACGGTGACAAGCATTTGTGTGATGAACATAAATGTTTGTATTTCAGGGTTTGGGTGGTTATTTAATATATTCTAGTATTTATATATGTATTTCAATGTATTGGTATCATTGACTAACACCCATAGGTAACACAAGCAAATAATTTGTTTACTTTGGGGTTGATCAGTCAGTGTAATTTGTCCCGTGAATATTTACTTATATACTTATATTTTTGGATATTATATTTTTATTATTTTTACAAACTTTAGATTTTTGAGTTCTGAGTTCACATGTTAAGTATATATATTATACCTATAGTTTTTGCTTCGTTGTACCCAAAATATCTCAATTTAACTGAAAGTTTCAGGGATGGCCTGCAGGGCCAACTGGATTACGCATTTTTTTTATGCCTATAGAAAACTTAGAATTGCAATAAATATGTTGAGGGTGGTCTAGTAAAAATTTTGTCAAGTATAAGTACTTGACTTCCTTACTTGACTTCGTCCGGACTTAAAATTTTATGATTTTTGATGAAAACACCTTAAAATGGTGAAACATTTTACTTGTGTTTTACTCTTGAAACTTTCCAAAAAATATACAATTATGTTCACAGGTTGACCTTGCAGGCCATCCCTGAAACTTCTCGCTAAATAAATGTATTGTAAGCTCAATGGAACAAAATCTATACCTAAGCATGGATTTTTTCATAGTTCAAAAATCTAAATTATGTTATAAATGACAGTAATTTCATTTTCGAAATGCTGTATATTTTGGAAACTATCCGAGTCAAACTAGGAATCACGTGAGTCTTTTTAGTCGTATTATATGCACCAGTAAGCTGTTCGTCGCTCAGTGACCTGAAAAATGTTTGGGGTTCTGTAAAGGATTTTTTTGGATATGGTTGGTATGGTTGGTTGGATCTGGTATGGTAATGAGTCATTTTGTGTGATGATTTGAATAGATGGGTTGGGACTAAGCGGCCTGGTTTCGATGCCGTGCTTTATCCGTATGGCGTCAGTAGAGTGATCCACGCCGGTGAGCACGTTGTAGATTTATACGTGGAAAGGAATTTTCTTGTATCTAACACAATATTCCCACATAAGGACATACATTTGTATATATGGAGAAGGGATGATCAAAAAGTGTATAGGTCTGATTTTGATTGATAGTAGACTCCGCAGTTGTTTAATGTATACGCGCGTCTGCAGAAGTTCCAATCTGGGAACAGATCACTATTTGGTAGTAAGCCGATATATAGGGGTCTGTTTAAGAAATGGAGACATTGGCGACAGCGCGTTTTATTCAGAGAGCTTGAAAGGATAATAAGCGAAAAGTTGCAAGATCCGAGTATAAGGAGTCTGTATGAGATTCGCGTTCGAGATAGGTTGGCGAAAGTGAACCTACCGGACTTGGATGTAGACGAATGTTAGAAAGTTTTAAAAGATAGTATGGTAGTAGCCGCGAAAGAAGTATGTGATAGTATAAAACTCAATTGAAAGAGATGCATGGAGGGATGATGAAGTGAAAGCTGCGATTGAAAGAAAGAAGAAAGCATTACTAGACTATGTATCATGTTTGCAAACGAATGATGGTATCAAAGATATGAAGAAAGAATTGTATCGTTGTAATAAGAATGCCACTAAAACCTTAGTGAAAGAAAAACGTAAAAGATAATGTCTGAAAGTGGAAGAGAGACTGGCTGAAAGTTGTTCACTTTGAGGCAAACACAAAACTTCTTTGGAGAAAGGTGAAGAAGAGTTGTAAGGCAGCCTCTAGTATGGATAGGATTAAGTCTAAGGATTGTGACATTTTTTCAAAACAGACATCATGTTAAAGTGATGGAGTGAATATTCTGGAGATATGTATGATTCTGTTCAGTACGCTGCCTCCATCTCTGACTCAGCAAGTGATTTGGAGATAGTGGAAACATGCCAGAATATTACTATGCAAGAGATCGTATGGGCGATAAGACGTATGAAAAATGGGAAGTCTGCGGGTATAGATAAGGTAAACTATTGAGATGATCAAATACGGTGATCCTATCATCTGGGACTCGTTTTGGTTCCTCTGTACTACATGTTGGAGGACCGGTAGAGTACCCATAGAATAGCGGCGCGCGATCATCACGCTATTGTATAAAGGCAAGAGGTCACGTATAGCCTGCAACAATTATAGGGCCATCCATTTGATCAGCTTAGCATCGTAAGTAAGTTGTGTAGTAAAATCATTAAAAGAATGCAAAGCATGGGAAGTCCGAGAGAATGTAGTGGGAAGCACAAGTGGTTTTGAGATCTAGAAGAGGATGTATGGATCAAGTTATCTCACTCCAAAACATCGTAAAGAAGCATTTGGCTGTCACCCAGAAGGTTTTCTGCAATTTTGTGGATTTGGACAAAGCGTTTGATAGAGTTGTGCGAAAAAGACTTTGCTACATTTGGGATCCAGTTATGGCATAGATGGGCGTCTGATGCGTGCTTTGCAATCCATGTACTGGTATTGCAAAGCATGTGTGCGGGTGGACGGCAACATATCGCCCTGGTTTGATGTCAATATCGACATCAAGCAGAGTTGTATGTTGTCTGCTCGCCTGTTTATTCTATATCTGGATAAGTGACTCCAAAGATTAAGGTCACTGAATGTGGGAATGCACATGAGTGATCTAGTGGTGAACTGCCTGCTTTATGCAGATGACGCTGTACTTCTAAGCTCAACTCCATCTGAGTTGCAAATAATGGTCACAGTTATGAATGATGACTGTAAGGCTTACATTTGAATGCAAAGAAAGCTAAAGGTTTGGTATTTGAAAGAGAAGATGTAACTAGAACGGATTTAAGAGTTGTGTTCGAAGATGTAATGGAACAAGAGGATGAGTTTTTATATCTTGGACGTGGTTTTAGCAGGGATGGAAGGTACAACGCTGATGTTTAAAGAAGAGTATGTGCAGGGAAAAGAGTAAATGGATCGTTAGAGAGATTACGTAATAGCACAATTTTAAGTCAGGGTGCCTGTCTAGCCCTGCATAATTATATGCTTATCCCAACTCTGTTGTATGGAAGTGAGAGTTGGGTATGTCAGAAGGGACATGAAAGTGGAATCAAAGTGGTCGAGATGAGATAACTTGTCGTTGTAAAGATGAGAAAGAGCATGCTCCGTTGATTCGGACATGTAAAAAAATAGCATGAGCTTAGGTTGTTTACCTGATAAATGGAAAATCTCATCAGTAACACCAATACATAAAGATGGTCCTAGGGATGTGCCTTCTAATTACCGTCCCATATCTCTCAAAAAGATTGTTAATAGGCGCTTAGTACAATTTCTGGAAAACAATTGCTTATTATCTCATAGGCAATTCGGATTTAGACGGAATAAATCAACAGGTGATGGCTATTAAGCACTTAGTTAACTCAATTGTAACTCACATCGATAGAGGGCTTTGCTGTGTAGGTGTGTTTCTTGATCTCGCTAAGGCCTTTGACACGGTCTCTATTCCGATTCTCTTACGGAAGTTAGAATCATATGGAGTTCGCGGTGTAACCCTGAACTGGTTTAAAAGTTATTTATCAAACAGGCAACAAATCGTAAAAATTGATTTTCATAAAACTAAATCTCAATTTGTTAAATTTGGCGTCCCACAAGGAAGTATATTTGGCCCAACTTTATTTATTATATATATAAATGATCTCCTAAAGGTATTACCCAGCTCTGACATGATATGTTACGCTGACGACACGGCTATCATATTTAATGGTAATGATTGGGACAGCGCAATCCTTGACGCTGAATACGGGGTACCTGTGATACACAAGTGGTTGCAAAGCAACCTGCTGACTTTAAATATTAAAAAAACAAAATTTTTATGTTTTCATAAAACAACTGCAACTAAACCACGGTCCAAATATTATATAAAAATTCATAGCTGCAACGGTTCATCCAGTGATCAGGTTAAAAGATGTAGCTGCGAAGGAATCCAGAGAAAGTCAGAGATAAAATATCTGGGTCTAACTCTCGATGAAAACCTACGATTTGATAAACACCTGCAACGTGTTTCGTCAAGGATTCGCAAAACCATTGTTGTCATGAAATCATTACGTCACGTTGCCAATGTTGAGAGGCTAAAACATGTGTACTATGCTGTTTGTCAATCCATAATAACCTATGGTATCGAGGTCTGGGGTTCTGCTTCTAAAACCATAATGATCGAAGTTGAAAGAGCTCAACGGGCAGTCCTGAAGGTCATGTTACGAAAGAACTCACAGTATCCGACTAATGCTCTGTACAAAATAGCAAAGGTCCTACGTGTTCGCCAGCTATATATACTAAGGATTGTTATAGAAATTCATAAAACAGTGATAGAAAGCTCGGAATATGAACTAATATTTAGAAAAAGAAGATATAAAATACCTTTACCAACACATCGAACTCGTTTTGCAAAAAAATTAGGTCAATTTTCATCGATAGCTATCTACAACCATGTTGTATCTAAATGCAATATTAAAAGCTGTACAACTACCGAGGTAAAGCGTATTCTGAAGTGCTGGCTATCGGAGCTGGATTATGAGCAAGCAGAAGATTTAGTTGATTATACGAATTACACATGATAGATTTCATTGCGTATGTACACCTCTTACTTATTATCAAAATTAAAGTTAATACTTACACTAAATTTAATGAAAGCAGAATATATTTGTGTGACAAACATTCGACATGTGATAAAATAGTATATTTAGACCGTAATGTAATTTATTGTATTATAAAGACTTATTCTATTTCAAATCAACTTATCTAAATTCTATTATCTTGTCAATTTTCTTATATAATTTAATTTGTTTTAATTTAAATTTTTATTTTCTACCTTGAGACATATGGAAAAACTGCATAGTATTTAATTCAATTAATTTAATTTAATTCAATTAGTTTAATTCAGTTAATCAATAGTTATATTTAAATCAAACTTATGCGCTATGAATAAAAATCTATACTATACATATCATTCCATATGGTTATCCCAAGATACAGGCAACGCCTAGTTTGGGAACCTCTGATATATTCTTACAATAAATCAATATTGTTACTAACATATAATACAAACAGTTATGAATCAAACATAGCTTACATCTAACTAATGTAAATGATACCAAGATTGATGGAAATTGAAGTGATTTATTGTGTAATTTTAAAATATGTTTATAATTAAATAAATTATTATTATTATAATTATTATAGTAGATGAAAGGTTAACAAAACAGATATACAATTCGTATGTGGAAGGATGTAGATATCGGGGACCAAGACTAACATACAATGATCAGATTAATCGAGTACTGTCCTCTCGGTTCGCTCTGTCTACGCCATAAGCAATCTGGCGCGAAGATATGTGTGTGTGTGTTGTGGTATTTGGCGCAATCTTTTATAGCAAAAATTTATTTAAATTTTTAAGTCAATTGGTATATTAGTATTATAATATTTAAATTTATGCGCTGGATGCAGTTTTTGATAAAAAGAGCTGATTAGATTTTATACTCAATCGGTACATTAATCTGGAAGTTATATTAAAAATGTAGTGTTTCACCAAAATGTTTTTTTGGTTTTTTCAAAATTCCTCAAAATCTCCTGAGTTACACCGGTTACACACACACACACACACACAAACATACATACAGACGATACTGACGTTATCGTGAAAATATTCAGGAAATGTTTCCCCGTGTTGCTCCGAGCTTCTTTGAAGAATAGACTAATTGCCGATCTGCCAGGCAGGTCGTAAGATGTGACCGTTTCGCTATAGGTCGCCTCAATAGCATCCAGCAGGCCTACTCTTGAAAACAATATGAATCTTTAACCAATATTGATAAAATTAACAAATTTCGAATATCGCCAAAAAACGGTACTCTTGAAACCAATATTGCCCACATTGATTCAGTATAGTAACGACCTAATTATTGAAAATAGATGTCATCGTTACACGTCAAGCTAATGTTACAAGTACAAATTTTAAGGAATCGGTACAATATAAAAAAATCGTTAACTTATATTTTGTGCCTTTTTAATTATAAATAAGATTCCATGATGTGAAAAGTATTTAAACGATTTATAATTCTGCTTCATTATTCCCAAAAGTACATATTTAATTTAAAAATACGTATAGTAAATACATTATTGGCTGCTACTTTTTAATCTGTTTTGAACTGTCAAGTCAGAACTACATGTAATTAACCGTATGGCACAGACTACAGTATTTTCGCCACATTTTCCGCCTTGTCTTTTTACGTATTACGATATTTGTTGTTAATTGATACAATTCAAATGTTTATATGTTTTTAATGTACGTTTGGGCCTAACTCCGTCATGTTATTATGTAGGTAGGGTTGCAATTTTTTTTGTTTAAGAGAGTAGATATATTTCCAGTTTGGTCCCTTATTAACTGGGGGAAAATTTAACTCAGGGCTCCAAAGTTACAAAAGATTGAAAGTTAGTTTATGCAGTTTTACCACGTTTAAATTATCATAAAAATATTTCTTATTCCTTTTTATTTTTACGGTATAATTCATGGTTATACCTGTAAACTAAAACATAATTATTATGTGTATCTCAGATAGGGATACTGTTTACTCTTTCCTAATTCTTCTAGTTTTTCTATCTTTTAACAAATTTTGGTTCTAAACATTTTAAGTAAGGCGGCCCATAGACCTACAATAAGGAACTTCGTTCCAATAATATTGCGCAATACTTTTATTGTGCAATAATATTGAATACCGCCTTGCTTCCAAACGTTCAATAAATTTACTCAATAAAATTGACAAACCAGTCTGATCAATATTTTCGTGTAAGCAACATGTCTGAGGACGAAGTTTTGGCGGCAACCATGCTGGTGATTTTGTTAAATAAATCTCTATACAATTCTCTATATTGATTAGTTAATTGGCCTAAATGTCGAATTTCGGCCGAATGTTGAGTTTCGGCCGAAAGTCGAATCTCTATCGAATGTCGAAATTCGGCGTAATTACGTTTTTCGGTCACATGTTCAATTTCGGGCGAGTGTCGAATTTCGGCCAGTGGTCGAAATTTCGGCCCATTCTAGTAATGAACTGTTAAATTAATAAGGTAAAAAAAATTACCGCGAAATTACGAAAATTCATTGCTCGCCATTTCACTTAAATTTACTACACGACCATTCATTAAGCACCGCGACTGACCGATCGCGACCACTCCAAGCTCTGAAGTGAGAAATATTGTGCAATATTAAACCTACACAGTAAATATTGCACAATAAAAATTAAACCCGCTCAAACTTTCGTTCAATCTTTGTGCAATCTTCAATATTAACTCTAAACGGTCAATGATATTGCACAATTCGTAATATTGCGCAATATTATTGTAGGTCTATGGGGCACCTAACGATGTGAGAATCTATAAATTTTCATATTAATGCTACAAGTGGGAACACCACTTCCTGCACGTTATACAAAATTTATAGTAACGTTTTAGGATGGATACACTATATTGTCACTGAATGATATATTTATTATTATACTGAATATTAAATCTCAATTTAATTGCTTATTTACAATAAAATAGTCAAACTTTGTACTTAAGTTCATTTCAACAAAATATTAAGTAGGTAATTATTATTAACTAGCTGTGCCCATGACTTCGACTGAGTGGAGATTTTCTAAAATAAAATTAGCCTAAGTTACTTTTTTTATATCAGCTATATGCCAGTGATAGTCCCGTCAAAATTGGTCCAGACGTTTCAGAGATTAACCGGAACAAACAGACAGACAGAGAGACAGAGAGACGAAAATTGTGAAAAATTGTATTTTGGTACATATAACGTGTATACATTCATATACATTTAATAAAAATCGGCTATTTTAATGTTATAAACAGACACTCCAATTTTATATTGGTATAGATTTTTTTATATCATAAGATAGCAAACAAGCAGATGAGTCTCCTGATGGAAAGAGACAACCATCGCCTATAGACACCAAAGATGTTAATGGTGCGGTGACAGTGACCAACACTGACGCTATTGCGGCAGGAATAGGTAAGGCGGTGGTACCAGACCCGGTCGAGCCGATGCAGAACTCTACCACCCAGTAGTAACGATGTTAGTGACACGCATAGCCACTCGGTCGCCTTTTACGACCTGCCTGACAGAACAGCAGTTGGCCTTTTCTTCAAAGGAGCCCGGAACCAACACGGGGAAAGATAGATAGATACAGAAATATGAATTATTTTTAATAAAATACACATTCATGACTACTAAACCTTGAAGAAATGCTTTACATTATATACTACGTGTAAACTATTTATATGTAAAAAATACCTGTGTGAAAAACACATTTTATATGTTGATACATAATTATGATAATGTAACTTTTCATGTCTATATAGATCCCATCTATTCTTTAAAATTTCTATATTCCCCGTGTTGGTCCCCGGCTCCTTTGAAGAATGGGCTAACTGCCGTTCTGCCAGGCAGGTCGTAAAAGGCAACCGATTGGCTGTACGAGTTACTAACATCGTGGCTACTAGGTGATAGAGTTCGGCATTGTCTCTCCCAGGTCTGGTACCACCGCCTTACCTATTTCTGCTGCAACAACGTCAGTGCTTGTCACTGTCGTATTCCGGTTTGGAGGGTAACGTAGCTGACAAGCTTATGCATGTGACATGTGTAGATCTTACCACAAAATAGCAACGTACCATTAACACCTTTGGCGTCTATAGACGACGTTTGACTCATTACATCAGGAGACCCATCTGCTTGTTTGTTATCTTATGATATAAAAAATACACCTTTCCACAATATTTCTTGCTGAATGGTAAAGCTTAGTATAATTTTTCTTTAGCTACACCTCTGGGAGCATTTACAATGTTTTCAGTCCTTTATTTTTTGTGTATATCCTGAACCCCTGTTAAATATAAACAAGACATAACACATGTATACCTTGCAAATGGCTTCTAAAAACTAAATAGTCATAATAAATTACTGTTTATTTGTGTACTTTGTATTTATTTGATTACACCAACCCGTTTTGCATGTTAGCATTGAAAGTAATAATAAATTAATATCTTCTCAATATTTTACCCATTAGAAATGAAATCCTTTATGAACATTTTTAAAAGGTTTCAAATAAAATAATAGTACCTAGTTGCTCCTCTAAAAATATATCTACTTTGTGTAGACATCATATACTTTTTCAGGTATAAAATGCTGACAAAAACCTTATGTCAACATTATATTCCATAAGAACTATATGTATTTTTACATGAACATACCTAGTTAAACAAGTATCCAACTCAAATGATTACCACTGCTATTGCCACTGCCTCACTAATATCAGCGGCCAGTATTTGTTTTAAAAAGTAAGCAATTTCTAATAACCTAATGCAATAAACAAGCAGTATCATATAAAACGCACTGCAGTGGTAGCACTTATGATGATGTATGTTTATATGTGGCAATTTTGTATCACCAATAAGAGAGCTTTTATTTATTTGTTATTTTTTGTATGAAAATATGTGATTAGAAAAAAACTATGTTTCTAATTGAAATATATTTGAGAAATTTACCATATAGGTAGATGTTGTCATTACTACAAGTAACATAGATATATTTTATAATTCAATATAGTGAATATTGTATTTCCTATTTGCCCATTTTGTAGATGGACTCATATTAGTATGTAAGTGGAAATGCTTTCTTTTTAAGAATTCCTCCCGATCATATAGCCGTACGATAGCCACACGGATACGGTCAATGTGATCCAGCTCAAGTTCTTATAAAAAATGAATTCATCATCAGACATGAAAATGTCTTTGTCTGCATATCTCATGGTCCAATAGGTACTCATTTCTTCTTAGGTATGAGATCTTGAGTATATCTATATACACTGTTACCTATCTATGGAGTATATATATAAATTTTGGTATTTCATTTAGTGTTGTATACAGGCTGTGAAAACTATAACTTGCACAAAAAACTGAAATTTTTAAGTAAAAAGTATGTTTTAAAAAGCAGTCTTTAAACAATAATGAAACAAGTTTCAAATCCTACGTTGGATGTCAAAAGTGCGTCAAGAGTACCGTTTTAAACCAAATAACGAATAAAAGCAATCATGAGTAGTTCCAAAAAATTTCGAATGGGTATGTGGCGCTGTCGCCGAATCCAATAATTAAACATGGTTGTCCAGATTACGAAATACGTCAAAATTCATTATTTATTGGTTTAAGATTGACATCGGGTTTCAAGAGTAGCCCAGCAGTTCCGGGTAGGAGGGAAAGGTAGCCGGTAGACTTATGCATGTGGCATTGCCCACCCGCCACACAGATAGCAACGCACCATTAACATCTTGGTGTCTATAGGCTATGGTTTGGTTCTCTTTCTATCAGGAAAGCCTTATTGTATTGTTTCCCACCTTATGATATAAAAAAAAATCTGTAAGTGGTTGAACCTGCAGGACATTCCTGAAAGTTCCCACTAAATAAAGGTATTTTAAGCTCAAAAGAGTAAAAATTAAAGCATAAATTATTTCAGCTCAAACATCTATTTTGTTAAAATTGCAGTACCTACATAATATATTGATTTGTGAAAAGCTGTATATTTCGGAAACTACGATCGATTTTGATCTTTTGAATAGCATTTAACTCCATTCTGAAACCTAACATAGACGTAGTTTTTAGGAGAATAGCTGATGGGATTTTTAAGTTAATTGGTGTATTATTAGCTTGACAGCTATTTTAAAAATATTAAGTTTGCTAAAAACAACGTAACTTTAATATTTGAAAAGCTTATTTTGAAAATTAGATTCGATTTTGATTTTTAAAACGGCATTCGACGTGTATGTTTGGTACTATAATATACAAAAAAAATGTTGAAAAATTTCAGTTGTGTCGGAAAAACACTTACTTTCGAACAGATTTACAGATTTTGATGCATTTTATGCATTAGACGTAGTTTTTTAAAGAATAGAGAAGGTGAGATTTCGTACTTAATCAGTACATTAATTTGGAAATATAAAAAAATACTGTTTTGCCAGATTTTTTTTGAGGTTTTTCAAAATTTCTAAAAATTTCCTGGGCTGACTTGTTCAAATTTTCAGGATGTTTAAGTTGAGTTGCAGGAAGTTTAAATCGAATGCCCATCAACCGCGTTTCGATTGGTCAAGCTGTTTAAAAGTTATGCGATATTTTCATACATATACACACATACATGCACACACAAACACTCATACATACATAGAGTTACTGACGTCATTGTTAAATTAGTTGGAAAAGGTTCCTAGGACCTCAAAACGTGGAGATCTGGTGAAAACTCGTTTTTAAAAAATGGGAGCAAAATCAGTAACTTCCTTTTCTACATACGTAGCGGTAAGTTAAAAATACCTTAATTTAGTGGGAACTTTGAGGGATACCTACAAGATCAACCGGTTTATATTTTTATACTCCTTGTACGATATTCCGCATCCTCGTTTCCCGCTTGTAGGGTAACACTTCGTCAATAAAGATTTTCATACAAACTTTTGTCCCTTATTTCAGCTCATAAGAGGTTTCTATTTTGACCTTTTTAACCATTTATTGACCCTAAGTCTTCAACTATCTTCAGAACCTCCGGAAATTACTTTCCGTCAGCAGAACCATCGAATTGTTTGCTATAATGATATATAAAACAACAGTTAATCAAATCTTTCAGCCTAATTCATTATTTAATCTATTGCAGACCTCTGGATAAATGTCTTGTCATCTGAAAAAAAAATAAAACACTACGAAGAAATGTCTGGTTTCTGCACTGATGAGACGTGTCGACGAGAAGATAATTTTAATGACCAATACGCTGGCATGGCCGGGACTTTCAGAGTCCTAAAAGTGGACTAAAATATTGAGTATATAATTAATCAAAGTGCTATGTTTTAAATGAATGTGCATTGTGCAGAGAAATGAATTCAATTGCGAATAAAAAGAGTATTTGGATTTTCAACCATGAAAATATTACCTCTTACTCCACTTAGTAAAAGGTATAAGATTTTTTTAATTAAGCAACAGCCGATAAAATACAGAATTATAATAAGTACAAAACACGAAACTGATTATACTTTGTTGTATATTACCACACTTCACTTCTTAACTTCACAAACACGAACGCCTCGAAAACATATCTATCAAACCCTTTTATAATGTTTTACTCTAATCGAATATTGACTTAATTATCAGCTTAATCAAACACTTGGCTTTATTTTAAATGGTCAAAGATTATTTTAAATCAGGTCAAATTATGAATAATTCTAAACATTTCATAAGATATACGAGTTTTTTTATATTCAGCTTTATTTTGACACAATAATTGAAATTGATGGTCGCATTATACTCATTTTTTATATTTTTGTGTAAAATATACTACTTAAGATACCTCCAAATTATATTAGAATTATGCAACTGCTTTAATTGATAGAGAACTTCTAGCACAATCTTAAAATTAGTTTAGTAGCCGAATTTTCGTAATAATTGGTGTCTGATAGGATAAAATTAAAAAAACTTTAGATGTTAAATTTAATAATGTAACAGAATATATAAGTTTATGTATAATATTTATGTTTAATAATTTTTGTATTTATACAATGGGTAAAAAAACCTGTCTGCTGGTGACATTGTTTTGTAATTTATCAAAGATTCTCGAAAATCTTGTGCATAACGAATTATACCACTATACAGTTAAATTGTTTAACAGCAACATTATTTCGTCAAACATCGCTCCACGTTAATCAACTTATGCTTCTCCAGCTACTTATTTGACAATATGGATAATGGAGTACAAGCGGACGCAGTATATACTGATTTTAAAAAGGCTTCTGAGAAAGTGAACCGTGAGATGCTTTTACGCAAGATAGGTTTCAATGGAAGTCTATTACGCTGGCTTGCCTCATATATAACTAATCGCTATACATAATAAAAACAAGATCTAATTCATTATTTATATCACTAATGTAATACACCACTAAATCGAATAAACTGTGTAAAAGATCTTGGCATATTACTTGACTCTACACTTTGTTTAAATACTCACGTAGATAATATTGTAAATAAAGTATATCAAATCATTAGTTTTGTAATGAGATCGACAGTTGATTTTAAGAGACCAAGTTCATGTCTTTGTTTAAAATCATAATTTGTTTTAATCTGGAATCCCTACTACAATAGGTATAATAATTCAGTCCAGCGCAAGTGTCTGCGTTTCTCACAAGTGTTTTAGATATGTTATTTCTTACAGCCGGCTATTTTTAAAGTATAAACTGTTAATTCTTAATTTGAGGCTTAATTATCTAGAAACAATGACACTTTATAACATCACAAGATACAACTATATTGACTGTATTGACCTTACAAATAGAATATGTTATGCAGTCCCTAGGTCAACTTACAAACATCAAATGCGAGGCCGAGAGCATTTTGCAGTAGGTCTGGGTGGAACTAGCCAGCGCTCACCTGTATGCCGGAATAGTAGATTATTATAAAACTTTTGGGCACATTGACGTTTTTGCGTTGCGTTTTTGTTTTTGAAGTGGTAGTCCACTTCCCAAATTTAAAAACCACATATCGAAAACTCTGCTCAATTGTGAACTATAACTTTATATATTTTAGTACATAAATAGAACGAATTTTCATATTCTTAGTTTTGTTTTAGTTATATTTAAATTAAATTAATTTTGCTGTTATATCTGTGATCTAAGTTACACATTTTTACACGAAATACACCTAGTGATCCATTCAAAATGTTATTCCTTCTTGTTGATCCGTAGACAGGGCTGCGGGTTGCATTATTAATAATATTCCTTCAAATAATACGTTAGTTTTTAAGTTTATTATGTAACTGTTTGTTGTCTCAATAAAGAAAAAAAAGTGTAACGACACGGACGACCCTAAACTCTACTACCATAACACTTTCTACCTGTGAGTTACAATGACACTCTTACGGCTCCATTTATGTCTCTTTTTACATGTGTGTTTCCGTAGCACTCTTTCAGCTCATCTTCACTAATAGATTTAGGCCAAAATAAAGCAAGCTTATATGGATTAGCAAAGATTTAATATACTTTAGCAGAGTACAGTTTAAGGGTGACACCGAGAGAGTGAAGCGCATTGATAGTAGCGCCAACTGACGCCAATAGAGCAAAACTAAATTTTGTCTATTAACTGTTTGGTTTATACTCTGTACTACTTATATTCTATAATTCAGATCATCGTCATCATAAGTACTATTTAAACTTAGTATTTTTAGCAACAAAACCAATTAGCCCAAACTTGGCGGTCGCGTCAAAACTCTGCATCTTAGAGTTCCAGTCCCTACATCCAGGCTACATCAAAAGATCAGCTGGATGGTACCAAATTATTATTATATTGTCACTGACCTTGCACAAGTTTGCCAAGTTTTAATACAGACGGAAGTCGTTAAAAATTATTTACAAAATTAAGAAAATCTGTTATTTACATACGAACATGCTAGTTCAATAGAAACTGACGATCTTTGAATGAGGATCTTACAGCATTAAGTCAAGATTACCATATCATTTCACTATCATTAAAGTGACAGAAACCAAATTTAGTATCAATAAATCCTTTACAAGTTGCTTAATTCCTTTCATTAATTTGAAAGAGCTGGTGATCTTGAAACGGCTGAACAGATATTACTGAATCATAATTAAGAACCATCTCGCAAAATAGGGCTTTCGTATAAAAAAGCAACCAAATCGAACCATACGTCTGGGTGCTACGATGCCACGGACAGACACACATATACACAGATACACACCTGAAACTTATAACACCCGTCGTTTTTGCATCGGGGGTCAAAAAATTAACAAGATCTAAGATTTTTTAGTCAGATGATTTTTATTATGGTTGGCCTGCTCCAATAATTGGTCTGAACTCATACGAGTATCATCGACAACATACTTTTTTGTTATGGGCGAGCGAAGCGAGCCCTACACTAGGCGACTTTCTATGCACTTTTGTGGTACATTTTACTGAAAAAGTATCGCACTTTTAGGTTTGAGCTTTGACGTGGTGGTTTAAATTCATGTCTAGATAAGTTACCTACCATTAAAATGCTATTTCATAAACATTAAAAAATAGAAGATACATTTTGTATTAGAATTTATTACTGCTAACACCATCTATTATAAAACTAACGAGTTAAAATGCTACAAAGCTACACTAGGCGACGATCTATGCCCTTTAGTGGTACATTTTACTGAAAAAATATCGCACTTTTAGGTTTAAGTTTTGGCGTGGTAGTTTTATTTCATTTAATTCATTTTCGTTCACTCCGTTTTAATACTATATTAATCTATTAAAACACTTGTACTTTTTAACTTCCCACTACGTATGTAGATAGGGAGGTTACTGATTTTGCTCCGATTTTCAAAAATGAAGTTTTCACCGTATGTCCACATTTTGTGGTCTTAGGAACCATTTTCGACTATTTTCGCGATAGCGTCAGTATGTCTGTCTGACTCTAATATGACTTAGCGAGCACTTACAAAGCTCTGCTTTTTGCTAGTATAATAATATAATATAGTGCCACCGACTCAACTGTTCAGCAGATAACATGAGAACTATGGTAATTGTTTATAAGGAGACCTGCTGCATCCGCTGGCTTGCTATCTTAAGATATAAAAAAATATATAGGAAATGAATAATAAATAAATAAATAAAATAAAATTATTTTGAAATGTCATTCCGTTGTTGGTTTTTCTTAGTAACGTTCTCTTTACGTGTCACTAGCGGCACCATCTGAATAGAAAAGTTGTTGATAGTGTAATTGATTGATAATCGACAATAGAGATCAACCTTCACCTAGCTGGTTAATGAATCAAACATATTTTTTATGTAATTTAATGTATCAAAAAATATGTTACATATGGGTTGCCTATCAAATTTCAGTCCAGGATATTTTTTATCAATTTTTGAAAAAAAAAATTTTTTTTAATATTTCACCGGTGTGGTTAATAAATAAATTTTACACCAATCGAAAGTATGCATAAATAAGTTTCATCCGTTAACCACGCCAGTGCAAATTACTAGTATCTAGTATATACCTACCTGTGCATACCTGGCAACCCAAGGGTTGTGACAGGAACAAAATAGGCAACCTAACTTTTGCATATACTATGGGTTGCATACTTCCGATTGGTGTAAAATTTATTTATTAACCACATCGGTGAAATATTAAAAAAAACCTTTTTTGATATTTGTAAGGAGGGGTGAGGGGCACGGAGAGGCGGTTCTTCAATAACAGGCAGAGTTACTAGATGACTTATATATTTCGTACCCAGAGATACAAGCACTAGATCCCTCTTACCGTGACCTGTCTAATAAACCAACCCCTGAGAATTGTAGTTATTATACCAGGTCCCGTAAGTGGGTTAATTCACCTTTGCGTCCAAAGAGGAAGTCAGTTAAGACGAACCACTTATGCAGCTAGGCGACTCTATGAAGGAATACAAATCAATAGATATCAAAGTTATTAATGTAATGCGATGAGTACAGACGATACTGAGATGTAAAATACAACCAACGCCATCTAGTAAGCAATGGTGGAACTTCATCTACGTTGTATTGATATTCTTTGTTATATATTTTTATTTTTTTGATATATTAAATTACATAAAAAATATGTTAGATCCATTAACCAGCTCGGTGAAGGTCGATCTTTATCGAGATCTTAGACTATAGGTAGTACAATAGCTTACCGGGGTATATTTTTGGTTACTCGGTACCACGAACAAAGATTTTTTCGTAGATTGCAGGATAGGTTTGACTATCGCTCAAGTAATATAAGTCAACCGATAATCCTCCAGAATTGTTTTTGTGAAACAACCAAAATTCTCCAAAATTCACTTCATGTTACTTATGGTGATTTAAGCATATAATGTGCCGTTCACTTGCTTGCTACCCGCTTTATATGGACGCGAGGAGAATGTTTGGAACGGTTGCGAATTATCTTACTGATGTCAGATATGTCGAAAATAAAAAATACAGCTGGACGTCAATTCACTGCAAATCTGACTGTTTTTATATATATCTGTAATTATGCTTGTTTTCGTAACAAAAAAGTAGCGTGTATCGTCCAAAAAGATAGTTCTGAGTGTTTTGTGCGAATTCATAAAACACTTGCTCGATGTTGTAGATTGTTAAATGTTTAGTTACAGCATTCTCATAGCATTCACTTGATATAAAAGCTGCATCCGCAGTCTAAGGCAAAATGTCTAAGAGAAGTAAAGTATCTAAGTACCTAAATGTGTTTTAGAATACATTCATATGGTTTTCGGATAATCAGAAAAAAATTTTGCAATTTATTAAGATCTAATATCGTTAGTGAAACTTAGGAAAAGGGAATTTTAATTTGAATAAAAACATAGGGGTTATATTAATAAATTATATAAGATTTTAACATTTGTTTTATTTATATTCTTATACATTTATACCTGCACTATTTAAGCGCATTTTTAACAAACAAATTAATTTACATTTTTATAATATTAGAATAATAACCACATATTATTTAAACGAGCATATAATTGGTGGCTAGAGATTTTTCTCCTGGGAGTGAGGAAGACGTGTGTGTGTGGACGTGATGTGGTGGAGACGTCTTGCTGATTTGTTTTAAGGAATATATAAGAGAGCATTTATGCCACCATTATTTCAATTTTAGTTCTCCCCTAGTTAGGCTGTTGCAAACTAAATGAGTGATCATATCAATTGACTATTATAGATAACATTAATTAGCAATTTACTTGAAAATAAAAACTATATCAGGGCAAATTTTTATGCTATAATTAAAAAATAAGCTGTAATGTATGAAATTATTTGAAGTCTGAAAAATGAAAATTACTAACGTTAGTACACATTCCTGATAATTTCTACTGGAATATATCTGTACTAAAAATATAACACAATTTTATACCTCTCATCAAAAAAATATTGTTGCGTATATTCTAGAAACGTAAAGAGTTGAAGCGTTGGAAAGATCTAGAAATAAAAGAAAGAGATAGCTACTTTTATTGATAAACAAATAAATAGCCGATCGTTACCCGAATAGTTATGCCATAATTGACCTTATCGTTTGGGACATAAGGGTACTAGGTTACTTGGGACTAGTTAACAATAACTTGTTTACGTTTAGCCTAGTTTATGCGTAGAGGATTCGGGAATAATGTGGAACTTTTCCCTGCGTATAAAATAGGGATGTGTTGACAAATAGAGTACAGTTTTATACAGTGATCGGAAGTAATAGTACGGGTAACCAGTGTGAAGTGTTTTTTTTCAGCGTAGCCGGCTAAGTTTAGTGAGTGTGTATAGTGTATTTACGTATATAATTGTGTTGTTTTGTATATTTCACTTGTACATACATGGTTTTAATATAAGTGGCGTTTTCTTATAATTACGAACCCGAAGCACGTAACAACTGAACGTGAAGAAAAAATGCTGCTTATTTTGAAGGAAGTTGTTACCACCAGTTCTCAAGCCGACACACAGAGTCAGAGGACACTAAGATCCATGTAGGTGAGGAACCCGCAAGTATTGCTAGCACGTCGTTATCATCCAGCACAGCCCCTGCTGTTCTTTCTGTGATACTAGCAGCTATTCAGCAACTTCAGCGGCATAAACAGCTTTAGGAACAACAACAACTAAAGCTACAGGAACAACAAGGAAAGCTATGGGAGCAACTTCAGCAACATCAACAGCTTCAGGAACAGTAACAACAGAAGCTACGGGATTAACATTACAAGGAACATTTATCTTGTTGCGCTAAGATAACCTTCAATTTTTGATGATAAATTATCTGATGATCTTAGCGCAACAAGACCAGCTAAAAAGCAATGTGGGCCTCATCAAGCGCGACATGAAATATGTTGAGAAGAGGGTTGACCAGTTGGAGGCCAGCTGCAATAAAATAACTGCAAACATGGACCAACTTGAGAAGGAATTCATGAAAATTAAGATCACGTGTGTTAAAATGCCATTAAGAGTTGTTCTCACCAGGTAGGCCCTCGGGTAAAGGTACCCAATTATGACGGTTTTACTTCATGGAGTGCGTACCGGACTCAATTTGAAATAGCAGCGAAGGCCAATGGTTAGACAGACGAACATTGCATAGACGATATGTTTAGTTTCTGTGTAATAGAACCAATAACCTACAATGTTTGAAATATGAATAAATTATTTTAACGGTCATTATTTGTTTTATAGATAAATAAATGTTCTACGCAAAAACAGATTTTCGATCAATCAGATTTTTAAAGGAATTAAAAAAAGAATTAAAATTATAAATTTAGTTTATAAAAAATTCAAAAGATAGCAACACATGTACATAATAAGGTGCAAGCATTTTTTATTTTTATTTTGGCTTGCTGGAACATTATAAAACATGGTTTTGTCTGTTGGTGAATTTTTTTATGTTGGTATAGGTTATCCGAACCCATTCCCAACGAAGAGCGTGAAAATCGGGAGTACTCAGCTGAAACTAATTATCATTTCTCTCTTCGCGATGATGATGATTCTACTTTTACATACTCTTCACGATGGTATTTCGACTCTAACGGTCGAACAAAGGAGTATTTTCCATCGTGTTTGCAACAGTGCCAATAATTCTTTGGAGGAAATACTTTTTCTAGATGAGAGAGTGAAGTGAAGTGAGATGATGAGAGAGAAGAAAATGTTTGAGAAAAATTTTCTCACAAAAGTTATTTTCGCACAATTTACCATCAGGCATGATTGTGGTATTTGTGATGAAAAAATGGTAATGGTTGTGTTAAGACTGCACACACGATGTTTAAAAGTTCTTTAGAATTGAAATTAACAAAACATGTTTATAATGTGTCTCGAAATAGTGACAAGGCGAGAATTCTACGTGACTGTCATTTAATTGTATAAGGCGAGTGTACAATGACATATCGCAAGGCAGTTGAGGCTGTAGACAGGATGTTGAGAGATATTAGCCAAAGTGATCGGACCATGGGTGGAATTACAGATTTGTTTTGTGGTAATTTTAGGCCGACTCTACCAGTAGTGCCACAGGGCCATCCGAGCTGATGAAATAAATGCGTGCTCAAGAGTTCAACCCTTTGGCCTTATATTACTAAACAACAACCCACAATTAATATGACAGTGCGCAGAGGAGGAAATCAGAACGCTGAAGAATTTCCTGATTTGCTTTTTAAAATAGATATCCCAAAGAAGAAGAGCTGATCACACTTTGAGACGATTTATGCGAAGTTGTAATTTCATTTGAACGACTCATATTATCAGTTTATGGAAATCTTAGTAATATCATAGCTCAGGAAGAATCTTGGCTTTGTGTACGAGCAATTTAGAGAATTTCATCACCCCGAAACCAAAAAGTGATAGAAATAAATAATATTATTATGGAACGAGATGAAGGGTTGCAAGTTGAGTATACTGCTATTAACAGTATTGTTGACTAAAATGAAGCTACGACGTATCTAGTAAACTTTTTTTTAAATTCTTTGACCGCACCTGGTTCTTCGGCATATTTTATCAAATAAAAAAATGGAGTGCCTATAATTTTACCGAAAACCTGAGTCCACAAAAATTGCGTAACGGCACACGTTTAAAAGTTACATCGCTCCAACGTATCGTGATAGAAGCACAAATTTTGATTGGATGTGGTGCAAGAGAGCGCGTTTTATTCCACAAATACTGCTCAATTCAAATCCGTGTAGATTTAAACGCGTGCAGTTCCCAATAAGTGTGTTTTTGTGCAAAGATCAATAAAGCCCAGGGACAGACTAGGAGTCATGTTGATGTAGATCTGCGAATATGTTGGTGTTTCACTCTAGCCAGGTTTATGTGGCTCTGTCACCTGTAAGCAGTGTGCAAAGCATGTACTTATTCAAGTACATGATAATGAAAGTAGTAAAATTATTTATGAAAAAAAATCTGTAATTCATGTTCTTATATTACAAACTCACATGTACCCATAGACTTGCTTAAATTAACTTTATTGCACGCACGAACAAAGTCGCAGGTACAGCTAGTTGCAAATATATTTAATATATTTTATTTTTTATACTAAATCATTTTGTTACAAATTATTTTGTAAATAGGTGTAAAGGGTTTCATATATCCTATTTTATAACAAAACTGTATAGAATGAAAGAATTATTATTATTAGTCGACTTTCAAGGCTCGGAAGGTGCCGGGCATGCCAGCATACTGCTCGTTAAACTTGTCTTCGCGTCGGAGCGTCTCGTCGACCGTGCCTTCGCTTACTTCTCGCAAATATTTTATGTTTTTCTCAGAAGTTAGGACACCGACAAAGCGCTCTAAAATAAAAAATGAAGTCTTTACTATTTTTGTAAACCACTGGATAGCGAAGAAGCAAATAATACTCCTAAAATACATATCCAACATCATCGGCACAAATGATGATAACGGTGTATTGTGAAGGCAATTTCATTCGCTGGTCCATTCATCACATGAGTGAGACTTTGCTATCGATCAGGGGCCCAATTCACGTAAAAACCGAGTGAAGCTCTTAGGGCTCTTACACATTGTCTTATCACTATACCGCGCCGTAGCACCATGCGACGTTGTTTCATGTTTATGCATATAAAAACCCGAAGCGCTTCGACTCGACTGATTATAATAGATCTAAAAACTATCCTAATAAATAAATAAATATTCACGGGACAAATTACCCTTATTGATCTAACCCCAAAGTAAGCAAATTATTTGCTTGTGTTATGGATGTTAGTCAACGATATTAATACATAGAAATACATATATAAATACTTTTATATACATAATAAACACCCAAACCCGGAAATACAAACATTTATGCTCATCACACAAATGCTTGTCCCCGTCGGGGATCGAACCCGAGCCCTGTTGATTGCGATGTCAGGGTGCGCTAACCACTCGACCAACGGGGCAGTCATATATATATATATATATATATATATATATATATATATATATATATATATATATATATATATATATATATATATATATATATATATATATATATATATATATATATATATATATATATATACATATCCTATCTTTCAATTGGGCCAAACAGTTAATATCTAGAAAAATAATTGCAATCGGTTCCGTAGTTTTGGAACGCCTACAACGGGAACACAAAACGTGACACGTAATTCACATATGTATATTCAGATAAGATAGCAAATACGCAGATGGCTCTTTGGTGAGTTGATATCTATATGGATGGTAGTATCACATGCAAAAGTTTACTGGCTATCTTACCATTACATTTACTCACCTCACCCTCGCGTGTCCAACATTGACTATATTGCGGCAAGAACAGTTAAGGTGATGATACCAAAGCCTGGGAAATCTATACATATAATAAAATCGTAGGAAAGTCAAAACTGTACATTGAATATTTTTTAAAAGAATACTTAGGGCGTGATCTACAATCGATATCGAAGCCAAAAATATAGTTTTAAAATTTTTGTCTGTTTGTCTGTTTGTCTGTTTGTCTGTTTGTCTGTTTGTCTGTTTGTCTGTTTGTCTGTTTGTCTGTTTGTCTGTTTATCTGTTTATCTGTTTGTCTGTTTGTCTGTATGTATGTCCGGGGTAAACTCAAAAAGTACTGCATGGATTTACTTCAAATTTTGCATGAATTTACTAACAGGTTGGGTCAACATATAGGCTACATGTTATCACGCTATCACCTAGCGGCGAGGTGCAGTGCGGAGTAAACGAATTCCGCGCGGACGAAGTCGCTGGCAACAGCTAGTACAATATAAAACTCTACCACTTAGCAGTTACGATGGTAGTGATAAGTATAACGAATTGATAGCCTTTTATAAACTGCCTGGTAGAACGGCAGATCGTCTAATAATCACAGGGTCCCGAACCAATATAAGGGAGACCTACGCAGAAAGACGAATGCATAATATGATAGCCCCATGGAATCACAAATACACACTTTGTTGTATCACCTTGGTTCGAAAACACTCACCTGACAGCTTCAGCCAGTATTGGAGTCGACATATCGAACAACGTTCTGTTCCACGATCATTTGGAAGGAAAGGCTAAACGAACCTCCAAAAAGCTTGCTGTACTCAGTAGAGTGAAGCAGTACTTCATGCCAGTCCATCGCCTCCAACTTTACAAGGCCCAAATTCGACCTCACATGGAGTACTGTTCTCACCTCCGGGCCGGAGCTTCTCAGTACCAGCTTCTTCCTCTTGATCGCATTCAACGTAGACTGGTTCGAATCGTCGATGACCAGGTTATGTCTAATCGACTTGACTCTTTGGCGTTACGCAGAGATGTAGGTTTGCTCTGCATCTTTAACCATATGTATCATGGGGAGTGTTCCGAGGAGTTGTTCGGACTAATTCCTGCTGCTAAATTTCATCATCGGACATCGCATCAAAATTTAAAGTTCCATCCTCACCACCTTGATGTCTGAAAATCCACAACCGTGCGCTTTTGTTGGCACTACTCCTCTGTGTCGATCATAACATCTTAATCAGGAAGTTACACCACCATGGAGTTAGAAATAAGGCTCTTGATCTTCTGATTTCTTACTTAAAAGAAAGAATTCAGAAGCTTGACATTAATGAGAAAAGGTCCGCTGGTGCTGCTGTAACCATGGGTGACCCGCAGGGCTCTATACTTGGTTCATTCTTGTTTTTAATTTACAAAAATGACTTGCCTTACTACGTAGGGGATAAGCATGGAATTGTACTGTTTGCGGATGACACTTCACTTTTATTCAAAGTGAAAAGACAAATTGGTAAGAATGACGCAGTAAATAATGCGATTTCAAAAGTTGTACACTGGTTCAGTACAAACAATCTTTTACTAAATGGTAACAAAATCATGTGTTTAAAATTTTCATTGACTAATGTAAGGCATGTAGTTACCAGTGTACAACTGTATGGAAACAAACTGGATCTGGTGGATTCCATTGCGTTTTTAGGTATTAGATAAAAAAATAATTACAATGGGGACCGCACATTAATGATTTAGGAAATAGAGTTATTTCGGCAGCTTATGCAGTTAAAAAAATGAGACAGTTAACTGATGTCGACACAACAAGAATTGTATACTTTAGTTACTTCCACAGTATTATGTCATACGGGATTATTGTCTGGAGAATTTCTGCTGAAATAAATACTATGTTTGTATTGCAGAAAAGAGCTATTAGGGAAATTTACAATTTTAGCCCTAAGGGTTTCCCTGAAAAAAAATAATCAAAGAAATTAATATTCTAACTGTTATATCCCAATATATATTTGAGAACTTGATGTACGTTCGTAAAAATATTTGCTTATTTAAAAAAAAATGTGACATACACTCACTAAACACAAGGCACAAAAACAATCTTGTTGTGCATGCATCTCGTCTCCACAGAACAAGTAACTCTTTTATGGGGCAATGTATACGCTTTTACAGTAAACTTCCCAAAACTATAAGAGTACCAATACCAGCTAATAAATTTAAAAAATGTGTTAAAACAAAACTGTGTAAAAAAGGTTATTATAATATCTCTAGATTTGGAAGACAAACAAGCATGGGATTAATTGCTCCTTATATCAATCTCATATATATATATATATATATATATATATATATATATATATATATATATATATATATATATATATATATATATATATATATATATATATATATATATATATATATATATATATATATATATATATATATATATATATATATATATATATATATATATATATATATATATATATATATATATATATATATATATATATATGTTTTATAATTTTGTAATATTGTGATATTGTAAAAAAATATAGATATGAAAAAAAAAAGACAAGCCCGCTGAGTTTCTTTCGCCAGATGTTTTCATTTTGTGGCCGGGTTCCGATCCAGTAGTAGTTTTAAAAAATGTTGACGTGTCAAAATTACTTGTAAAAAGTTTTATTGAATAAAGTTTTTCTGATTTCCTTGGGGGTGTTTCCAAACGGATACGACTTATGGTGCAGCTACATATGTCGGGCTATGGCGAAGGTTCGCGCTAGGATGAACTACATCGCGACACCTGCTTACGTCATAATGACGTTACACATATTATCACTGGTCATCAAAACGCGGCCCGCAGGTTTTATTTGTGCGCCCCGCGACAAAGCAAACAAATTAGAATAGGCCATTCATTAAACTCTTTAATAATGTATCTTTATTACAAATATGTCTTCGAAATAGCTTTTAATACAAATTTCATCCCCTATTTCAGCCCTTCAGAGGTTGATTTTTGAAAAAAAATTAGCCTTTGTTTGACCCCGGACCTTCAACTTTTTCCATGCCAAATTGAAAGCTATTTTCAGTCGTAGTTTTTTAAAGCACTCAATAATGCTTCGGCAATACTCGTAATATTGGGCTCGGACGTTGGGTTACATTTTTCGATTTTTTCGTAAACTTTGTTTTTGTTATAATTAAAATATGTTAAGCCGAACGGAATATGGGTACTAGTATAAAAGACGAGAGTAGAGTACCTACTTACTACCTAAATTCGCGGAAACATGCAATATCATATATCTATACATAAAATAAAATCGTAGGAAAGTCAAAACTGTACATTGAATACTTTTAAAAGAATACTTGGGGCGTGATCTACAATCGATATCGAAGCCAAAAATACAGTTTTAAGATTTTTGTCTGTCTGTTTGTCTGTATGTATGTCCGAGGTAAACTCAAAAACTACTGCATGGATTTACTTCAAATTTTGCATGAATATTACTTGGGTCAACATATAGGCTACATATTATCACGCTATCACCTACGGGGGAGGAGCTGTGCGGAGTAAACGAAGTCCGCGCGGACGAAGTCGCAGGCAACAGCTAGTTTATATAGTAAATACCATAATGACAGGGGCGGATTGGTCATCATAATCGTAATGCAAGCAAATGGGTTACACGAGGAAATTTATATAGGTATATCTAAGTATTTATTTTTAGTAAACTTCATGTGCAAGTTACAGTTTGATATTATTATTATTGTTTATCATAATTATATTATCTATTGTGTTGGCTGCGCTTAATGTATCACCTGCGGACCAAAGTTTGACGCCCACTGCAGTGACGCGTCAAGGACCTTCGCGAAGCAGTTCGGGATATCGCGATAGCACGAACTTTCGCCGTAGCCCGATATATGTAGTTGCACCCTTAGGGACCTTCAAGAAACGAGCTTATTCATTATTTAAAGGCTGACAACGCAGCTGTAAGACCCCCGGTATTGCAGATGTCCATGGGCGGTGGTGATCACTTACCATTTGGTGCACCACCTGCTTGTTTTCCCCCTTACTTTACGACGGATGAAGTAAGTGATCACCGCCGCCCATGGACAACTGCCCCCGGTATTGGTCTTGCAGCTGCATTACCGACCTTAAAAGACCGGCAATGCGGAATGAATAAGCTCGTTTCTTGAAGGTCCCCAATTCGTATTCGTTCGGAAATACGTCTGTGGGTACTTGATTCCACAAACGACTAGTGTGGAAAAAGTATCGACAAACGCACGGTTGTGGATTTCCAGACATCGAGGTAGTGAGGGTGGAAATTTAAATGTTGACGCGATGTTCGATGATAATATTTGGCGGCAGGAATTAATCCGAACAACTCGTCGGAACACTCTTAATGATAAATACGGTAAAAGTTGCAGAGTAAACCTACATCTCTGCGTAACACCAAAGAGTCAAGCCGATTAGAAATAGCTTGGTCGTCGATGATTCGAACCGCTCTATGTTGAATACGATCAAAAGGAAGAAGCTGGTACTAAGGAGCTCCGGCCCAGAGGTGAGAACAGTACTCCATGTGAGGTTCAATTTGGGCCTTGTAAAGTTGGAGCCGATGGGCTGGCATGAAGTACTGTTTGCTCTGCTGAGTACACCTTACTTTTGAAGGCTAGTTTGGCCTTTCCTTCTAAATGACCGCGGAACTGAACGTTGTTCGATATGTCGACTGCCAAATTTTCAATACTGGCTGAGGCTTTTCTCGAACCGAGGTAACACGACAAAGGGTGTTTTTTGCGGCAAACGCACAAAGCTGCTTGTTTTTGAGGTTAAATATAACAAGGTTTTGATGACCCCATTCCGAGACAGCTAGCTCCGGCCTTCTTCGAAGTGTTCCCGAGAAATACCACTACGGCCGGAGTATGTAGTATCATTAGTACTGTCGTCCGCATAGCAATGTATGTTACTAATTCACAACCATCATTGATATGCAGAAGAAACAATGTCGTGATAGCTTGGGGAACACCAGCATTGATAGGTTTGAGGTCGGAGCATGCCACGTTGACTAGGACCTTAAAGCTCCAATCAGCCAAAAAACTGATGATCTACTTACATAATTTTTCGGGAAGCCCATAGGAAGGCAGCTTTGAGAGAAGCGCTTTATGCTATACCCGGTCAAAAGCCTTTGCTGTGTCTAAACTAACTGCTAATGTATCCTCCTTGGACTCAATTGCCTCCGCCCAACGAAGCCTCAGGCATACTAGAACATCACCAGCTGAACAGCCACGACGGAAGCCGTACTGACGGTCGCTAATTAACTGGTGCTCTTTTAAAGACTTGAGGAGCTGACAGTTTATAAGTGTCTCCAAGATTTTGGAGAACAAGACGGTTATGGCTATTGGCCGATAGTTTGACGGATTAGAGCGATCTCCTTTTTAGGGATGCACTAAAGCTGTTTTTCCTGAATTCGATACCACGACCTGTGAATAGGAGAACTGGAATAGGTGCTACAATACTGGCGCCAACTCAGGAGCACATACTTTAAGCACAATCGGAGGGATGCCATCAGGCCCACTCGACTTGTGGATGTCCAAGGAAGTAGTGCTTACGCACAGATGACTGCCGAAATTGTGATTATGGCATGGAACTATCACAATGAGGGATGGGAGGCGGTGCGTTCCCTTGGTCAGACAAAGTCGAGTTGGCCGCAAAGAACGGGTCCAGAAGTTCTCCTTTGCGGTATGGGCCAGAGAGTCATCGTCTCTGCCCAAGTAGCACGTTAAGCTGTATATAGGCTGCATTTAGGTTCATTTTTAAACTTAAAGCTGTATACTAAACCGTACAAAGGCTGTAGAAGCGCTTCGACAGGCGATATAACACCAAAAAGGGCCCCAAGTTATACAGCTTATTGCGTTATGTAGGCTGCACAATAGCTATACAAGCTGTTATAAACTATACAAAGGCTGTTATTTGGTGTATAAAGAAACTATAACACTAAGGATACTCTCTTATAACTGTCTTGTACAGCTAAGCGTTAAATAGGCTGCACAATGGCTGTAGAAGCTGTTATAGGCTGTACAAAGGCTGTTATTCGGTGTATAAAGAAACTATAACACTAAATATACTCTCTCGTACAGCTAAATGTTCTTAATAGGTGTTTGAAAATCATAAAAAGTAACAATCTGTTTTTGATATTGTATAACATTAATTATATCACGTATCTGCAGACGCCATAATTAAAAATATATTAATAAACGATAAATTCTTGGACTTGGAGCAGTATTGAACGGTGTATTCAAAGTGCAAACTCTAATTTACTGCGAAATGATACATGTTTTACCTCAAAATATTCACGCGCCAACGAAATAATCAAGATAACACAAATAAAATTATTGCAAAATACGGTAAGTGTTTGTGTTTAAGGTTAGAATATACAAGTATTTATGGTACAATATTGTGTATAAAGGTATAATGATTATAATATAAGTTGCTTGTCACGATATAGCTTAAGTTATTGCTAAATATATCTTTTATTTAACAATATATTTCTTTAATGTTGTTTTTAATACACAATAATGTTGACGCTTTGTTATACAGCCTAAAGTGTATTTGGAGGGTATTTTGCCACCCTTTTTGTTCTTCAGGTTATGTGCAGGTAATGCATTTAGCGGGTTTTCGATTGAGAAGTTCCCTGGGGATAGGTATCAGTAGCCATACGCAGATGAGCATGGCGGACACAAAGGACGGTTGTTTGTAAGGATAAGTTTTGCCGTTAGAATTATTTCCACTTGTGCAAATAAGGAATAATTTTTCGAACGTAAGCTAAGGTGAAAATTAACCAATGTATTTTGTATAACGAACGCCGCGCTCACAGATACCACCGGAATGATTAACGTAAGACGGCGTAAAGTACTATAAAGGCTATACATTAGCCTTCCTCGGTTGAAAAATCAGATAGAGACTTAGATATATATAGATAGACCCTTTTTTTTTTGTATTTTTTTCTATTGTTTGCAACATTATAATAATATATTTTTAACAACTAGCTATTTAATCCAACCTGGATCGTTTCCGGCGCAAAAGTGCCCATGACACTCGCCGCGTTACCGCGTTGAATTGCGATGGCCAACCTTTGCACCAAAAATGATCCAGAGCGGGAGTCCCCTGTAATTTCGCTAAGCCTGCGTCCAATCTCCCTAATTAGGCCCTTTGCCTCCATACTCCAACTACCCAAGGTCTCCACGGCCACTGGAACGAAATGGTACAGCGATTCCAGAGCAGCGTATTTGAGCCTCTTCTTAGCACAAGCATCCTCCGCAGCTGCCGATGGAGAGTGGACAGTGCGACCGAGATGGCTAGCGGCAACAGTACTGACGCAAGTTGCGTCCCATATGAGGCACTTGCCGTTTTTCCATGGCACCAAGGTCAGCCCATCCGGTCTCTTACCATCAGTTCTGCATAGACCTGGAGGCTCAAGCACGCAGGGAACGTTAGCTGAAATTAGGGCTCTACGGATTATGTCATTTAGAGCATGGTGTCGTGGGAACCTCCCCGAGCAACGACGACAACTCATCGCGTGGTGACCATCAGCCTCTACCATGAATCCGCAGGTGCATATATGGGGTTCGCACACCTTGCAGCCCAGGCGAAGAGCTATCGCCACACGCAGAGAGTCATCATCGAGTAAGGTGCCCAGGTGGGGTGACGGCAAAGCCTGCAGCCACGCCCCTGACTCTGGTTGAGACACAGCCCGCAGTCTGGCCCGATCAGCTCCTTCCGCATCATTTATCAGTTGCTCTTTGAATCGCTGCATACCTACGTCGTCCCACGCTCGCTGCGTATGCACTACTTCGGGGCTAGCTGCACCCGAATTGAGAGCCGACCAAGCTATCATAGCATCAGACACAAAAGGAATGCTCCCCACATCACCATTGGAATCAAGTAATACAGTGACAAGGTTCGCAACCCCATGTGCTGACGCCAGGAAAGCAGGCAAGCCCACATCACGCACGCAACGCACCCCTAGACCACCACATCGAATTGGCAGACTCGCCTGCCTCCACTGGGTCCCGTCTAAGGAGACATTGAGAACTGACTCAACAACCGATTTCAGGGCGTCGTCAAACGAGGAGACTTCCTCGGAACAAAGCCACGTAGGTGCGGTCCGCAACATGTACGTAAATTTCGGAAGACCGAAGCACATGCGCAACAAGACAATCGCCACGTGTGCGGAAAGATTTTTAAGACGTTCGTGAGCAGTCAGAAGAAGTTGTATACAAGCAAGAATGGCCTCAGGAACTGCACTTAAAAAAATTGGAGCTCCCAATAAGTTGAAATCAGAAGGAGACAGTTCCTTGAGATCAGGAAGAAGAGTATTAAAATAAGAAAAATGTGTTCGAGCCTCAGGACCGCAGGGGAAAAACTCACACTTAGAAGGGTTCACCTCCAGACCCAAGACTCTGAGCCGCGGGATAAGGGCCTTCAGATCCTGCAACACGTCTTCCGGTTTACCCCCAATAGTGCCGTCATCAAGGTACCACACGTTTAGCGGAGATTTGAGCTGAAGGATGGCTTTATGGATAGCAAGGCTAAACACGAGTGGACCAAGCGGATCTCCCTGCTGGGCTCCCACTTTTGACTCAATCAATTTATTGTGGAAAAAGAGATAAGAGGGAAGCTTGTACACTTGGTTAAGGAAAGGGTAAAGAGAAGGGACTTTTTCCATGACTTCCCTCAACAGAACGTCTCTTTCCAGGGTGTTAAACGCGTTGCGAATATCAAGTTTCAGCACAATACAGTCTTCGTTTTCCGAATTCATCACGAAGCTGCGCGTAGCGTGAATGGCAGCCTCGCAGCCGAGACGCGTGCCGAATCCCAACTGGTGTGGTTGTAGATAACCAGCCATATCATCTTTGACAGCGCGGCACGCAAGCTTGGCAGTCAGACGACGAAAGACACTGCCAACGGCGATTGGTCTAAGGCCACCATCTTTTTTGGCCAAAGCAAAGAGCGCGGCGCCGTAAAGATAAGGACAGACCAGAGGGTTCAGCTGGCCACCCAGCAAAAAATTAGCTAGCCTGGTGAGGCTGCCTACAAGGCGTTTTCCGTTGTCCCCCGCTGATACCGAAGTCAACTCCTTCAAGTGACCTGGTCGAATCCCATCCAAGCCCGCCGCTGACCCTGTATAAAAAGAACTAAGCGCCCAAATCACGTCTTCTACAGTGACAGACGCCGCCATGCAAGCCTTGTCCGGTTCTGGTGGAAAATTAAGAGGACGTGATGGACCCGGGTGCTTTAGTTGCAAAGCAGCTAGAGTGTAAGGATCCCGACCGGCGAAAGAGTCGCTCGACATCAAGAGGCGAGCCGCACCTCGCAAATCACCCTCAAAAACTTTCGCCTCTATGACTTTTTTTGTTGAGCGGGAACTCGGTCCTGGACTACCCATCAGTGCCTCAACATCGTGGAAGTTGCCAGAAGATAAAATATTAGCCTTCACTTTTGACGTCATATTACCAGGCGACTGCTTAGTAGGAATTTGCAGAGCAGTATAAGCGAAAGAAAGAAGGGAGCACCAATCATCTAAGCCATTGTTAGAAACACATGAATCAATTACATCACAGAGCTTCCCGGCCGCCTGATATCGGGCACCCTTGGGTACGTGCCGAAGGACTGGTATACTACCCTTGAGACACGCAAGCCTGTCCAGCGAAGGTGTCGATGTTGATGGCACTTGACTCCCTAACGAAGAGGAAGGTACTACTATGTCAGCTGGGGGGATCCGTGGAACCACAGAAGAATATCGTAAATCCTTGTGTATCCTCCCAATGTGGACTTTCAAACCGTGCGCCGTGAAAGTACGCATAGAGCCCGGGCAGTGGGGACAAGGTACATGTGTAGCCAGGGTGCTCATGTTGAAAACAATAAATAACAAAAATTATATAAAATAAAAATAAATAACTACAAATATTAAAAACGAAATCACAGGTTATTTCCAAGGTTTCAATACAAAATGTCAAATTTAATATACTAAGTAATAGTTATTATTAAAAAATAATTAAATGTCTTATAGTTAGCACCTAAAAGAATAATCATACAATATAAAAAAAATATGCCAAAATCCACATTACATAAAATGAATAATTAAAATATCAAAATACTAATATCAAATAAAACAAAGTCACAATAAATATTTTTACCTAAAACTCTTTGAACATGTCATTTAGGAATACTAAAGTACCAAAGTAGGTTATAACTATTTAATAAATAAGTAGGAATTACAAGTAAGTTGCACATAGATTTGTACCATAAAAATGAATTAACGAACTTATTTCCTGAATACACAATACGTAAAAAGTGACACAAATTAAAAACATATCAATAATACTAAAAAAAAAAAACTAAAAATTGTATTGTTAAAATACAGGCACGTCTCATTATTTAATATAGTATAGAGTCTTATTTTTCCGACTGCTAACGCCACCTTCCGGCAACGGATATAAAACACCAAACGGATCGGCAATCCCGCAAAGTAGATCCGATGCGTGTGCGCTGTGTCGAGACGCAATGCTCAAGAAGTACTATACCCGTGAAATAGATGGCGCTGTGATACATAGGCCAACAGGAGAAACTGTAGATGATGGGAAAAAACCATGGATTCCCCGAATTAGCCACACTTGTAATCATAGGCACCACAACCACTACAGCACTGCACAGGTACCCTCTAGCACACACGACGTGACAAAACCGCAATCCTGGCCCGAGTGCCGTCCGCTCGCCCTTCGTCACACTCCACAGAGCTTTCGATGAAATCCCGTCGCCCAGACAAGACCCTATTATCTACCGACGATAGGGCTCCCAAATGACCACCAAATACAACAAAATCAAGGGCGTAAACTTCTTAAATTATATATTTAAAATAAATTCACTATCTTTCGATGTTGTTATGTGGGAGTACCCACATTTTTCCTGTGGGAGTACCCACATTACCCTTTAGAAAATTCTAAGATTTATATAAATAATAATTGCAAAATTACGTCCATTGTCGGAAAGTATTTCAGCTGGATTGGTTAAACGGTAAAGCGAGATGTATGTAGGGACACAATGATAAAAATTTAAAAATTATATTTTGTTTGTATAGAATTTTATATTTGTTAGAAAAATATTGTTTCTGGATCATACTACAGGGATTATTTAATTTTTCAAGAGTTATACTATCAGTGATTTTATTTTGATTAAAATTTATTAAGTTAAACATAAAACATTTTAAATGTTCCAAAGCCCTTTTGAATTTAGTCAATTACCTATGAAATTCGTTCAATTTCCAATAAATATCTAGGGAACGTATAGCAAAGGACTCCCCTTGAGGAAAGTCATCTAATATTTTTATTTTTGATAAAGTTTGATTTTGCTCGTCATTTACTAACGATTTTGGTCTATACCACAAAATGGTAAGTGCATCAGCTGAGTAGGGCTAATATCTATATTTTTTGGAAAGCACTTCACGCTCCGTGAATTTGGGTAGAAAGTTATCTATTTGGGATTCTTTAGACAAATCCTGCTCAAATAGTAATGCATGATTGGCAATGATATTAGTACTACTTTGTGTGTTTATTTGACCACCTATTAACCAACCGAATTTGGAGTTGTGCAATTTTGGCTTACACTTTCCTAGAGATATGTGACTATCACCTAAGACGTCCCAAAAAATATTGGCCCCGATCAACACATCGATGGGGCCTGGCTGGTCAAAGTGAGGGTCAGCTAGCTGTATATTTGATGGAATATCTAATTTTGATACATCTATGGGAAACTTTGGTAATTTTCCTGTAAGAGTATCTAAAACTAAACAAGATAGGTTTATTTTAAATTTGTTTTTTCACGGGATTGGAGCTGCACGACACATCTTTCGCTGACTGTGTTGACATGACAGTCACCAATACCGGTCACGTTTAAAGAAGTGAGGAAAGTTTTTATTGATAATTTTTTTTGTAGATTTCTACTGATAAATGACGACATAGAACCGGAATCTAATAAGGCCTTAACCTGTACTACTTGCTTGTTTTCATTATATTTATTAAGGCAGTAGGCAATAAAACCTGGCTGCTACCTTCTTTAGAAAAGTTAACACTAGCATTAGAATGGGCCTCGACAATATCACTGCAATCAACAGGTACCTCTGGCGGTGTTGTGGTTACCTGCTGGTTGGTGTTGCTAGTATGCAGTAATGTATTGTGACGTTTTTTGCACAGGCGGCAAGGCCCTAAACGACATTCACTAACAAAGTGACCTTGTCTCAAACAATTTGCACACAGTTTATATTTTCTGACGTCATTTAATTTGTCGTCTATATTTTTGGACTTGAAAGTGGGGCAGTCATAAATTTTATGAGTTTTGTTGCAAATGATACAGCGAAATACGATATTAACTTCACGGTTAATTGATGTAAACGATTTGGTACTTGTATTTTTGTGTGTACTAGCGCCATTTATGATCGGCCGAGAAGACCTACGATTAATTGATTCCAAGACATAGGCACGGTCAAGTAAAAACGTTTTAAATTGCTCTAACGTAGGCAAATCTTCGCACTTACTATGGTGTTCCTGCCATTTCATTAGGGTATTGTTATCGAGCTTAAATGTTAACATAAAAATAATTAGCGTATCCCAATGGTCAGTAGGTAAGCCTAGGTTTGAGAGTGCACGTAAGTTCTTCGTTACGTGATCAACAAAATACCTCAATGAATTTTCGGATTCACGATTTAATTGTTGAATATTAAAGAGAGATTTTAAATGATGATTAATAAGTAGCCTTTTATTGTTGTAACGACTACAAAGTAGCTACCATGCGTTTAAATAGTTAGCAGAGGAAACCCTTTATGTTTGAAACTATGCGCTTTGCCTCGCCTTCAAGGTATGATAGTAAATAATGAAATTTTTCAATATGGGGAATGCGAATGTTTTTATGTATTAGATTAGAAAAGGTGTCGTGAAATTCAAGCCAGCAGAAAAACGAACCGTCAAATTTTGCAATTTCTATTTGAGGCAGTCTTATGCCAATGTCATTCTGATCTGAAGAGTATATTGAGCATCTGGATGTATAGAATCATGCCTTTTTTATCTTGTTCTATCGTTTTTAACTCGTTTTGGTTGACGTTTTGGTTGGTTAATAACAAAATACTTAAAGTTGTACAGTAGTGTATTAATATTCAGATATAACGCCTAAAGCTTACGCGAAACTCTAAGAAAGGCCTTGTACAGCATTAGGCCGTATAAAAACTCATAGAGGTCTTTTATACCGATAAAAGCATCTTTTTACACCATTGTGCGGCTGCAATAGAACTTTAGTAATATATGAGCTGCTTTATGGGTATTAAACATGCTTGATTGCTGCTTGGGTGTGCAAGGATGGAAATTAAGGCTGGGAGAAAAAATCCCTAAGACAGCCTTGGCGAGAGATTAGAATGCACGAGTACCTGAAGGAAGGCGCGCTAAATTCTCACCAATTCTGTCAATGTGTTCCGCTTTTGCCTTGGCGATAGCTCTTTTGAAGATCCTCGAGGAAGAATTGTACTCCTTTCGTAATGCGCTAGTTTTTACATCACGAGATGCCGACTCAATAGCCCAAGCTCGGTAGCATTCCTGCTTTCGGCGGAAAGCCGCTTTGCATTGGCGACCGAACCAAGGCCGAGATTTGCCACCGATGGACACCGCAGAAGACGGAATGAAAAGTTCCATGTCCTGCAGCACCACATCAGCGATAGAGTCAGTAACAGAATTCTGATCATCCAGCGCGAAGTATATTCAATTATTAACCAGGGTAAGATGCAAAGAAAGATTGCATTCTACAAATTTGTAGGCAAAAAATTATGTTTTACGAATTTTTGTAGGACGCATATTTTCCGAGATATCGCGAAAAAGGTGTATGTACCTCTTTTCCAAAATGGCGGCCGGGGGACAAGGGCGGCAAACCCACAAACTTGGGGTTCAGCTTCTATTGACCCCCTACACATTTCCCAAAAATAAAATTGCGTCCTCTAATAAATGTAAGGCTCATGAAACATTTCAATGGACCATAAGGGTTACCCATTTGGCTCAGATTGTGAGGTCCTATGTTCGATCTTCGGTTCGGGCAATTGTGTTATAAAGGATTTTTCGAAGTTTTTCTCAAAACCCCAAACTTTCAGTAGCTGCGTGTCTAGTCTGGCGGGTGGTGTCTTACTACTTTCGTGCCAAGGACGAGTACGTAAAGCTATTGGTGCCAGTTATCGCTACACATAATTGATAATCGTTATCAAGTCAGTGACATGCGGCAATGGGCATCACCACTCATCTTGCCAACTGACAAACCAGTGAATCGTGGTAAACCAAAAAGTCTATAGACGATCGGTTTACTCTGCCTACACTGTAAGAGAATCAGGTATTATGATCAAAATGTCAATGAGCTCTTTTACTTACTGCATCTTTCATATTTTACCATGTTCAGTCTCGATTTTGTAGAACTATCAGATGTCTTCTGATTTTCTGGGTCGTAGAAATAACCACAACCACTAAACATGAAAAATGTTAAAAGGGCGATGCCACCTGTGTGACGAGTTGAAATGCTAGCCGCAAGTTTTCAAGCCAGTGGTATCAAACTCTGGTGGGACATTGAAGAACCCCACGATCTTGTAGTCAGGTAACCCGTAAAGCGTCGTCTGCCTTTATAGGCTTGAACTAACACAGACATGGGTGTCACAGTAAATTCATTGATTATATTACCGTGTAATTCCTGAAGTGTTGGCTCCTCTCCACCGTAGTCTTTCGGTAGCAGTTTTCTATCAACAACGTCATATACTTCCTCAATACACTTGTGGGCAAATATCCTGCTCGCTAGTTTGTCGCTGAGTACCTTTTTCAGCAAGTTAATTATTGAATTCACCCATGTTGACTTACTTATAAGGTGTATACTTTTCACTCTCATCCCATAGCCTTCCTGCGAAAATAAAGGTTCTTCGGTATGAGAGGGAATTTTGTGATAAGTGAAAAGCAATAAGAGAAAAAATTCTGTATATGTGATCTTAAATAATAATAATAATTTAATATAGTATCCATATTTTTAAATTCTTGACAATTATTGTTAAAAATTGCTTAAAATTAATGTTAGTGAAGAACTAATGATAACAGAGATTTAAAATTATAAATAATTATGGGAAACCCACGTTGCATTAGTTGTGTGCCTTGGTATTATGCAACCACAATCAATGTTATGGAAGCGGGGAATCCCATCAACTGGCTAGCACCAGTAGAATGCAGTTCGTGCTGGCGCGCAGGCGACCCAGTAACGAGGCGCTGCTATCCTCGCCCCCGCAAACATGACTGAGGCACCACAAAAATGTGGCAGCCCGAACAGCACTCTAAATGCGTTATTGTACTGGACACGCAGCGCGCTTCATGTATAGTACGTAGGTCACACTTTAAGTTTTGCGTAAGTTAAAATAACAACATGTTATAACCAAAATATTATGTTTATTGATTTTCAAAATAATCTCCTTTACATTTTAAATATTTTTTCACGCGATCGAACCATTTTTAAAACAGGAAGACCACAGATTTGAAGGCATGTTTTCAACGTGCTGATTGAACGCTATCACTGCCTCTTCGTAGTTGGTAAAAGTAAAACCTCTCATCAAATCTTTGATTTTGGGAAAAATACAAAAGTCACAGGGTGCTAGGTCGGGGCTATGCGAAGGCTCAGTGATGTAAAGAAATTCGGACTCTCTCAAATTCAGCAAACCATCGCCTCACGGTGCTCAAACGAGGTGTTTCTCTCTCAAAAGCATTTTGAAGACGAGCGGCATAGTTTTGCGGAGAAAGAGAACTTTTAAAATCATAAAAAATCATCGCCTTAAAATCTTTTTGACTTAATTCCATTTTCGTTGTGTACGTAGAACTTTGATGTGTGATAAAAAAAACAATGACAAATGACAAATCATTTCCCGCCAATTTTTTTTTATTACTAAGAAGGTTGCAATGTTTTAAAAACATAACATTCGAAATTCAAATGTGCAATACTTTTAGTGTGCCCCATGTATATTCGATCCACAGGCTGCACGTATAAAAAGATTGGCAGTACACCTTAAGAAGCGCCATCTTAACTTGTACACTTTGCAAACCTGAAATTTAAGGTCCGTGACCACGTTAATAGTAAATGAAGAAACCTTTGAAAACCTTTGATAACCTACTTATCAAATTGCATAAATATTATATAAGAGGCATTATCTTACTGTGAATTAAAAGTTATTTGTCTGATCGGAAAGAGAATGTTAATATTAACTAAGTTAACACAGATTCGGAAATAGTTACCTATTTACGACTTCATGATGAATTTATTTATCGATTTGGAAGTTCCACCGTTAAGTAAATTGGGGTCATTTTTCATTTAAGTAAATACAAATATCCTCCTTGACATTTATTTATGACATTATTTACAATGTATGTAAATTTCTTGGAATTTATGTAGGTAGGTCTTATTGATAAGCTCATATCAAAAAATTATGTTACAATATTTACGTATTTTTCCTTCGCCAAATCTCAAAAATATCAAAAATGCCTGGTCAGGAGATCGGAGTACGATTTACTGCCACAGAACAGAGAAGAATAAGTTAATTATTTGTAGTCGTGCGGTAGGTCTCTTGGACATTACTGGCTCAGCATAGAACATCCGAAATACGCTGGTCCTCACTTTACTAAAATATTAGCAATGTTCACTCATATTTACTAGCAGAGCTTATGAAAACGGTGGTGATACTACTCATTAAAAATAAAACAGAAATATCTCTAACAAATTCAACAACATGTCGATTTATTTTGCTACTGTTATTGCTAAGGTAGTTGAAGTTTTGCTTTTTTGTAGTATATTATTACTATTATAATATATATATACTTTTTTATAGTATATAGTATATTATCTGCAGGCATACGAAAAAGCAGTCACCACTGCCCATGGATATTTGCAACACAAAAGGTTAATTGTGATACCAACTTCTAAAAATTTTATTGACCCTCCTCCTTAAAATTCCAATATCAAAGCTACTTGGAAAAACTGTGTGAGGTAAACTGTTCCAGAGTTTGGTTGTTGTATAAAGAAGATACGGCAAATCTAACAGTCGTGGATGATCAATCGTCTATATGGTGTGGATAAAATATCTCACTAGGGCGTGTAATGCGATGGCGGAATTGATATGCCAGCTTAAACTCGTCGGAACACTCCCCAGTATACAGACAGTAGAACACACATAGAGATCTAATGTCTCTTTGGTGGCTAAGTGGTTCAAAACCACTGGTAAAAGTAAGAGATTTAATAGATTTAGGCGTTACTTTGCGGAAATCCAAAATTTAAAGAAGAAATTATGTTATTTAATTTTGCAATATTTCCGCGAAATCTTGTATGGAACTGCTGTGATTCAACGGTAATGAAGGTTGTGGAAAAGAAAAATAAACCTAATTTTTTTTTAATTTTTGTATACTTCTGGTGAACAAATAAATACGAAAAAAAATAGTAAGACCTATACTCTAGTAAAAAAATATTTATTTACATACATATTTATATAAAAGTTTTTTTTGGCGCTAAGTTATTTTTTTCGCTCCTTTTTTAAAATTAATTACACGCATGTGATACACACACACAGACAGTTATTCGTCGAATTAATTACTCGATTATTATGTCTTCTATAACGTTATCAAAAATATACCTAAATATATATACATATTCATGGAACAAATTACACTGACTGATCTAACCCCAAAGTAAGCAAATAATTTGCTTGTGTTATGGGTATTAGTCAACGATACTAATACATAGAAACTTAGAGTAATAACGCTTAGAGTGATAATTGCATTCAACGTTTCGTTCATATTTTAAGCCAAAACCGTATCGATGTGTGCATGAACTTCGTCACTCTTCGTGTAATTACTTGCGTTGACACGCACACAAAGACACATTATTGCGTGAATAATGTTGCAAGCAAATAAATATTTTCCCAAAACGGTATTTAAAATAGGTCTACTTATTATAACATAGTCTTTCATATTATAACATTAATAGTCATTTAGTATAAACTTGAAACTTATACTTTTATTCGGTTACGTAAAATATTTTAAATGTCGAGAAATATTCTAGGTGTTCTCAAGATGATATTCCAAAGCTATTTAACCTTATATTTTTTTAGTTTTTGTGCTTTCATTTGTAATTTAAAATATTTTTACCTCATTAAAATAAAGATTGTCTTTCTTTCCAATAGTATTATTAGACATATAAAAAACTTAAAACTTACATTTTTTATCCCGGTGAGGTAATGTGAGTAGAATTATAGGGAAATGTTAAAGAGTCAAGATATTTTTTTGTATATATCAGTAATCAAATAGCGGTAACCAACCAATACCAACCGTAAATAAAAAATATGGCCAATACAAGTTTACATTATTGAAGTTATAAAAACATTTATTGAAGTAATTATTTTAAAAAAATATTTAATATATCTACTAAAATATAATATTCACGGGACAGATTACACTTACTGATCTAACCCCAAAGTAAGCAAATTATTTGCTTGTGTAATGGGTGTTAGTCAACGATACTAATACATAGAAATACATATATAAATACTGGAATTTATTTAATAAACACCCAAACCCGGAAATACAAACATTTATGCTCATCACGCAAATACTTGTCCCCGACGGGGATCGAACCCGAGCCCCGTCGATTGCGTAGTCAGGGCCGCTAACCACTCGACCAACGGGGCGGTCAAACGTTATTACAAATTTGTACATTGCTTGGCGAACGCTTGTGTGTCTTTATGTGTATGTCTGTGTGCGTGTATGTGTATATATGTATATATGTGGTGAAAGCTAAACCAGCTTGAACGTTAGCAGATGAGCGGGCAGGCAGGAACAATATTTACAAGCACTTTGAGGTAAAAAGTAATAGCATGAGTATGCTTATTAATCAAATTATTTATTTAAATCAGTTTAAAAAGTTAAAATGTTTTAAGCTAAACATAATATTTCTGACTACTATATTGAGTCAAGCTACTATTGGCTCTGTGCACTACTTGAGCACCACCTATCGTGCGCAACTGTTTTGATTCAGATCTTAGAATATAGAAAAACGTAATCCCTGTGCGTAATCTCCTAACGTTTTTAGCTGAATCGGAAACAATACAGCTCTTAGTGGCGACTCTTTGGCTTCTACGTGCTATAATATATGCATTGGAGTATACGGCACAAATTAATTAAGTCATGTATGAGCAATATCGTCATTCGCAACATAAAATTCAAGCTATGTAGAATTGAAACTTAATTATCAGCATAAACATATTAGGAACATTTGGCGCAGACCGATTTTAGGGCACATTACCCTACATTATTTCGTCGATAAAACTCGAAAATATCGCCAATAAAACTACAGTAACTTTAGCAGTAACAGTATTTTTCTGGTGATCATTGCGGCATCTAGAATGCTAGTTGGAACATTTTTTTTGCCTTCTAAAAGTCCTCATTATACACGAATATAAGCTTTGTAATATTGGTTTGATAAACGGTTTTGTAATATTTGTGCCAGTATAATGGTAAGTCCCAACACTTAAAAATATTTTTTATGCAAAAGCAAAGTCCAAGCTATGTAATATCGCACATAAAATAGTAATACACACGTTATTAATTATAATGAAAATAGGTAAAAACAAATACGTGGTAGAATATTTTCCTCTTTGGCTGGCAACATTTTGAATATCGTTCAACTTAGATATTTACGATTTATTTGTTTGGAATTTATACAAAAATATCCGATGCCAAGTAGTTCTTATCTGTGAAATGAGATCTTCAAGCCCTAAATACGCTTTTGTGAAACACAGTGACAACCTTTCACCACACAGTAACTCACATTTTTTTAAATTGCGAGAGCTGTACTCTGTGTAGCACGTGTCACATGTCTGAGCGGCCGGCGAGCGTAAGAAGCCTTTTCAGGCTTCTTTGAAATGGCTTAATATAGCGCGGGTCGACTTGGTTTCTATGCGTTATTATTCTATGCATAGAAATACATATTATATAAATACTTTTACATACACAATAAACACCCCAACCCGGAAATACAAACATCTATGCTCATCACACAAATGCTTGGCGAGCCCCGTCGATTGCGTAGTCAGGGTCGCTAACCACTCGACCAACGGGGCGGTCATATCAAGAATTGAAGCATTAAAGTAATATAAATTTTAAAACTGACCTGGACAAAGTTAATGGCTGACGATATTAGCCTTTGTCCAAAAAAAAAAACGAAAATATACTTATACTTTCGGTTTTGTGTCACAAACATCACTACACTAATAGATCTTAACCTCTTAACCTCTTAACTTATATTAATATATAGTTTATTCACTAAATATAACTTCAATTTCTCAATTCACATTTTTAAACCGTTGAAGCACTCGTCCTTCACACGACTAAAATGACGCAGCACTAACGGCCATTTGTAATAATTGTTTCGTCAGTGATCGGATTCTGCCAGAGTAAGGTATTTGTATACAATAGATTCGTCATTTCATTCCGAAACGTTATGAATTCTATACAAAAGTGGTTTCTTAATATTTTTACCGACGGCAACAGACGGTCGGCTATCTTCGGCCGCTGGGACATTTCTCCCCAAGTTTTTTGACGGCAAAACGCTCATTGGAGACTCTAGTCCCCAAGATATCTCAAGCGGCCGATTGGCTATTCGAGTCTCTACCATCGTGGCTACTAGGTGGTAGAGTTTTACATTGTCTCTCCCGGATCTGGTATCACCGCCTTACCTATTCCTGCCGCAATAGCGTCAGTGCTGTCACAGTCGTGTTCCGGTTTGGAGGGTCAGGTACCTGGTAAATTTATGCATTCGACCCCGCATTAGGCGATGGTTGACTCTTTCCATCAAGAGGCCCATCTTCTTGATCGCTATCTTATGATTAAAAAATTTAGCCTCTTGGACAAGACTGGTCAAACCACGGACAAGATCGACCACTGAAATGCATAACGTAGCTGGATATGAAACATTTTATACCCTGTTGCACCATATCAGTGATCGCACACAAGTATTGGGAACAACTGACGATAAAAAATGTCACCAAGGGTAGCATGTCAAAAAGTTAACATTCAATTATACACACTTTAACCTACAAGACAACCAGTTTGGTTTCAGACATGGTTTATTTACAGAATCCGCCATTTTAAATTTACAGCAAACTGTCAACTTTAAAGCCTGCTTTACGATCTATCCAAGGCATTTGATCTGGTTAACTACGATATCCTTTAGCAAAAACTAAAATCTATTGGAATGCCTAATGAGATTGGGGTTTAATCTCTACGTCAATGATAGGGGCGTTTTTTTGTTATCGATAGGGAAGCGCTTGACTACGATCTCGCGTGGTAAGCTAAAATGCGGCCTATGATAAAACGCGCTTCCCTAGTGGATACCTGTTTACGCTTCCCTTAAAGATCCCCAAATTGTACTCGTCGGAGAACACAGAGTCAGGAAACATGTTCCAGTCTCTTGCGATTCGAATGAAGAATGTCGAGTCGAACCGCTTTGTTTGGGTATGTGGAACATCTACCATATGTCGATGCCCAGAATTTGAGCGAGGCTTTGGAGTTTTTTTTGCTACCAGATCATTGTCGTTATGACGCGCCTCTCTATCACCTCAAGTGTCTTCAGCTGGTATTTGGCGGATCCATTCCAGAGGTGGGAGCAGTATTCCATACACGAACGCACTTGTGCTTGTTAAAGGCTGAGCAACTGTCCTGGGCTGAAATAATGTCTTACCTTCTCCAGAATACCAACTTTTGAGGCAACTTGGGCTTTTGATTCGATGTACGAACCAAAGTAAAGAGTAGGCCATAAGGTGATACCAAGGAGCTCGAGGTGGTCAGTTATCGGCACGGACACAGCTTGGAAAGACCAAAATACATGACATAGACTCCGTTTAGCAGAAAATAGACACACCTGGGTCTTAGTCTCATTAGACTTTGCCAGGTTGGCATCGCCCCAATCGAAGACTGCTTGTAAGGATAGGTTCAAGATCGACCATCGCTTCTGTGTGAGACCGGATCTGCCTAGCAGTATGCTTGCCGGATGTCATATTGATGGCTTGTGCCTTAAACAGCATTAGTTATGCAGACGACATGGTCTACTGACCGGTTTGGTCTGTGGACTAATGAAGTTTTAAGCATGTATAAAAGCTATGCTCTCTGTCATGGTTTGATCTTGAGTGGATGTGTAGTCTTTCAAGTCAAGGGAAGAGTATTTTTATCGACTGTACCTTTTATTAAGCTGTAGGAAACTCCTCTTACGAAAGTCAAGCAGTATACGTATCTCAGTCATGTTGTATTCTCATACCTGAAAGGCGATGCAGATATATAGAGCGAACGGAGAGCGAACGCGAACGGATGCTGACTGGGCGGCCACGATTTTGCAGCACGTGAGGGCTGTTCGCCGGGGCATAGCGTTTTAGAGTTATAATCGATTAACAATTTTGAAAAATGTGTTTTTTGAACCAAACTTGGAGATTTTTCAATCAATAAACCTCTGTGGTCTAGTGGTCCAGCGTTGGCGTTGACCACATGAGGTCCCGCGTTCGATTCCCAGGTCGGGCACATAAAAAAAGTGTTTTTTCAGTTTTCTGAGAAACACAAAGTTGCCCGGGATTGGAAAGTGCCCGGTTGGCGATAGGCTTGCCACCTATCACATTGTGGGACCAAGTATCTTCGGCTAATCGTGGGTGCACTTGTTGTACCTCTGCCATACCGCTTCGGGGATATGGGCGTGAAGATACTTTTACTTTTTAAATTTTTCACCTCATGCGATATTTTATTACTTAGACACTGTCAAGTGGGTTTAAAAAATCAAAATTAAAATGCTCAAAAGTTAATTTTTCAAATATTAAAATTATATTGTGTTCTATAAATACACTTCATATTTTTGAAATAACTTTTCAATAACTTAAAGTGTTTGCGCGGGAATCCTAATCTCGTCCTCTTCTTCTCTTTCCTTCCTGCATCCATCATATGTTCCTCTCACTTGGAGGAAGATGGCGCCGCGGAATTGCCACACCGCATACGCTCATTCACCAGTTCGTTGGTCGACCGCATCACGAGTGATCGCATACCAGTACGCTCGCAACGTCTTGACAAAGGCCTAAACGGAACTGCTCGCGTCACGCCGCACCGCAACCGCCCGCTCGCTCGCTCGCTCGTCTCGAAACGTAGCTGGAGCCAGCTAACCGCAAGCCGAGATAAGTGCAATCCACCAGGTGAGTCCTTCATCATTCTTACCTTCCATCCTATCATACAGTCCATTGCTACAACCCGCTAGTCCCGTCGCATTTTGGTATAACTTACCTCCGCATACGGCGGGACCATAAAGTACAGTAGCGGTACGAATAGGTTCGTCAGTTTTCAAATTGATTCATTTAATAAGCTGCGAGCACATATGATCTTTTGAAAATTGTTGTACTAATGATACAGATTGTTGCATAGAAAATTATGCTTAACAGTTTGATAACATGGTTCAGACTTGCTTGCATCAACACTATTGTTGATGCAAGCAAGTCTGAACCATGTTATCGAATTATGTCCTTACTTTATCTTGTGTAAATGATTATTATCTAAAGAGATGCTAATGCTTTTTTAATTAAAATCTTTTTATTGATTTGACCTGCCATTAATATTTGTGATAAAACTATTTTCATGGTTAATGTCGCCGTTGTTATTTCTAGATTTCTAGTGTTATTCAATATTTTATTGCAAATATATATTTGCCATAAATATAATATTCTTTATTTTCGTAATGTCATAATAATGCCGAGACTTTTAAGAATTGAAGAACGAGCAGCATAATTGCCGAACATGAAGCTGGCTACAACATCAGTGAGATATCACGTCGTCTGAATGTGACCAGGGATAGTGTGAGATTCTGGATAAGGAGACACGGTGAAGAAGGCGCACTAGTAGATCATCGTAACAATAATCCTGGCCGCCATCCTATTCTCAATGCTGCACAAAAAGCTGACATGAAAAGGCAATATGAAGCAAACGGCTTTACATCAACTAATCACTGTTTTATTTGTTTTGTTTTGTTTTGTTTTGCTTTTTTGTGTAACTATAACCGGATGTTACTTTTATTATTATTATTATTATTATTATTATTATTATTATTATTATTATTATTATTATTATTATTTAAGAGCATAAAAACTATAAATTATCTTGTGGTTAGCACCACTTTTTCTAGTATATTGTTATCCTTATTATAAAGGTTGTCTGGAAGAGATCACTTTATTAGTGATAAGACCGCCTTTGTGTATCTTACTTGTATTATTTTTATGTTGTAACTTATAATGTTGTCATATATTTTGGTGCACAATAAAGAGTTATTGTATTGTATTGTATTGTACGCCTAATTGTATGGTGTTAGTCAAAGAGTGATAAGAAATGCATTACACTCGATGGGATTACATATTAAAGGCGACACGCTAATAAAGTTGCTCTTACGCCCGCTCATAAGCAAGCACGCTTAAGCTTTGCAAAAACTTATTTTAACTTTGATTGGACCACCACCACTATATTTACAGACGAAAAAAGCTTTATGTCAAACCAACATGAAAGGCTTCATTTGTGGAGATATAATAGTACGAGATATATCGACGATTATGTAGTGCCGAATTTCAATTCTGGGCGAATCTCGGTCAATATGTGGGGGTGGATGTCAGCGGATGGAGTGGGTGAGCTCGGTGTTCTCCCTTCAAGAGCAACCGCAACACATTATCTGTCTATATTGGAAGATAGTATGCTACCAAGTGTTCGCACCGTGTGTGTTTGCAGCCAATGAAGTGCTTCAGATCATCTATGTTGATGACAATGCTCGCACGCACAGCGCTCGTATTGTAAATGAGTGGTTCATCCGGCATGGTGATATAGTGGTGATTCCGTGGCCAGCAAAATCTGCAGATATAAACCCCATAGAAAATCTATGGGGTTTAATGGTTCAGCGATGGGAAAACGAAAATGAAAGGACAAAAGAGGCCATAGAAAACCACTGCCGAACTATTTGGGAAGATAAAATGACTATGAACAACTGCAATACAGAGATCCTACAGGTGCATAACCTGCTTTTTATTTAATAGACTCAGGCATTCCTTTGCGGAAAATCATAATTTAAAGAAGAAATTATGGTATTTAATTTGCAAAATTTTGTAAATTAAATACCATAATTTCGGCGTTTTAATTTTTCTAGGCTTGGAATGCAAATCGAGTACTTCATCATTTAATAAACAGGATAACTACTGGCACAACCACAACCACAACTACAACAGCCATTTAGTAATCCAAGTGAAACTTACCAATAATATGGCGGCCGCGTGCCTCGTCACTACCAGATCTAACTTGAGGCTCAGTTCCAAGACGTTCACTCCCGTGAGATCTATTATGTCGGCGTAGCCGTCCGAATAATCGTGAGACTTCAAATATTCGCAAACCTATGACATAAATATGTTTTACAAATATATCAGGTTTGTTTAACATCGCTCTGAGGATGAGCAAGCACTACTTCTTTTTTACCATAAGAGAAATTACAAAAACGAAATGCTTGCTCCATAATAATTTACAAATTCAATTTTTATAAGATCTGAAATAAATAGTTTTCCTTTCAACCCAAAATATAATTGTCTAAATGACAAGGCCAGTAAAAACGTGCCAAGATATACCACCAGCCACCAGCAATCATTACAGTCATGACAAGAGTGAAAATATTATATTTTTTATTTTTCTCTTTTGTTTGTATCTATCATAAGATAGCAAACAGGCAGAAGTCTCTCCCAATGGAAAAAGAAACCATATATACCAATACCAATATTTGGTATATACCTATATATACCAAAGATGTTATTGGTGCGTTGCTATCCGTGTGGCGGAATGGAAATGCCACATGCATAATTCTATCGCCTACTTTACCCTCCAAACCGGAACACGACAATGACAAGCATAGAAGTTGGGCAGGAATAAGTAAGGCGGTAGTATCAATTAATCGGTAGAGACGCTGTGGAACTCTATTACCAAGTAAATTCTAAAAAATAATAATATGGTAATATTGAAACAAAAACAATCAGGGGTCAAAGGTTCCATTTACATTAGGTAATTTTGATCAAAAGATGCGACAAGTAGTTATCATCTGACTTTTAATGTCCTATGATATATATCTAGTAGAATTCTAGAGCGTTACCAAGTAACATTGTCAATACTTTATTTTAAGAAAGAGTTTCCTACGAAAAATATCTCATATAACAAAAATCATATAATTACTATTTAATAAATCTCTTACCGCAGTAGTGTATTTGTAAAAGTTGACGTAGTCATTTGTTGTAAAATTATCTTTGTGTATTTTGCATATGAACAGGCGAGTATTGTCTCCATTCTGCTGCGGCATCACCGTTCCAGATCTACGACACAAGGTTTCAGATTAAATTATTTTTTTTATATAAAAGGGGGCAGGCCGGTTGGTTGATCAGCTGATAGTAAGTGATCTCCAACGCCCAAAAACAATACTACAAGTACTGCTGCTGCTCCGGATCAAGACGTGATCTTAGGAATCAAGTGAGACGTCCATAGATACCTGATAATCGTCCGAATGACAGGTTTACTGAATGTGAATCACTAGAAAATTGTAACAACCACTGTGCTAGTGGTTAGTAAGCAGTGGCTACACTTGAAGTACCACCTGCTATCGTGCCGCACGTACCGGGTATAAATAAATAAATATATATCCACGGGACAAATAACACTTACTGATCTAACCTCAAAGTAAGCAAATTATTTGCTTGTGTTATGGGTGTTAGTCAACGACACTAATACATAGAAATACATATATAAATACTAGAATATATTTAAATAGTTACTTTGAATGTTAGATTGAAGCCATGGGTTTGAGCAATGAAAATGCGTATGAGTTCATAGAAAATTATCAAACAGACTCAATTGTCTGGAACCCAAAATTAGCATAAATAAACTATTCTTTTAAAATGCATGAAGAGGCTGAGAATGAAAAGAAAGAGTTTGCCAACTACAGTGGAGGGATTAAAAAAGAGAGATTTGTTAATATCATATTATAGGATTCACTTAAATAGGTACATAAAATTGCCATAAGATAGCATCGCACCATTAACACCTTTGGTATCTGTAGGCGATGGTTGACTCTTTACATCAGGAGACCCATCTGCTTGTTTGCTATCTTATTATATAAAAAAATATAACTTTTTAAATTAGTGTGAAGTGATCTTACTAAACTAAATTATTAAATATAATTATTCCTGTTTTAATAAACACAACAAGTATTCTAACCATGAAAATAAAATCTAACTAATATATTTTAACACCACAGGAATACAACTTTTTAAATGTATACATAAATACAAACACATACCGACGCACAAATAAACACACACAGTCAAAATCATAAAGTTTTATTTCGTTCGCATGCATACAGTCACGGACATTATGTAGGTTTCATGACAAACCTGTCTTGCAAAGTGATGACTTACATTATATCGAACAGTCTACCGAAGTCACACGTGTCGTTCGAGCCTACAAAGTACTGCGGCAGTAGCGTCCTCAGGGTGCACAATTTGTCCAGCGTGGCCTTGGTCCGCTCAATGGACCCCTTGCGTCCGAGCAAACAGGTCTCCAAATAAAATGGTGCTGAAATACATCACTTCAATTTACTAATATGTGGAAGGAGCGAGTAAAGTTCTCCGAGTCTACTAGAACTATCCAGCGTTCATTTATTGTCATCGTATCAATATTTATTTAACGATGACTTGAGTATCATTTATCGGAAAGTAGGGACGAATTTTTAAATTTACAGACAATTAATATATACACGATTCATTAGTTTCACTTAGAATGTAATTCGAGCTCAAGACTTGACTAGTTTTTATCAACAAACCAAATTTTAGATTTGACTTGACAGTACAGTCTACATCGATTCTTATATGACTTTTACTGTTAATTAATTATCACAAAATAGTTTTTCTCTAGAATAATAACGCATTATATAACTACTGTACTACAAGTGAAACCATTTCAAATTAGCCTCTAATGATTTAGCTGAACAATCAATACCTCAGTACTTTAAAATAAGATTTTTTTTTTTTTTTTATATCATAAGATAGCAAACAAGCAGATGGGTCTCCTGATGGGAAGAGTCAACCATCGCCTATAGACACCAAAGATGTTAATGGTGCGTTGCTATCTTGTGGCGAGGTCTAATGCCACATGCATAAGTTTACCGGCTACCTTACCCTCCAAACCGGAACACGACAGCGACAAGCACTGACGCTATTGCGGCAGGAATAGGTAAGGCGGTGGTACCAGACCCGGGCGAGACAATGCAGAACTCTACCACCTAGTAGTAGTAGTCTACTTTATTTTTTGATCAGTATCTACACAAAAGCGACTCGCACTATGAAGAGCTCTAGCAATTATCTAAACTAATATTATAAATGCGAAAGTTTGGATGTTTGGATGTCTGGATGGAAGGATGTTTGTTAATCACGGTTCATCAATAAATCAGTTTTTTATTCCAAACTACTAAACGGATTTAATAAAATTTTGCACACAGGTAGACGATGACCTAGAAAAGCACAGAGGCTACTTTTTATCTCGAAAAAATTAGATGTTAATGATGCTGTAAAACCGTTTGGGTGTGAACAATAGAAATTAAATATACGTGAACTGGAAGTACAAGGAGTTTATTTGTAATACCTACTTAAAAATGCAGTTTCACCAAGTGCCGACGATGGAAAGTATCCAAAACGAGACGTTCCTGTAGGATTAACTAAAGAGTTTTATAATGTAGCGGGCTGCACGCTGCAGCTAATGTTGAATAACAACATAATTTGCGGTGAAAAGTTATTACAACCAATTACATAATTACCAGAAACACTTAAACACTACCTAATATAATAGATTCTAAAACTCAAAAATAATTTGAAAATTTGGAGTAGATATTGTATAAAACGTTTTTACTTATTTTGTTTTAGAGCAATATTTAAACAAAATGACCGTGTTTTTGCTTAAAGCTCTAAGAAAACTTCCCAATTAGTTAACAGAGTACAATGTGGGCATTATCCAACTTCATTGATGGTTTGGTGGGGCGTTAGCTGCGAAGGAGTGACTGAGTCATATTTAACGCTCCGACTTCATCAGAGCTGAAGACTGGCCGTCACCTGGTTCCGATCTTAATCCGCTGGATTATGATTTATACTCAGTTTTAGAGAGTATGGCTTGCTCTAAATGCTATGATAATTTGGAGTTTTAAAATAATATATAGTACGATTGTCAGTGAGATATTTTCCCATCTTATAAATAGTGTAAGGTCATAAAAATTGAACAGACGCTCATTTAAATAAAACTGCAATTTTTCCAGGTAGTTCTTAAAAGACGAATTAATGGACAAACACTGCCATCGAAACTATTATGTGGTAGAGTGCCGCAACGCCTTGCCTAGGTTTGGTACCATCACTATACCTATTCCTGCCATAAATCCGTCAATGCTTGTCACTGTGAAACCTTGTCACACAAAACTTTATGCTGATAGGCCATGGTTGTCACTTTCTATTACTAGAACCGACTGTTTGTTGTTATTTTATGATAAAAATTCTTAGATTTGTAGCCACACAAATCAAAACCCTGTATCAAGGTCATTTGAATGGAATATTTTGCTTATCTGCTCTGCATAATCTATTGCATGATCAAAGTTCACACCTATTTAAATATTCGTGGTATTTCGAAACTAAACTATATGTACGATCCAAATCGTACATCAAGCATTTTTAGGATTTTTAGGAGTAAGCGTTTGTGATGCGGTCGTTATTCATTAATTTTATTTTATTGAATTCAGTTCGTGTTGATCTATCAAGGCAATCGCGCGTGCTCGCATATCCGGGTCATTTGATTATATCAAGGAATAATAAATATCAACATCATTATCAAGTTAATAGTTTCATTACAACTTATCAAGTAAAGTGTGTAGAGTAAATCAAGGACGCTACACTATAACTTGTCGGCCACAGGAAATAACTTGTAATTATAATAACTATGTAATAATATTCGGGGCAATAAAAATCTTGATCATTTGGTTAGCGACACTGACTTCGTAATCGACGGAGCTCAGGTTCGATTCTTTACGAGGTCAGTCATTTATGTGATGAACGTAGATATTTATATTTCTGGGTTTAGTTGTTTATTATATACATATATTCCAACATTTATATCTATGGGCAGTATAATATTAAAAAGTTTCATGAACGATTATCAAGTTTAAGTTTTAATGAAGTTTTTACAAAGCGAAACTGTGAAGAAGCATTTATTGAATTTCGTGATTTTTTGAGTTTTACTGTTATTTTTTGAGTTATGTTTTCCTAAGATCCATGTAAAATTTTTAAATTTCTAAAATGTTCCAAGATAAAACGCCAGTTGTACCTTAATTATCGTCATGCTCAATCTAATAGAAAAGAAATTATTATATTTAAATATTTACTTTATAGGAAAATTTTGTTTAAATGTATATTAGAATGACAAAAACAGTCGTCTTTGAAATATACATATTGAAAATTCCATTAATAAACGTAAAGCTGCATGGAATCTGATTAAAAGTACATTTCAGAATAAAATAAATTTTAGAGAAATACAAAGGATCAAAATTTCTGAACAAAAGAAATAATTTTTTTTCCGTCACAACTCTTGGGTAGGCAGGCATAGACGGGTATATCGATATTAGTAACCATCGTCCGCTCGACACAAAATTATTACTTTCTTTTGCCCAATAGTGTAAAAATTAATTGTTAAATTAATAAGCCCCCCAAAATCCATCTAACCTTACACCCGAGTCGACCACCAGACCTCGTGGGTGGCGGGTGTCGTGTGTTAATTTGCCCATATAATGTATAAACGTACTCAAATGAAAACCCAGGTCTTTGTGAAAACCCTACAATACTAATCAGCTAACACGAAAGATATGCAAAATGGCGGTCTTATCGCTTATGAGCGATTTCTGCCGGACACCCAGCAAGGTTAAGGAAATTTTGGGCAACAAAAGTCCAAATTTTCAAATTCAAATTCAAATTCTTTATTTGCACAAAATAGGGTTGGAAAAGATTTTATAATGCCAGATAAATGGCTTGCAAATTTATGACTTCAGATTATTGTTATATACTATTTAAGAAAAACTCATATTTTTTACATTTAAATACCTAAATAAATTATTAAAAAGTAGACAGTAACAAATTTCAAATAAATAGTATTGAAAAAAATATATAATTGTATTTAATGTTAAGAGATTACAAAAATGTTTATTTTAAAAAAAATGTCAAAATGAAATAAAAATTATGTTCTACCAATTCGTATTATAATAATATTTTTGTCATTGTCATTATATAGTTTTATACTTCAATTAGTCAATGGCACTGTAATAACATTTTTCGCATATTCCAGATAGTACCTTCCAGATAAATAAGTATGTATTGCTTCCGAAGGTAGGTAATAATTCCGAAAATAGACGAGTAATTTTAATGCGAATGATGCTGCGGATGTAAACGGCTGGAGCTATAACCGTAATTAGTGTTAATTAATCATAGCGTACAGGTTTGTTCCTGGTACTATTACATTAACATTAATGTTCTGAGTTTTGATTCTACAAAAAAATTGCTTCAGAAAATATTTAATGTTAACCTAAACAATGCTGGGACGGAATATTAATAGACAACAATTATTCGTCTCTTCTGACGATAAGATTCTTTATAACATAAGATAGCAAACAAGCAGATGGCTCTTCTGATTGAAAGAAAAACCATCCCCTATACACACCCCAAAGATGTTAATGGCGCGTTGCTATCCATGATGTGGCAATGCCACATGCATAAGTCTACTGGCTGCTTTACCCTCCAAACCGGAACACGACAATGACAAGCATTGACGCTAATGCTGCAGGAATATGTAAGGCGGTGGTACCAAATACCATTAACGATAATAACCGTTGCTTTCAAACACCGAATGTGCTAGTGACGTGTGATTTGGTTCTACCCACGTACACTGGTTTATTGGCTACCCCGGGACCCTCCCAACTGGAACACGGCTGTGACAAGCAGTGACGATATGTTATAAAAATCCATACTAATATTATAAATGCGAAAGTAGCAAGTCTGTTTGTCTGTCTGTCTGTTTGTCCACCTACATACAGTAGCCCTATGGGTGAATCATCTATTGACGTCACACTTTCTAGTGCGTACGTTCGTTTGAATAACTGGCGCGTGATTCCAGATACGTCTTGTAGTGACCATCGTTTGATTGTGTTCGAGTATAACCCACTATTACCTGTGAGGTCGGAATCTAATACGATTGATTATATATATATAACGCTAAATTTGCTAACTGGAATCTCTTCCGACATTTATTTTCTGCACATGCCAAAGATTTCACTCGCCATTCATTAACAGTGTCAGAACAATCAGAAATAATGTCTGATACTTTTACCTACTGCGCGGATATTGCTATAGGTCGTCATTCAAAAATAAAAACTCAAAAGTGTGAATGGTGGAACGACAGCTTAGTTAAAAAACGGCAAGACTTTAGGAAAGCTAGACGCCACCTTAATAAATTTAAGCGCCGTCGTTTGGAAGGTGACGAATATGTTAAAGCTCTTGCTAATTCAAGAAAGACCCGATCACACTATCGAGCCGCCACTGCATTAGCAAAAAGAAATTTTCTGCTAAAAATTACGGATAGATTAGAAAAAGAAGGCCCTTGGTCTTCTATGTATCATGAAATCAAAAATCGTACGAAAAATAATTTATCTTTTTATAATAATATTAAAATTAACGATACCTATACGCTTAGCTTAGAGGAGACAGCGAACGCTCTTTTACATACGTTAATTCCGGATGATAATCTAGAGCGCGATAACGAATATCATCGTGAAATTAGATCGCAAGTTGACGTGATACCTGTGTCCCCCATGTCGAGCCTTGTAACGTTAGACGAACTTTTAAATACCGTTAACAACTTACCATCGAAAAAAGCCCCCGGAGAGGATAAAATCTCAAATTATATGATAAAACATGCGTGTTTAGCGGCCCCGGACTCTATTTTAAAAATAATAAATCGTTGTATTGCTGAAGGAGTTTTTCCCAAAATATGGCGCCAAGGATATCTTAAAATTATTCCAAAGTCCGGTGACAAGCCTACGGATGACCCTAAATCTTATCGTCCCATTACACTTCTGCCGTCCTTTGGTAAACTGTTAGAAAGATTGATAGTTCCTCGACTTCTACCACGAGGGCCCACGTTCAATAAACAACAGTTTGGATTTACCGCCGGAAAATCCACTATCGATGCAGTGCTGTCTATGAGAAAAATGGTAGAATTCTCACGAAATAATTATGTTGTAGGTATTTTTTTGGATATTTCTGGTGCTTTTGACAACGCTTGGTGGCCGATGTTATTGTTGAAATTAAAAACAAGGGGGTGTTATTCAAATATATATAAGCTAATTAAATCGTATCTAGAAAACGGTCATACGAAATTGCAGCTAGGGCATTACGCAGTGTCTAAACGCCTTACTCTAGGTTGCCCTCAGGGATCAGTACTTTCACCATATCTATGGAACTTAGGATTTGACGATTTATTCTCATTAGCCTTGCCGGAAGGATGCTCGCTTATAGGTTATGCAGACGACGTTGCTTTAATGATACAAGCTAACACACGAGCGCAGTTAGAGTCGCTGGCTCACACTAGTCTTAATTTGATCATCAACTGGGGCTTGAGAAATCGTTTAAGCTTTGCGCCTCATAAAACGTTTTACTTAATATTAAAAGGTTCGCTCCTATCATCTCCCAGTATAAAAATAAATAATACCACAATAAAGAGAAAAGAATCGGTAACATATTTAGGTTTGGTCATAGAAAAAAATTATACTTTTATAAATCATATTTACTATATCGGTGAAAAGGCTAAACGGAATTTCTTATCCTTTGCGGGCATATCTACCTCGACATGGGGTTTAACGTTTAACACTTTAAAGATAATTTATAACGCCACGTATTTAGGTTGTATCTGTTATGCTTGTCCAGCGTGGGCTGATAAAGTTACGAGTGGTGCCATCCGGCGCAAACTACTTCAAAATCAGCGTCTAGCACTAATATTTCTATACAAAGCATATCGCACTGTAAGCTCCGAAGCTTTACCCGTTTTATCAGGCGTCTTACCATTAGATTTAGAAATTCAGCGTCGGGCTTCAATGTATTTCAATTCTAGGAATTTCACTAACCCAGAATTTATCAACTCGCAAGCCCAAACAAAAATACGTTGCCTTTTTAATCCCGTAATCGACGTTAGTAATGAATTAATTGATGAATGGCAGTCGCGTTGGTCTTGTTCAACTAAAGGACGGCATTTATATAACTTTTTCCCGTGCATCCGAGATCGCTTAAGTAAAACTTGGATAGAAATAGATCATTGTGTTGCACAGTTTCTCACTAGCCACGGTAATTTTAAAGCTAAATTATTCTCGTTTAAATTAGTTCCTTCTCCCTTTTGCGAGTGCTCTACATTAAACTGTAAATATGAACAAACTGCACATCACATTCTTTGGGAGTGTAATCTTTGGCAAAACGAACGTCGTCAAATGCTTGATAGTATCCAATGTATATCCGGTGTAATTTATTACTCCGATCTTGTGGGTACACGTGGGAACTTCCGTGCCTTCAAACGATTTTGTCACACTTACTACTGGAAGCAAAATTAAGTAGGCCATTCTGGTAGGTCCCTAATTTCCAAACTCCGTGGTGCAATAGCAATCAGGCTTAACCTGATTGTAAAAGTCTCATTTCGTAGCATTTTTATACTTTTAACATTTTGCTGTCTCCTGCTAAAAAGGGAGGGAAACAGGATGTATTTTCCTACTCCTCCTATATACTTCTGATTAATTTCGTTGCGGGATCCAAGACAGCTTAGCTTTTCCCCAGGGCACCCTGAGCTCGCAACTCAGAGGTTATCAGGACGGTTGCCGCTGTTGATTCTGGTTTACAGAAGTTACAGTGGTGGGAACGAGAGGTGGGCCCATTGCCCTTAAAAAAAAAAAAAAGTCTGTTTGTCTGTCTCTTCTTCACGCTTAAGCCACTGAATCGATTTGGATAAAATTTGGGGCTAAGATAGTTTTTAAGCTATTGCATAGCTTCTATCGCGGGCCTTGAGCGTGGAGACCGAATCCAGAAATTCCGTAACGCAAAAAACCTAACACCCCCCACTCCGAGCGGCATCCATTCCATCACATAGTATAAAACAAAGTCGCTTTCTCTGTCTGTCCCTATGTCCCTATGTCCGTATGTATGCTTAAATCTTTAAAACTACGCATCGGATTATGATGCGGTTTTTTTAAATAGATAGAGTGATTAAAGAGGAAGGTTTATATGTATAATAACATTCAATATATTGTAGAAGAATACTGCAATTTTTGAGTTTTCTGATGTCATGTCGTAAATAATTATATTTTTTTCCGCTTACATTGCAAACCCTACGAGATTTATCAAAATAATGTACTAAGTATTTGTACACCTTGAAAAAGTCTACAGAAAACTCCGCGATGGTATATGTCTATCTCTTATGGATAACCCACAATAGCATTTTTTTGTCATTTACTTTTTACGAGAAATAATGGCTTTTTTTTCGAAGCAATTTTAAGCAATACAGACCTAACCCTTATCCAATTAAATACCTTAAATATATTGTTGATTTGATATAGATTAATACGGCCGTTTACAGTATGTAATTTAACTGAATATTTTCGAAAAAATTACAGATTTAAAATGCAGGGGAATAGCGGTTCCGGGCTTACGGGCCTGTGGCAGCGTGCGCGCGGTATGTTCTGTTAAACCGCTGGGAAACACGTTTCCCACAATTTTCGCATAAATAAATATAGAACTGCAGCTAAAAACCAACATTTAGTACATTCTTTTTTTTAAACTAAATATCACCATATAAAAATCATGTCGAATAGTAGAAATAGTATTAACAATTTATTTGTTTTAGAGATTTTTTAGCCTGTTTTCGGAATTTTATATGATCAAGTAAAGTATATTCTATCATGTAATAAGTTAGCACATTCCTTAGATAATATCTTCAGGTATATCGTATAATTTTTGTAAAATTGTTATTTAACAATTAATGTAAAAAAAACGTAATTTAGCAAACCAGTTTTTAACTTCCCACTACGTATGTAGATAAGGAAGTTACTGATTTTACTCCGATTTTCGAAAATCGAGTTTTCAGCAGATGTAAATTTTTTGAGGTCCTAGGAATCTTTTCCGACTATTTTCACGATGACGTCAGTATGTCTGTATGTATGTACGTGTGTGTGTGTTTGTGTCTATGCTTATATTTTTTACTCTTTTGAGCTTAAAATACCTTAATTTAGAGAGAAGAGAATGGTCAACTATATATCGCTCTTTCAAGAGGTTACTCTTGAAAGAGCGATGTATAGTTGGCCATGTGACGCGATGTGCGATGACGATCAGTATTTCAGTATGTATGTGTGTGTGTGGGTGTGTGTGTGTGTATGTATGTAAACATCTCATAACTGTTTAACGGCTAGACCGATTGAAACGCGGTTGATGGAATTCGATTGGATTACGCTCAACTTAGATTTCCTGAAAATTTGAACCGATTCGATCCAGGAGATTAAGAGAAATTGTAAAAAAAAACACCAAAAAAAATTTTGACTAACTTCCAGATTTATGTACCGATTGAGTAAAAAAACTAATCAGCTCTATTCCTCGAAAAACTACGTCTAATACATAAATTGCATCAAAATCGGTTTATCCGTTTGGGAGTAATCGTTGACGAAAAATTTTGAAAAAGTGTTTTTTCGAAATTTTTCTGTTTTTTTGGTGTTCTACGATATCTTAGTACTAAAAAACTACCTCAAATGCCGTTTCAAAAATTAAAATCGAATCTAATTCTCAAAACTAAAAAGCTATACTTTTCAATTATTAAAATTACGTTGTTTTTAGCAAACTTACTTAATTTTTTTAAATAACTTTCAAGTTAATTTACCGATTGACTTAAAAATATTATCAGTTTTTGTTCTTTAAAAACTACGTCAAATACCGTTAATGTAATTAAAATCGGTCAATTTGTTTGGGATTTATCAATGAAGAAAATTAAAAATAAAATGTTTTTTGACATAGCATCGAAATTTTTCAACCAAACGATTATTTAGCTAAAACAATATTTTAGATCTCAAAAATTGAGATGAATGCCATCATCGTTTTCAAATATACAGCTTTTCAAAAATTTATAATACTGCCATTTTTAACAAAATAGGTGTTTGAACTGAAAAATCTATGCTTATATTTTTAACTCTTTTGAGCTTAAAATACCTTAATTTATTGAAAAGTTTCAGGGATGGTCCGTAGGGTCAACCATTTACACATTTTTTCCCGTTTGCTCGCCTCGCCTTATAAATCGCAGGGTCAGACCTTCAATGTTGCAGGCTTAGACTTGAGCGTTGACTGTGTTTCACATGGCCAACTATATATCGCTCTTTCAAGAGTTAACTCTAAAGAAAACATGTTTGTATTGTCTAATGGCAAGAAAGCTGTAAACATTGTATATAAAGACTTTCTGTAATATATTAATTGTAAAAATAAAAAAAAATAGGTAAAAATGTAAAAACTAAAAATGTAGTACCTATATGAATTTAGAAATTCCAAACATAGCAGGAAATTTTCATGGTATAGGGAAAGGGGAATTGTTTTACTCCAAATTTAAGGGCCACGGGCAGTAATGAATAAATCAAAACTACTGGATCGATTTTAATTATTTTTTTCCCGTGCGAAGCCGGGGCGGGCCGCTAGTCTATCAATAAATACCAGAACTTTTAATGACGTTTTGAAATATCACGCTTGTCTCTTTAGTTCAGCAACCCGCCTTTAGGTGGCATTGGTTGTATTGGAAAACTACCGTAATCATATATATAATTGTAATTGCATAAGTTGATAAAAAATGCTATGCAATAGCTGTACCGCGGCAGTCTCTGAGTGCCACACGTCTTTTTTTATATATTATAAGATAGCAAATAAGCAGATGGGTCTCCTAATGGAAATAGTCAACCATCGCCTATAGACACCAAAGATATTAATGGTGAGTTGCTATCTTGTGGCGAGGTCTAATGCCACATGCATAAGTTTGCCGGTTACCTTACCCTCCAAACCGGAACATGACAGAGACAAGCACTGACGCTTTTGCGGCAGGAATAGGTAAGGCGGTGGTACTAGACACGAGAGAGACAATGCAGAACTCTTCCACCTAGTAGTCGCGATGGTAGTGACTCATACACACTCAATATTGACCTCTCGGGAGCTAATCCCGAGAGATCAATATTGAGACCCGAGAAAGGACATAGGATAGTTTATATCCCAGATATCCTTCGGGAATGGGAACTATGCAAATAAAACCCCGGGACTGTCAACTTTTCAAAGCACGGTAATAAAGAGTAACTTTTCTAAAAGGGAAATATTTCTAAAAGGAAAGTAGCCTACTTTCATTTCTCATTCTCGAGTCGGGCAATTAAAAAAATAGTTTTTTCAGTTTTCTGGTAAAAACAACGTTCTTCGGGATTGGCTATGTGTCCGGTTGGTAATAGGACATAAACTACTAGTTTTTTAGTAGGTGGTAGAGTTTCCGACGTCTCTGTTGGGTATTTGGTACAACCACCTTTACTTAGACCTGACGCGATAGCGTCAATAGACGCCACACACAATACATGTGGCATTGTCATCTAATGGTGTTTAATATAATGCACAGCATTATATTATAGTGCGCTTTAATGCTCGACGTAGAGCGTACTGTTACATCCCTATTTTCCATGCAATAATGCTGAAGTGCATATAAGCTGGATAGTCAGCAATATATAGGTATAAATACTCGCTGTTTCCCAAATATTCTTCAGTTAGATATTCTCTAGCCTAAACGCTGCCCAGCTACGGACCTGGTTTCTGCCCGCCGGCCTGGACACAGCGAATAGACTAGTGCTATATCCATACTCCGGGTCGCAATAACCCTTCACAAGGGAACCGCGAAAAAGTGTGATCCAAGTTAGAGTGTTTATAGTTAAAGTCCCATTAGTTAGTAATTGTAGAAAGTGAAATAAATAACTTGTGTTCCGAAAAAGTGCTTTTTTTTTATAAGTGCTCGGAGGCGCAACCTAACATTGGTGTCAGAAGAAAAGGGGATTGATATTCCCTTGGTCGCCTACTCCTGACGACGACCATCACCTCTACAACAAGGGCTAACTAAGCGTCTGGCCACCTGCTGTCTCCGCCGTCTCACTGACGCTCTAAAGATCGCCGCCGACACCGTGGACTCTACGTTACCTGTCATCTAAGCCGCATAGTGCGTGAGGGTTATCTGCCCAGCACCAGGCTATACGCTGCCAAGGTTATAACGAAATATTCCAAAACACGTAAATAACTCGCACTTCGCATCGACCCGTAACTGCAACGCTGCAAATTCCATCGCCGCATCACCTCACCAGTAATAAGACGCCGCTGACTCAATTCCATGTTCTACATACTACTGTTATCGTGAGTGTTTGCCTGTATTATAATAATTTATTATTTTTGCCATAATTTTGCGTTTGGATTATTTTTTCATTTCAAGTTTCAAGTCCGTTTTATACAAATTCCAACCTAAATCTTATTAAATATATGTTCACGCCGTATCACTTATACCGTAGTTAGAGAGAGAAACCATTGTGTATTTTAACATTTTATCAATCTTATCAAATATATCTTCACGCCGTATCACCTATACCGTAGTTAGAGAGAGAAACCATTGTGTCTTATCGAATATATCTTCACGCCGTATCACTTATACCGTAGTTAGAGAGAGAAACCATTGTGTATTTCAATATTTTACTAAGCCTATCGAATATATCTTCACGCCGTATCACCTATACCGTAACTAGAGAGAGAGGATTAATTGTGTATTTTAATATTTTGCTATATAAACGGCCTAAAAATGGTAAATGAAAAGAAAAACGTCCAGTCGACATCTAGTTTACAAAGCGTGGGTATGGAAGAGCTAAGTTTCTCTATCCTCACGAAATTTGTCAAGTCATTTGATGGGGATAAAACAAAATTGTCTCCTTTTCTAAGAAATTGCGAGAATGCATTAAATTTAGCCTCTCCCTCACAACAAAACATACTCTTTAAGTATATTTTGTCACAATTAGAGGGCAAAGCTGAAGCAGCTTGTTCTCTAAAAATATTTGATAATTGGCATGAATTTAAACAGTTTCTAAAATCAACATTTGGGGAAACCAAACATCGCGACCATCTATTACTAGATCTGCAAAATTGTAAAATAAAACCAGGTGAATCCGTTACCCAATATAGTTTACGTTTGGAAACTTACCTAACTCGGTTACAAACAGACATAACACATTCGACTCAGGACGCTAGCGAAATAAAAGGCCGGATTGCCAGTACCGAAGACCTGGCACTCCACACATTTTTATTGGGGCTCCCTGGTGACATCTCTAATATTTTGAGATGTCGAAACCCATCAAACCTGCATGAGGCTATAAACCTTGCTTGCCAAGAGGAAAAGCTGCAAAATTATATAAAATCCTCGCGGCATGAAACAAAACCTAGATGCAGAATATGTCATAGGGTAGGGCATTCAGACAAAAACTGTTATCAAAACAGACCACAACGTCCTATCCTTAATCTTTCCCAAGGCCCATCGCTTAATCAACACCGTCCTTTTCCTAATGCATTAAATAATTCACCAGTTGTATGTCGATATTGCAAAAACCTAGGTCATAATATTAATCAATGTAAGAAACGGCAATATAATAATTCGCGACAGAGACATATTCCTAATTCTCAACAACAAATTAATAACTTCACAGAATTAAGCAATAACGATAACGGAAACAATTTTACCTATAATCTTCCTGATTCTATTTATACAAATTCTCATTTAAATGACGCTAATCTAAATTTAAACTAAAGATGATTCCGGTTCCGCGTCGTACGGAATCGCCTAAACAAACCGACGCTTTCGATGTATTACAAAAATCTAATAATTTTGTTAGGCCCACTGTGCCTGCTAATTATACTAATTATCCTAAATCTAATATTGTTACTACATCCACTGTATCTTTTAATCCTACTATTTCTGAGAAACCTGAGGATTTTCCTAATGCTAATTCTACTAATTCTACTAAATCAACTATACCTACTAAATCTACTAATCCTACTAATTCTACTAAATCTACTAAGTCTAGTAAATCAACTATACCTACTAAATCTACTAATCCTACTAATTCTACTAAATCTACTAAGTCTACTAAATCTACTAAACCTACTAAATCTATTGAATCTACTAATTCTAATTCTTCTAAATCCACTGAATCCACTGCATCTCTTACATCTACTAAATCTACTAAACCTACTAAATCTATTGAATCTACTAATTCTAATTCTTCTAAATCCACTGAATCCACTGTATCTCTTACATCTACTAAATCTACTAAACCTACTAAATCTATTGAATCTACTAATTCTAATTCTTCTAAATCCACTGAATCCACTGTATCTCTTACATCTACTATATCTAATAAACTCACCGACTCTACTATATCTGACATGTGTATCGAAATCCCTAAATTTTCTATATCTAACAATACTCAACTAATTACGAATAACCCAGACAGTTATTCTAATATTCATGAAATCCATTATAATAATAAAACACATTTGCCACACATATATGTTAAATCAAAATATTCAGATAAATTGTTAGTTTTATTAATCGATTCGGGTGCAGGTATATCACTAATAAAACGATCATCATTACAAATTCAACCAGAATTAATTCGCGAAACCATACAATTTAAAGGAATCGAAAAGGGTACTAAATATTTGAATAGTCTTGGTCATTTTAATTTAGATTTTATATTATCAAATAATAATACTATTCTTAGTAAATTTCACTTAATACCTGATTGTGTTAACATAGAATTTGATGGTATTATTGGAAACGATTGCCTTAAGTTTCATAATTGTAACATAGATTATAAAAATAAAACCTTAGAGATAAACAATTATTTAATACGAATTCATTTTACTAAGCCTAAATATACTGTTCCAGCTCGATCCGAAATGGTCATCGAGTGTAATGTTTTAAATCCAGAAGTAATAACTGGTTACATAAATAAATGCGAAATTCAAAAAGGCGTATATTTATCTCGCTGTCTCGTAACTATTAAGGAAAATAATCACGTCAATGTTTCCATTCTAAATACTAATAATAATGATGTTTTAATTAAACCATTATGTTTAGAATTAATTCCTTGTGATTTATTAAATAACTCATCAGAACCTATTAATTCTGTAACCTTTACTAACTCAAATAATCACTGTTCACCTGCAGATAGGTGTTCAAATGTCTTGAAACAAATAAGAACTTCACATCTTAACCTTGAAGAATCGGAAGCTCTACTAAATCTGTGTTCAGAATATTCTGATTTATTTTACTTAGATGGAGATACTTTAACTTGTACAAATACTGTAGAACATGAAATTAAAACTACTAGCTCACAACCTATCCACGTTAAGACATATAGATACCCTGAGTGTCATAAAGAAGAAATCAATAAACAAATACAAAAAATGTTAGATCAAAAAATAATTAAACCTTCTAACTCTCCTTGGTCTTCTCCAATCTGGGTCGTCCCAAAAAAGCAAGATGCTTCTGGCCAAAAGAAATGGCGCATAGTAGTTGATTATAGAAAACTCAACGACATCACTGTTGGAGACGCCTATCCTATTCCCAACATTACAGACATACTAGACCAGTTAGGACATAGTAAATACTTTACCACTCTCGACCTGGTGTCAGGTTTCCACCAAATTAAAATGAGTAAAGACGACTCCCCTAAGACAGCCTTCTCCGTTCCTAATGGTCATTTCGAGTATACAAGAATGCCATTTGGCTTAAAGAATGCACCTGCGACCTTTCAAAGACTTATGAATACTGTTCTCTCCGGTCTCCAAGGTCTGCACTGTTTTATTTACCTGGATGACGTCATAATCTATTCCCACTGTCTCATTTCTCATATTGATAAACTCAAGCTAGTATTCGAAGCACTCCGCAAACATAACCTCAAGTTGCAGCCTGACAAATGCGAGTTTCTACGACGAGAAGTCGCATATCTAGGCCATGTCATAACTGACAAGGGTGTGTCTCCTAACCCCGATAAGGTAAAAGCCGTGTCAGAATATCCTACACCAAGAACTCCAAAAGAGATAAAGTCTTTTCTTGGCTTAATAGGATATTATCGTAAATTCATTAAAGATTTTTCTAAGATTACTAAGCCCCTAACTTCATTATTAAAGAAAGATACGGAATTCAACTGGACAGACAAACAGGAAGACTCTTTTAACAAACTAAAACTAATGCTAACTAATGCCCCTATCTTACAATATCCAGATTTTTCAAAGGAATTTATACTCACGACTGATGCCTCTAACTATGCCATAGGAGCTGTTCTGTCCCAAGGCGAAATCGGAAAGGATTTACCTATCGCATTCGCATCCCGAACTTTAAATCGTGCTGAAGGAAATTATAGCACAACAGAGAAAGAACTGCTAGCTATAATTTTTGGTACTAAAACTTTTAGACCGTATCTATACGGTAGGAAATTTAAAATAATAACGGATCATCGTCCCCTTATCTGGCTGTTTAACTGTAAGGACCCAAGCAGCAAATTAGTAAGGTGGCGCTTAAAGTTAGAAGAATACGACTACGAAATCGTATATAAAGCGGGAAAACTAAATAGTAATGCCGATGCTCTCTCCCGTCCTCCGATTCATGCAATTGACGATATAGATACCATCACCTATGAGACCTTTATGCGTAAAAGATCGAGTCCAACGGTCTACGATACGATAATCACTGAAACAAATCAAAACCTTTTAAAAACACAGTGCAAAGCAATTGCTTATCCAACGTCTGTCGATCTCGATAATTCAAACCCCTATTGCGAAGACATACTTAATCTATTAGAAGACAAAGAATCATTCTTATCATCCGAAAAGGAATTATATACTGTCAAGTCTTCTACGATAAAAGACAAAACGTTTTTTCACATGTTCATAAAAGTCCATCACTTTGATTCCGCTAGCTACAAGGACATATTTAAGGTCCTTAAGGACTTAAGAAATAACCTTATAATTTTTCATTCTGAATTAAATGAAATTGCTATTTCCGACTTTTCTAATCCCTTTGATAACTTAAGGTTCATTTTAATTTATGATATGATATCTTTCATATTTCACAATACTGGTATCAAGATTAATGTTTATCACAATAAATTGATTTATCCTAATCCAAGTGAAATACCCACCATACTTAAAGATAATCATGATTCACCTATTGGTGGTCATATGGGTTCTTCACGCCTATATAATAAATTAAAAGAATCCTATTACTGGAAAAATATGAAAAACGACATCGAGACATATGTAAAACACTGTCCCAAATGCCAACAAAATAAAGCATTACGCGCTTGCAACAAAGCCCCTATGCGAATCACTTCTACTTCCTCTGAACCTCTCCAAAGAATATCCACCGATATAGTCGGTCCCTTACCTGAATCCGGTCCTGAAAAATATAAATACATCGTTACCTTTCAAGATGACCTAACCAAATATTCAATGGCTTATCCTATTACTAATTCGACAGCTGAAAAGACAGCTGACTGTCTAATTCAATTCATTTGCCACTTCGGAATCCCTAAGACCCTTTTATCCGATCAAGGTGTTCATTTCATTGCTGATGTGTATAAACAAATAACATCTTTGTTTAAAATTAAACACCTTTTTTCTACTCCTTACCATCCCCAAACTAATGGTGCTCTCGAAAGAAGCCATGCTACTCTGAAAGAGCACTTGAAATCCTACGTTAATGACAATCATAGTGACTGGCATAAATTCCTTCCAACTGCTATTGTCTCCTATAATACATCAGTACACTCATCCACAAATTTTACTCCCCATGAGTTACTGTTCGGCTGTAAGCCTCATATTCCTAGTTCCCTCTATGATATTGATCCAACAGTAACATATCCTGACTATGTCAAAATGCTAAAACAAAAACTAATTAATACTCGTAACATAGCCAGAGAAAATATACTTCGAAGCAAAGAGAAATCTAAAATCTATTACGACAAAGACACGAGAAATGTCTCTTACAAAATCGGAGATATGGTTTACTTAAAACAACATCACAGATTACGGAAAGCCCTATCCAGTATATGGAAAGGCCCATACAAGATAATTAAGATTCACAATAACAATAACGTCACTTTACTTATAAATCGTAGACATGTAAGACATCATTTCGATGAAATCAAATTAGCCCATAATAAACCAATTTGCTCATCGTCAAATTCAAATACGGCTATGACTCCCTTAGATATGCCTATTTTAGATTAATTAACTTTTTTAGCGATTTTCTTTATATTTTAGATGTTATATTATTCTTAACTTTTTGTTTACTACATATTTACTATAAGCAACTCATTATATATTATTATAAGTTCTACTATTTCTTCTTTTAACAATACTATTTCCAAACTAAATTCAAATGAAAACATTTTTAATGATAATATTCAAAATCTAGGGAAAATTTTAGACACTGTTTCGACAAATGCCAATAAATTAGAGGTAGTTTCTCATCTATCAATGGTGTTCAGTGCCTTGGAAAGCTCTCTAATGATACTCAATTTTAGTTTACGAGATCTTATTGATGCTATTCTATTTGGGAAACAAAACATAGTTCATCCATCAATACTAAGTACTATGCAACTAAAACAATGACGTTATTCCAAACCTTCCGTTACACTTAAACCTTGATAATGTTCATAAAATCGTAGATATTTCTGAAATTTCTTCTTTCATTAGCGATAATAAACTAATTTTTTGTTATTAAGATTCCTCTAGTTGCATCTTTTGTAGATTATACACTGTATCATATTTATTCGCTACCAACCCCACATGATATCCATAATCCTAACACTTTTGCTTTAATTAATCCATCCGCAAAGTTCTTGGCAATAACACAAGATAAATTATTATATTCCACGCTACAAGACCTAAGTGAGTGCAAAGTGATAAACGGCAATTACTATTTGTGCAAACTAGGAAATATACAATCTAGTGTCGGAAATCCAATTTGTGAAGTGATTATTCTAACCGAACACGTTAAAGGTATCCCAAACTCTTGTAACTATAAGACTATTGTTGGTGAAATAGATATATGGCAAAAACTTAATAATAATATGTGGATATATGTGCAATCAGATGTAACAAAATTGTTTATTAATTGTAATGGTAGTATTAATGATTATGATATAATTGGCACAGGCATTATGAAATTGCCAAAATATTGTAAGGCTTATCATAAGTTATTTCAGTTCATTCCATCCCAGGAGTTTGAAATTAAAGTCTATATTCCACATCCAAATTTTAACATAATAGAAGATGATTGTTGCTCAAAAACAAAGTTGAATCAAACTATACCATATCTGTCTCCTGTTAAATTATCAAATGTAAACTTAGATTATTTGCAATATGCTTCTCATAAATTAAATCAAGCCGATGACGACTTAACCAGGATCGAAACCCAACCATACCATATTAAATATAGCTATTATTTTAGTATAATAACCACTTTGTTATCCGTTTCTGTATTTTCATTTTGTTCATATAAACTTTATAAATGCTTTTGTTGTAACAAGAATAGAAATACTTCATGTTGTGTTAAGATTATCAACAACTGTATAACGAAACCAAAATCAAATGTTCATGCCAGATCGAGTATCGAAATGTCTAATCGAGACTATGATACTGAAAGTACTGATTCAAGTATTACGCCCAAAAGGAATCTTGAATTGTTGTAAATTTTATTTTTTATTTTTTTTCTGTCTATTACTATTTTGATGTGTTTAAATTAAGTTATTTTTAATTAAGGTTTATAAATGATTTTCTTTATTGTAATAAGTATTTGCTTACATTTAGTTACTATTTCTAGTTCTGTTGAAATAAAATTTACTAAATCATTGTTTTCTATTTCGTCTATTCAAATGCTATTTTCTATTTCATGTTTTTACTATATCGTTACATTTACCTTATAAGCTTAATAAATCTCAATTGTTATATTTCACTATTTCATTTCGATTTCGTGAATATTTATAACTTTATAATGATAACTAATTCCATTCAAATGTTATTTTCTATAGACTCTTTCCTGTTATTTACTATATTGTTACATTTACATTAAAGTTTGATAACTCTTAATTGCTATATTTTACTATTTCATTTCGATTTTGTGATTACTTTGAATTGTATAATAATTAATGATAATTAATATACACTGTAATTTTCTATGTCATTATTTTTTTATATTGTTATTTTAACTGTTTCTATTTCTTCTTAATTTGGATCATACTCACATTCTATTTCTATTTTCCGCATGTTCCGTTCTAAAGGGGGGAGGTGTTACATCCCTATTTTCCATGCAATAATGCTGAAGTGCATATAAGCTGGATAGTCAGCAATATATAGGTATAAATACTCGCTGTTTCCCAAATATTCTTCAGTTAGATATTCTCTAGCCTAAACGCTGCCCAGCTACGGACCTGGTTTCTGCCCGCCGGCCTGGACACAGCGAATAGACTAGTGCTATATCCATACTCCGGGTCGCAATAACCCTTCACAAGGGAACCGCGAAAAAGTGTGATCCAAGTTAGAGTGTTTATAGTTAAAGTCCCATTAGTTAGTAATTGTAGAAAGTGAAATAAATAACTTGTGTTCCGAAAAAGTGCTTTTTTTTTATAAGTGCTCGGAGGCGCAACCTAACAGTACGCTGTTTATCTTCACAATAGCTGACCTACGCAAATTCGCCTGCGTCACATAAGAGGAAGTGGGTCATAGGGACCTATAATACCATCCTAGAGGAACTGTAATTTTCTTTAATTGATCCACAAACCACTTGAAATCTATTGAAACAAACAATTCCCAAGTAGCACGTTAAGCTGTATATATAGGCTGCATTTTGGTTCATTTTTAAACTTAAAGCTGTATACGAAGCCGTACAAAGGCTGTAGAAGCGCTTCTACAGCCGATATAACACCAAAAAGGGCCCCAAGTTATACAGCTTATTGCGTTATATAGGCTGCACAATAGCTATACAAGCTGTTATAAACTGTACAATGGCTGTTATTTGGTGTAAAAAGAAACTATAACACTAAAGATACTCTCTTGTAACTGTCTTGTACAGCTAAGAGTTAAATAGGCTGCACAATAGCTGTACAAGCTGGTATAGGCTGTACAAAGGCTGTTATTCGGTGTATAAAGAAACTATAATACTTAAGATACTCTCTTGTGCAGCTAAATGTTCTTATTAGGTGTTTGAAAATAATAAAAAGTAACTAATCTGTTTTTGATATTATATAATATTATATCTGTAGACGCCATAATTAAAAATATATTAATAAACGATAAATTCTTGGACTTGGAGCAGTATTCAAGGGTGTATTCAAAGTGCAAATTCTAAATGACTGTGAAGTCGTGTATGTTTTTCCTCAAAATATTCACGCGCCAACGAAATAATCAAGATAACACAAATAAAATCATTGCGAAATACGGTAAGTGTTTGTGTTTAAGGTTAGAATATACAAGTATTTATGGTACAATATTGTATATAAAGGCATAATGATCATAATATAAGTTGCTTGTCAAGATATAGCTTTAGCTATTGCTAAATATATCTTTTATTTAACAATATATTTCTTTAATGTTGTTTTTAATACACAATAATGGCGGCGTTTTGTTATACAGCCTAAAGTGTATTTGGAGGGTGATATACTGCAAATAGCTGTACTGAATCTCTTTTTTGTTCTATTATACGGCTATTGGCTTTTAATTACCGTCCAAATACACTTTAGGCTGTACTAAGTCCCTATATAAATCTATTGTACAGTAATTGGCTTTTAATCACTTAACTTATGTTTAGAGATGCGTACAAAAATTGAAGAACCCTAAATACAAAACATATGTTTGTCACTTGATTTCGCTATTGTGTTGTATTGACGTCGGTCGTTTGACTTTACAACTAAACCAACTTATTGTTAACTATAACTTATGAGACATGTATTTCAATCATGTTTTACTTTATTTTTCAGGGAAATATGCCTTATAAAATAATAAAAACAATTGAGAGAAGCCAAAACCGTATTTGTATCGTACCCAGTTTGTGGGAGGATAAAGGTGAATTATAATGACCAAGAAAACAAACAACGAAAAATCAAGCCCTTTAAATATTGGTCTATCACAAAAATATTTTTAAGAAGAATACGTTATTTCGTGCTTGTGATTTAATATTATTAGTTCTTCAAAGAGAAACACATACTCTTTTGCCTGTAATTGTATCTAAGTATATAATATTTTTAAAACGATTGTAAGTATACATATATTCAGGATGTTGCAAAAGTGGTACAGTAAGCCGCAAGGGGGTGGCTCAGGGGGTCATTCTTAACAACTTTTGTTTAACGACTTTTGGAAATTCGCGAAAAAAATATTGATTCTCCATAGAAACTTTGTTGGTCACGTGACTTTTCACAATGGAAAAACAAAATTGTTTTTCGGGAATTTTCACAAATCGTTGAACAAAAGTTGTTCAAAATGACCCTCTGAGTCACCCCCTTTCGACTTACTATACCGCTTTTGTAAAACTCCGTATAGTAGCAAGTTAAAAATAAAAAAATACATATTTTCTCAGTGTAATGATTTTTATTTCTCTTTTTAACTCTTTTTTATATATTCTTTGAAGAATAGACCAATTGTCTTTCTGCCAGGCAGGTCGTAAAAGACAACCGATGGGCTATGCGAGTCACTTCCATCGTGGTTACTAGGTGATAGAGCTCTGCATTGGCTCGACCGGGTCTGGTACCACCGCCTTATCTATTCCTGCTGCTAAGCGTCAGTGCTAGTCACTGTCATGTTCCGGTTTGGAGGGTAAGGTGGCCGGTAAACTTATGCATTGGGCATTAGACCTTGCCACAAGAGAGCAACGCACCATTAACATTTTTGCTGTCTGTAGGCGATGGTTGATTCTTTTCATCAGGAGACCGATCTGCTTGTTTGCTATCTTATGATATTAAAAAAAAATCAGTTATTGTAAATTATCAACCAAGTAACCTTAATGAAGAAGATAAGCCTAAAAAATAATAAATCAGATAACCTACAATCACTTTTTAATGTTTTTGTTACGGAACCCTTTTCCTTGAACATTAATAAAAATGACGATTTTAGGTTTACCTGAATTAGTAATTTTTCAGCTTTATCTTCATCACGATTACTTGGTTGGTAATTTATAATATTTAAATATTCCTTTTCAATATTCGTCTTGATTTTTTCCACATGATATCAACTATGCAGATATAAAAACAGCAAACAACAATTTTCTCAGTAATACAGCCTTGAGCTGTACTATAGCTGTATATGCAGATTTTTTAACACCATTGGCTGCATAACAGTCACATTAGCTGTAGAACGGTGATTGCATATCCCATTTTACAGAAACAAGCGTTGAGTGATACTATAATAACACTTAAAGCTGTAATAAATTCCCGTGCTAAACAAAATACAGCTAATGTACAGCTTTAAGGATTAAAATCAGCCTAATGAGTTACAAATTGCTTAAAGCTGTACAGTAGTGTATTAATATTCAGATATAACGCCTAAAGCTTACGCGGAACTCTAAGAAAGGCCTTGTACAGCATTAGGCTGTATAAAAACTCATAAAGGTCTCTTATACCGATAAAAGCATCTTTTTACACCATTGTACGGCTGCAATAGAACTTTAAGTTCTATATGAGCTGCTTTATGGGTATTAAACATGCTTGATTGCTGCTTGGGTTATACCCATAGTGCTAATATAACCAGGAGAGATTGTATCTACCTGTGTCTGCTTTGTTGCGTTAAGCGTCCCTAAAGCAAGGACTAACCTAATGAAATTTGCCCCGGTATCGCGTGTTGTATAGCTAATTAATTTAATTTCAGTAGAAATAGAAGTCTTCCAAAAGTCACGGAATGCCATCAAATCTTTTTAGGTTTTTATGACGTTTGTGGGTACATTCATTTGAAGTTTGATTATATATTTTTAATATCTGCAGTAAGAATAGAACAAAGCGTATTATATAGTCATCCCAATTCCCACTATTATCATGATCAGTAAAACTGAAGCTATAGTAAAATTAGGCACGGGAACGTGAGTAATAAAGTAACGTTGGGTAACACGACTGGGATGTCAATCGATGTATAATTTACGCTATCTTGGGAAGTTTACTCAGTATTCTGTCATTAATTTCTTCAACACTACTTTTTCTAGCCGCCATAATTGCACTTGGACACATCCACTGGTAGTCTTTGTTTTCTATTTCGACTAATTACGGCATGCTACCTCGCAGACCAGGCTATCTGACCTCGCTACCCAGCATTTTCTCCACGCACGCACGCCTCGCGCATTGCGTGAAAATAGTAATATTATATCTTAAAAACGGTGATATCTCCTAAGTTATTGGTTAAAATCAAATGAAGTAAAGAGCGATTTCATTCAAAATTAAATACTTGTAATGAATATCTAATTTATTCAGATAGCGATTGATACCATGTGTATTAAAACACCGTCGCAAATAATGCACTATTTTAGAACAATTTTGATTAAGTGATGGTAATCAAAATTGTTCTAAAATAATAATAAGTATACGGTGCAATCGTAACATATTGCAATTCATCATTTTACACGTCACACATTATTCATTATTATTTTAATTAGTATAATAAGACAGTTCGCATTTAGCCATCAAGAGCGCTACGACCATCAATATCATCAATATTAAATCAATATAATAATCAATAATCAATATCATTTATCATTTATCAATATAATAGTGTACCAGTTAACAAGAACCCGTACAATAAGGGTCATAAAATGTAAACCTTAATATATAGATGTACAGTATTGTGGACTTTTTTACAACTTTTTAAGACGATCATTTCGATCATACATGATTTTTAAGTAACTTTAACCGTTAACGCATCGCACGCCAGGAAAGCTCTCAAAAGAAAAAAAAATCCCAGTTTACACTACATTTTTCATTGATACTCCAATTCCGTTGGTCGTAGCGAGATGTTATATGCCGTATAACCTTCCTCGATAAACAGGCTATCTAACACAAAAAGAATTATTCAAATCGGTTCAGCAGTTTTTGAGATTAGCGCGTACAACCAAACAAACAATAAACTCTACTATTTTATAATATTAGTATAGATTCGGCGCTATAACATAACGCCACGCTATATACCTAATGGTTAGCGTAGGCCGTAGTTATAACTTTATAATGTATGTTATTATGAACTACGCGATCTAAGGAGTAACGTGCTAGACTGTAGACGCTAGACGTTACAACATAGTTTATAGTTTTATACGTTCAATCTATACATGTTTTCTGTGCGTTCAACCAGCGTCACAGAATATAAAATAGTACAAGTACCATCGCTCACTGTATGACCACAGAGTACTTTGTAACATACAAATAGAGGCTTATCTGAAGGCATAAAATGGGTACAAATAAAATGATTTCTTCTGACAAAAAGAAATGGCGTCACATGTACAATATTGCTTCATAGATTTGATTTTTCCGAACTTGAAGATATTTTACGTATATCGAGAGACTTTTTTTTCGACAATTTATTACATATTTTCTATTATATTACAATAATAATAATCATACTAAATAATATAGTAAGCCCTAGCGATAAGCGATTTATTAGTCGATCATCGCCACCTATATTATACGTTGAGAAACAAAACTTGTGATTCTAGCGGCACGTTCTAAGATAAGGGTACCTGTGTATGACGTCGCGATGAGTCACGCGCTATCTCGGCCGACTCCCGCGATCTACCACCTAGTGATTTCTGCATTGTCTCGCCCGGGTCTGGTACCACCGCCTTATTTATTCCTGCCGCAATAGCGTCAGTGCTTGTCACTGTCGTTTTCCAGTTTGGAGGGTAAGGTAGCCAGTAAACTTATGCATGTGGCATTATACCTCGCCACAAGATAGCAACGCACCATTAACACCTTTGGTGTCTATAAGCAATGGTTGATTCTTTCCATCAGGAGACCCATCTGCTTGTTTGCTATCTTATGATATAAAAAAAATCATGTGTGATAATTTCAACTATCACAGTTCACGAGTTACAGCCTGGTTACAGACGGATAGACAGACAGACATACGCACGGACTGCGGAGTCTCAGTAATAAATAAATATATTTCTGGACAAATTACACGAATTGATCTAACCTAATTAATTAATTATTTGCTTGTGATATGGGTGTTAGTCAACGACTAACCTAACACAGAAATATAATATATAAAAATTACTGTATCAAATATAATAAACATCTGTTATGAACCGCGCTTGACGACAACTACTAGCCGGCCAGATGTGCGGAACACCTGTGTCGTGCACCTGTTTGAGATGTTGTCATAACGGACAAAATATATAACGAATGGTATAAATAAGCAGGGACATCACGTTTTGGAGACATTGTAATTCTATCGCTTGTTCAGGGCGTTACTCTGCCCAAAATTATACTGGGCGTGTAAAAGTGATTCAAGTGTTTTATTCGGACAAACTGCTCCACGTTAACACACCCAAATTTAAAAATATAAACATCTATGCTCATCACATAAATGTTTGTCCGTGTCAATGATTGAACCCGAGTCCCCCCGATTCGTCGTTAGGCTGGTTAACAACTCGAACAACGGGGCGGTTAAACAATAAGGTCCCGTTTTACCCTTTGGCTACGGATCCCTAAAAACACTGACCTAACAGGTATTTAAATACGAAGCTTGTCTCAATTATGTTAAAAAAGTCTTACGAAATTCCTTTTTCCGGAAATGTGGCTGGTTTCGAATCCATTCTTGCAATATTTCGACTGCTTCCTTCATTCTGCCGGGGCCGTTTAAGTCATATTTGGAACGGATCATTCCTAAAGCACCACTGTTATATTTGAAGAAGTCGTCTTCTGGTAAAATTTCCATTTCTTCGATGTGATTGTTCCTAAGCTGGCAAAATCCGCTTAGAGAAAGTCCACAGCTCTCTCCAGCAGCAAGGTCTACCTACTGACACGGGCGAGAACGGTGCACAAATATCAAAAATTTCGTGGTAACTGCCAAATTTGCCCCTTATTAAAGTTATTGTGTTTATTAAGTGCTTAAATTGTTGTGAATAATCTGGAATCAGTATCCGGTTTGTAAAGACTCTAACGGTCACCATAAATAATACGGCCAACTTATTCACACCTGTATTTTACACTGAACATGGCTTTTAATATGCGGATATATATCTAAAAAACATACTAACCGGTTACATGATCAAGACCTTGTTTTATAAAATAGAACACACCAAATCATTAAATTAATAACTAGTTATATTCAAACAGGCGGGCTGTAACACACACAAAAAATATCAACTTTGTATGAAAATATCAACATTTGTTCAAAACAAATGCTGCGGTATTGGGGAACTAGTATTTTAGAAACAGTGAGTAACTACATGTTGATATCCAAAGAATATTTATGGAGAATGCAAATAATATAGATGTATAACCATATTCTTGGTAGACTTAAATCATCACCTATAAATAAATTTCGCAAAAAAGTAATTGTTTGATTTACTAATAAAATATACTAAGATATGAGAGAATTTTGAGGCGATGAGATTAAATATTAATAAATAGAAAGTATATTCAATTCATTCTAAAATTTAAATGTTATAAAAATTTAGTAGTAAATTTTGTAAATGATAAATTGTAAATATTTTGATTGAAAAAAAGATATTTTTTAATTGTTAAAATAACTTTTGTTATGAGAAATAATTCTTGTAAATATTGTAATACATAAAATAATTATTATACATAAAATAGAAAAAAACAGCCAAGTGCGAGTCGGACTCGTGCACGAAGGGTTCCGTACCATCATCTATAAAAGAAAATCACGTTTGTTTTATGTATACTTAAATATTAATTTTATGTATTAGGTATTTACTTTTATAGTTAGTATATTTCCAGATACTTGGATACTTTTTAAAAATATTCAAGTTTCTACCTGTTTATTAAGATCGAGTAAAAAATTACTTAAAAATTACGTTTGTTGTATAGGAGCCCCCCTTTAATAATAATAATAATAATAATACTCTTTATTGTACCACATAAAGAAACATTACATGACATAGTATACCAATTCAGTCAGCCAATACAACGGGCGGTCTTATCGCTAACAGGCGATCTCTTCCAGACAACCAAATTAAACGCAAACAATAAAATGCAACAAGGATAAGGTACAACTATAAAAAAGAAAATACTTAATTTAGACAAAATACAAAGTTAAAATTACTTAAAATTATTACAGTGAATGTAAAACTCCTTATGAACTACAAGATTTTAAATAAAATTCGTAAACCATTTTTTTGAAAATGGGTTTGCTGCTTGCCTTCCTGATATTAACGGGCAATGAGTTCCAAAGTTTAATAGCCTGGACGGTGAAAGAAAATTTATAAAATGTAGAATGGTATGAAGGGAATTTCGATAGAAGTGTTTTAGATGATCATTCAGTGATGTCTTGACTATTTAAAAGAGTAAATTTTTCTTTAAGATATGATGGGGCAATGGGGTCAAAAAGTGTGTATAACAGATTAAGAATGTGCGCGTTTCTGCGGAGGCGAATAGGTAGCCACTTGAGCTTAGCGCGAAAAGAGGAGACGTGGTCGTATTTGCGGAGTCCAAATACAAACCTTATTGCGAAATTTTGGAGGCGCTAAAGTTTAGACAGTAGATCCTCGGTCAAATTAATGAAGCTTGTGTTTGCATAATCAAGTATTGGTAAAATTAAGGACTGTGCAATTGACACCTTTGTAGAAATAGGTAAAAAGTTACTAAGACGATTCAAGTTACTAGAGGTGGCATATATTTTTTTACTCAGCTCCTTAATGTGGGATGTGGTCATCAAGATAAGCAAATATCTAAGAGTATTTCCAAATTCTTAACCAGAGATGATAAAGGTACAACATTATCATTTAATATAATTTTAGGAAGAGTACTAAAGTCCACCCGAGAGATCATATATGGACTACCAATAATTATGAATTGAGATTTTACTGCATTAAGACTCAAACCAAAACGATGTTATATTTTCAGCTATATTTTATATAATATCAGCTATATTTTCGAGGCCAGTATTGATTTTTGCAATAGCCACTGGAAGATCCTCAAGCGATGCTTGTGTGTAGATCTGGAAATCATCAGCATACATGTGATAATGTGATAATACTACGTGAGAGATCGAATTAATGTACATCGAAAATAAGAGAAGGATAGTACACCACCTTGAGGCACACCGGATGTGATATCGCACCAGGCGGAGAGGGTATCATTAATCGAGACACGTTGCTGACGTCCTTGCAGATAGCTACCAAACCAGTCTAACGTTGGAGCAGAAATGCTATAGGAACGCATTACTCTCAGTAGCACATCGATATCAACAGTGTTGAATGCGTTGCTGAAATCGAGCAATGCGAGAACGGTAAGTTCTCAGTTAGCCATGTCGGTTCTTATGTCATCTGTAATCTTTGTGAGGGCAGTGACTGTACTATGTCTAGGGCGGAAGCCAGATTGAAAAGTACTAAGTAAGTTATTATTATATAAGTGGTAACTAACTTGTTTGTGAACAATTTTTTCTAAAACTTTAGTCATGAAAGGTAAAGGTGATATTAGCCTGATATCAGAAAATGACAATGGACTAGATTTTTTTGGCAATGGAATGACTAAAGCATTCTTTCAGGCCTTAGGAAATAATGATGTAAATAAAGAATGATTTAAAATATTTGTTAGTCCTGGAGTGACAATATCAATTATAGGAAAAAATATATCATCACTTCCCACAGTAGTCGAGGTAATCGATAATATGGCCCTTCTAGTATCACTTTCTGTAATAGGATTAAAATTAAACTGATTTACATTTTTCGGCAAAATATGTGAAATTATCTAATGTTTTAACTTTAGTGGCTTAGTCTTGTAAACCAGAAGAGGAGAAATGCTGATTTAGTTGGTCGATATCGAATGTTTCATATGAGACTTCAGTACGTGATTTGCCAACTCCTAACGATTTTAAGAATTTCCAGATCTTGGAGGGGTCACCGTTTTCAACAGATTTATGGATGTAGCGTCTTTGAGCATCTCGGATTAAGACGTTACAGCGATTCCTAATAGTTTTGAATTTAAGTAAATGTTTACTTTATTATTTACTTTATTTTAATATTTACTTTATTTTTATTAAATTATTTATTTTGAAAGGTAATATAAAACTAAATATTCTGTAAAAATTTTAAGCGTCTGCCTGTAACCGTTATTAAAATTGAGCATAAAATACGAAAATACACGTTCATTGTATGAGAACCCCGCTTAATATTTTCAGTTTTTTAGTTTTAGTATTTGTTGTTATAGCGGTAACGGAAATGCATAATTTGTGAAAATTTCAGCTTATCGCTGCTATCACGCTATCACGGTTTATGAGTTCCAGCTTGGTGACAGACAGACAGACAGATAGATAGACAGAGAAGGCTTAGTAATAGATCCCGTTTTACCTTTTAGGTACGGAACCATAAAAAGACAAGCCCGCTGAGTTTCTTCCATAGGATCTTCTCAGTGTATGACCGCGTTCTGATTCGGTACTAATTCTAAAGGTCTTGAGCAACGAGCGACCCTATACTGCGGCCTTATGGCCTGTCGGTAAAGCTCGCCCGTGAATCAACATATTACCGTGCTTTTATGTAGCGATAAGCCCGGTTAAGCGATAAGGCTCGTCGGCCCTGATCAACGGGCGAGTAACACCGCGGGCTATGGCTTGCCGGTAAGGTAAAGCTCGCCCGCGTATCATCGCAATACCGCGGTTTTATGTGTCGACGAGTCTGGTTCGTGGCTTGTCATGTTATCTATATTTTTTAATCGATTCGTCACTAAAAACAACTACTTTTGTTTATTTATATTTATATACTAGCTGTTGCCCGCAACTTCGTACGCATGTTGTAGTGACTTTCGGATTAGGATTTTAGTTATGTGTGTCTGTTGTTATAAATTACTAAAATTTCATTTAGCTCTTTTCTAAACGACCCTAATAATATCAAACAAGCAAGATGATATGGAATATACTACGTTATGCCATACTATATGCTACTTTATTTGTTGTAATTGGCTGTGATCTGCAAAATTTCTGCAGCTAAATTTCTTTATTACTGTCAATCATAGAATCGTCATCAGACAATCTGTAAATCTGTCTGTCTGTTTGTCTGTTCCGGCTAATCTCTAGAAAGACTGGATCAATTTTCACGGGACTTTCACTGGTAGATAGCTGATGTGATAAGGTGTAACTTAGGCTACTTTTAAAAAAAATCCCACGCGGACGGAGTTTCGGGCACAGCTAGTTCTTAATAAAAATAGATCATAGTAAATGTGAACTATTTACAAAAAAAATCAAGGATGTAACCCATTATTATGTTCTATAAGTAATCTAATAAGTAATTATTATGTCTTTGAAATTTTTATTTGATCTTGCTGAACCAGTAATTGCATTTTCCTGAGGGAACGAAAGATTTCCCCGCAGTAAAAAGTATCCTAAATTTAAACCCCGGTAATTAGCTATTATTACACAAATTTTAGTAAAAATCCGTTCAGTAGTTTTTGCGTGAAAAGCGAACAGTCAGACAAACAGACAGACCATCAGACAAAAAATCAATTTCTATCGTTTTGGGGTTTATGTCCTGTACATAATACGCATCAATATTTTCATATAATGGTTTAGTAAAGACGTGATGAAGTTTAAGATATTATAGTACCTGTACGCATAAATTAAGATAATTATAACATACTAGTAAACTTCAGACTGAGTTTCAACTGCGCAAAGTTGATAACATAATATATATATACGAAAATAATTAGTTCAACTTTGCTTTGTTTGTGTTTTTGCATTGTTTTTTTTGCATTAATTATAAAAATTATATGTATGTAAAACATATGTGTGGTGTATATGTATATGTATATGTATATGTATATGTATATGTATATGTATATGTATATGTATATGTATATGTATATGTATATGTATATGTATATGTATATGTATATGTATATGTATATGTATATGTATATGTATATGTATATGTATATGTATATGTATATGTATATGTATATGTATATGTATATGTATATGTATATGTATATGTATATGTATATGTATATGTATATGTATATGTATATGTATATGTATATGTATATGTATATGTATATGTATATGTATACGTACATGTATACGTACATGTATACGTATATGTATACGTAGATGTACATATACGTATAGGTATACGTATACGTAGACGTAGATATAGATATAGAATAGATACAAGATATTATCACTAGATTTAGTGCATTTATATTTTAGCGCTCAACATTTTCAACACAGTGCCTAATGCAATAACTGGTGCATTTTCAGGAATTTACGAGTATAATTCATTATGTTGACAAATCAATCAATCAATCAATCTGTTTGTCTCTATGTATGTCCGGTGTAAACTCAAAAAGTACTCCATGGATTTACTTCAAATTTTGCATGAATATGACTAACAGGTCGGGTCAACATATAGGCTACATATTATCACGCTATCACCTACGGGGGAGGTGCTGTGTGGCGTAAACGAAGTCCGCGCTGACGAAGTCGCGGGCAATAGCTAGTAGTTTAATACAATTGGTAACTTTGCTCACGCGACTTCCTGATATGAGTGATCATATGCCTTCACTGTTGAACATTCTGTTGACCTCACACGCCGGACTATTACCAGAAACACCTGATGCTCATAGATACGTGGACGTCCTGCTTGATACATAGACCACTGCCTGAACCGATCGAAGCGCAGGTTAGGCTATTATCACGGACGTTCTTAACTTTTGTCGTCGTCGTGTTTGGCTCTATTGGTCGGCAGATAGGACAGGACGCGGTTTTCTTTTACACTCTACCTCTCTCGCTGGATGATCCGAATGTCGTCGCTTGCTTATAATGTGAAACAGTATAAACAGTCTCTCAAAGTAACGAAAAGCTTATGCTATCTATTTTCGACCGACTTCCCAAAAAGAGGAGGTAATGAGTTCTGCTGTATATTTTGACGTGAATACGTCTTTAAAATTGCCTACATAGGGGGACAGTTCAAAAAAAGGATGATAACAAAATTTGGGGATACAATTTGGTGTTATAGCTACATAACTATCACCAACATCCAAAATCTAATTATACCACTGGATAGCTAAAGAATCAAAGAATTTGATAAGCTGAACGCGGATTACGAAACTTCGCGAATACTGGGGTAGGAAGTACCGCCATTTTTAGTAAATTTGCCCGCGTTACATATTTTGCATAATATGGTATATCTTTAGACCCAGAGCAACAATACAATTCGATTAAGTTTTATTCGAAAGCTCTTGTGAAGATTTATTGATTGTATAATTTCTAAAAAAAGTTTTCAAGGCTAATAGTAAATATATATGGCACTTAAGTGAAAACTCAGTGCAAAATTATAATCAGCCACAAAAAAATCTTTTAGAAGCCATATAAAATTCAAGGAATGTATAATGTCTGAAAGGGATCTTAAGTCACAATCTAATGATAGCCATGAACCCCCATATGAAAAAGTGTAGTAGTGTCGAGAACGCAAAAAGATGAAGACGTCCGAATAGATCAACAATGGAACCTGTACACTGCTGGCCTTAAGGGCCTTTACGGCTTCACCGGTCGCGGGGGCGAGCAAAGTGCTCAACCAGAGCTTAAAGATGTGAGGTTGTACGCCCTCCACCCTAAGGGTGTCTCCTGTGAGACCGATCCTCGGCTTAGGGATGGCGTGTTTAGGTTTGTAGTGTTTTGGTATGTTTCGTTGGCCAGTTATCAGGTCATCGGGATCGGTGAGAACGTGGCGGGGCCTACGTAAGATGGGTTGGGTATTAGGATCTGGGATGTAGTCTGCCGCAGTGAATTAGGGTATGAGTTGGTGCGATTGAAATATCTTTTGGAAACATCTTGAAATGCCTAACTAAGCTCGGCAATTCGAGATCTTTATGTCGGTCAATGTATATAACGGTATACCACGATGCGCCCGTGACAATACGCTAGTATTTGTTCTGTACTACTTGCAACGGATGCAAATCTGTACGGGGGAGATGGGCAAACGCTACGTAGGCGTATGGTAGAGTAAGTCTTACGCAAATCTTGTGAAGTGTCCTCTTGTGTCTAAGTGACAAGAGTGCGGGACACCTGCTGTGATCGACCTATGAGTGGAGAATAAACCGAATAGATGGAACTGAAATCGGCGGTTTGTTAGTTACTCTCGTTTGATGAGTACGAGTCTGTCGGGCAAACCCATTTGGCATAGCTTGTATATTAGAACATTGTGCCCGATCTTATCAAACGCCTTCGCGACAACGAAAAATAGAGCACCGGTGAAAATTTGCATCCCCGGGGCTGCATTTAAAGAGTTTAAAATGTACTATGTGAAACAGGTGCACTTAATGATTGCAAAAGTGAGCTGCTCGGTAACCGAACTGCTCAATTATTATGAGACTTTTCTCGTCAATAAATGCCTTAAGGTGAGATAGTATGATTTTTTTATAGATTTTACCTAACGTATTGATTAGGCTAGTGAGACGGTAACTACTAACATTATTTCAGGATTTTCCTGGTTTGTGTATTCCTATGGTCGAGATGAGGTCGCTAAGGAAAATATGTGGTGTAACACTCGTGGACCGGGTTCGTAATGTGGAAGTGACAGAGAGGGTAGGCTTGAAAGAAAGTGTCGGTGTAAAGATGAGAAAGGGCATGCTCCGTTGGTTCAGACATGTAGAAAGAATGGTAGATGAAAGGTTAACAAAACAGATATACATTGTAAATGTGGAAGGATGTAGGTACCGGGGAAGACCAAGACTGACATACCATGATCAGATTGATCAGGAACTGTCCGAAGGTGGTGTCAAGAGTCTTCGCAATCGGCGCGTGTGTATGAAGATAGTGATGAATATGGAGGAGCGAGACAAGCTTGCAAGGACCGTAATGTATGACACTCGGTTCTCTCTGCCTACCCCGTAAGGGATCTGGCGTGAAGATATGTATGTATGTATGTATGTATGTATGTATATATATTCCTATAATGGTGGCTTCTTTACACTCGTCCGAAAATGCACAACCGGCTAGGAGTGCATTGAAGATGCACACTACTAGGTATATAAGGGAAGGAGGGAGGTATTTAATTATCTTATTTGTTATTTTATCAGACCCCGAGCCTTATTATTGCGTAGGTTTTTGATAATTTCAGCTACATCTTCGGTAACGGAGGGTAATAGTGGGTCACCATCTGATAGTAGCGGCTTCCTATGCTCTACTTCACTATCCACAAAATGGACGTGATCTGGTTTGACGACAAACATTGTGATTGGAATGACGAATGAAAAATGTTACCATCGCAAGATGTTACGCATGACGTAGACGTATTCACGTAAAAGATGCACGGCTGTGTCCATGACACAGCCACAACCCGTTTTTTTACGTTTGTCGGAACTCGGTCATTTATGAACCGATTTATAAAGATTATTTTGTTGTATACTACTCTGGTGGTCCCATTTTATTTTGGTGAAAATCTGATGCATCGTCCCAGAGATATGTGATATATTTAGGAAATGGGGAGTCAGTTGCTGCAGTTTTACTGCGTCAAAAATATCTAGCTATGTGTCATACTTGTCATACCAGATCTTGAAGGTACATCTCCACACATGTAAATAACAAGTATGGAAATAAGGACTCAAATACTTTCAAAGTACTTACACGTATAACTTTTGCCTCGTGTTCTAGAGGACGAGTCTAAAAAGTCTATTTTCACTCGATTGTGCTTCTAATTAACATGATAGAAAGGTGGAATTTGGCTTTTTTTTTTATTTCATAAGATAACAAACAAGCAGATGGGTCTCCTGATGGAAAGAGTCAACCATCGCCTATAGACACCAAAGGTGTTAATGGTGCGTTGCTATCTTGTGGCGAGGTATAATGCCACATGCATAAGTTTACCGGCTACCTTACCCTCCAAACCGGAACACGACAGCAACAAGCACTGACGCTATTGCGGCAGGAATAGGTAAGGCGGTGGTACCAGACCCGGGCGAGACAATGCAGAACTCTACCACCTAGTAGCCACGATGGTAGTGACTCGATAGCCAATCGGTCGCCTTTTACGACCTGCCTGGCAGAACGGCAGTTGGCCTATTCTACAAAGGAGGCCGGGACCAACACGGCGAAAAACATTGCGCTGGACTGCAGTAACTTATTACTTTTTATTAAATAACAGGGTTTAGAAATACTCGCCGCGTTGGTACCGGCCTCCTTTGAAGAATAGGCCAACTGCCGTTCTGCCAGGCAGGTCGTAAAAGGCGTCCGATTGGCTATCAAGTCACTACCATCGTGGCTACTAGATGGCAGAGTTCTGGCAGATAAGGTAGCCGGTAAACTTATGCATGTGGCATTAGACACATAGCTATGTGTCATACTTGTCATACCAGATCTTGAAGGTACATCTCCACACATGTAAATAACAAGTATGGAAATAAGGACTCAAATACTTTCAAAGTACTTACACGTATAACTTTTGCCTCGTGTTCTAGAGGACGAGTCTAAAAAGTCTATTTTCACTCGATTGTGCTTCTAATTAACATGATAGAAAGGTGGAATTTGGCTCAGCTAAAGTTTACATTGCGCTGGACTGCAGTAACTTAATACTTTTTATTAAATAACAGGGTTTAGAAATACTCGCCGCGTTGGTACCGGCCTCCTTTGAAGAATAGGCCAACTGCCGTTCTGCCAGGCAGGTCGTAAAAGGCGTCCGATTGGCTATCGAGTCACTACCATCGTGGCTACTAGGTGGCAGAGTTCTGGCAGATAAGGTAGCCGGTAAACTTATGCATGTGGCATTAGACCTCGCCACAAGATAGCAACGCACCATTAACACCTTTGGTGTCTATAGGCGATGGTTGACTCTATCCATCGGGAGACCCATCTGCTTGTTTGCTATCTTATAATATATTAAAAAAAAATATTGTTCGAATCGCCTCTGTCTAGTGTTCTAGTGGTCGGGTGTCGGTGTTGACCTCATGAGGTTCCAGGTTCGATTCCTGGTTCCTGATTCAGGCCATATTTTACGGTTGGCGATAGACTTTTCACCTATCACATTGTGGCACTAAGTACCCTCGGGTAATTGTAGGTGTCCTTGTTGTACCTCTGCCCACTTTTTTGGGTATATGGGCATGAATATACCTGTTCTTTTACGATATTTAGCCGTTTTCAATAGAAGGTAGTTTTATCATAATGAAAATTTGTTATTTTTTAACTACCCTGCACACCTGCTTCAAGGGTTGTCTCCTGCGAGACCGGACCTCAGCTTAGTGCGTTGTTTTGACTAATTATTGGAGGGAGGAGGAGTGGCATTACGCTCTGCTTTGAACACTGAATATCGTCAGCACTTGGTAAAATTCCATGTTACCTGGGATTTATATTGTATTAAAAGCACTTGTACTGTTTTACTTGACTTTTTAGGTATTAGAACCAAACGGTTTCGCGTTTTTCATTAGGGCAAAAGTTAGTATTGTTTAGTACAATTATTGACAATCTGATAATCTGCGCTAGGCGCGGGGCTATAAAGGGGTCTTCGGTGCCATTGAGACTGGCGATGACGACGGTGTGGTAATGAAGTGTGTGTTTCGTAAAACATCGGTGGCGATAGCCACCGTTAGGGGATCGTCGGGATTTCGGGCACTCTACCGGACCTCCCACAATATATACCGGTCTTCATCCTACTTCCTATCCGACTAGTCTTACCTACTAATCTATATTAATATTATACGTGTTTATGGATGTTTGTTACTCATTCACGCAAAAACTACAGGACGGATTTAGATGAAATTTAGCGTGGATGGATAACCTGGAATAGAACATAGGCTACTTACTATTTATCTCGGAAAAATAGTTGTTTCAGCGGGATTCACCAAAAAACTTTTATTATACAGCAGGCTGCACGCTGCAGCTAGTGTTATAAATGCAAAAGTATTTTTGGATCGATGGACGGATGTTTGTTACTCTTTCATGAAAAAACTACTGAACGGATAGATTTAACTTTACAGTAACATAGATTACACATCAAAATAATTTAAAAACATAAAGGCTACAATTTTCAAAGATTTTGTGTAATTTGGCCGTAATATAACGGTCATCGGTAATCAAGTAAATTGGTAAAAATCATACCATCTAAGAGCTATATTTGCGTGCGCTGCCAAAACCGTTGGAATTACAGGAAGATAATGTACGGCGGGATTTTTGTCTTAAATAGTCCTAAATTAAACTCAGCCACAGCATATATCTATATTTTATGTGGAATCTTTTATATCCGAGGTAGTGGACAATTGGAAAAGTGGAGTGGAAAATTCATTACCAGCACCTCGGCAAATTTGGAAGTTGGGACCTATCTATCCTCTAGCTGTGCGTGGTTTGCGACGAACGTATAATGTACGTATCCGCACGTGCCTATACAGTGGCTTGCTGACTGCCATAATATGTGGGATTGCTGACGTTGACCGTCTTGTTGAGCACCTACAAACCGGCTGTAGATTCCATGTTACAACAGACTCCTTCTGCCGAGATTGTGATCTTAGGCAATTTAAATGCTGAATGGCTAAGTTCGCGCATCACCGATCATGCAGGGAGATCTGTTCACGATGTTGCCTTGTCATATGGTCTCACTTCACTTCTATTGGTAACTTCGCTTACAAGAATTTCCGATGTGAAAGATCATACGCATTCACCGTTGGACCTTCTGCTAAGCCCTCATCTGGACTATTACCAGGTATATGTGCCTGATCCGGAAAAAAGTTCCGGTTTCGTGCCTATGACGGCCTCCTAAGCAGGTTGACGTCACGTTTGGCACTATAGGTCAGCAGATTGGGCCGGGATGTGATCGTTTTTTGCGTCCTACCCATGGGGGTGGATGTGCTTCTCGCTGGATGATCCGAGGGTCATCGCTGACTCTATTAATAATGTGGTGCTGCAAGACGTTTTTTATATCATAAGATAGCAAAGATAGCAAAGAAATTGATGGGTCTTTTGATGGAAAAGAGTAAACCATCGCCCATAGACACCAAAGATGTTAATGGTGCGTTGTTATCTTGTGGCGTGGTCTAGTGCCACATGCATAAGTTTACCGGCTACCGTACCCTCCAAACTGGAACACGACAGTGACAAGCACTGACGCTATTGCGGTAGGCATAGGTAAGGCGGTGGTATCAGACCCGGGTGAGACAATACAGAATTCTACCACCTAGTAGCTACAATGTATCGCATGGCAACTTGGTCGATTTTTACGACCTGCCTGGCAGAACGGCAGTTAGCCTATTCTACAAAGGAGCCCAGGACCCACACGGCTTGAAACCTTTTATTCCATTTTCTGCAATATAAATTAGTGGTATCAGCCTTGGTTTGGTCGCTCCTGCAAAACGCATTCATAGCAAAAGCAAGAATGCTACCGGGCTTGGGCTGCAGCGTCGGCATCTTGTATCGAAAAAAAAAACAGAGCGTTTCGTAACTTGGTAACTCCAAGGACAAGGGCAGCAACCCCACAAACTTGGGATTAAGCTTGTGGGGTTGCTGCCCTTGTACTACGGCCGCCATCTTGGAAAAAGGGGTGCATTAATGTACAATGCCATATTGACGCTATTGCGGCAAGAATAGATAAGGCCGTGGTACTACATACTCGGGCGAAACGTTGCAGAATTTTACTACATAGTAGTCACGATGGTAGTGACACGTACAGCCAATCGGTTACCTGTTTCGACCTGTCTCACAGAACGGCAGTTGTTCTCTTCTTCAAAGGAGCCCGGACCAACACGGGAGAAAAATCTCTTTCCATCAGGAGAGCCATCTGCTTGTTTTTAATTTAAATGTATGTAGAAATAATGTTTTAAGGCAACAAAGTCAAACGCTTTTTTGCGCAATAGAATTTATGTCTGATTAATGTCGTACATGTTGTATACATTAGTCCACTTGTAAGGTTCTGAAAGTCCCGGCCATGCCAGCATATTGTTCATTAAAACTATCTTCTCTTCTATACGTCTCATCAGTGCAAAAACTGCTTACTTCTTCTAAGTGTTTCAAATTTTTCTCAGTCGATAATTCTTTTAACAAAATTTCTGCAATAAAATAAGAATATAATATATTTTTTATGTTAGTTGGATAGGCAAACCGGCAGAGGTACCAGAGGGAAAGTGGTCGACATTGCCAATGAACATAAGCTAGTTTACCTGGAACTAGCCCAGGTAACTCATTAATGTGTTGCCTATCCTGAGACATAAAGTGTTAAGTCTCAGTGCCAGCAAAACACAGCAAAGCTGTTTTACGGGAAAATAATCAAGATGGTGGTACCCATGCTGCCGGGAGCGCGGCACAGCTCATCCCTCCCACCGAGTTTCCCAATTCCCACCAGTGATTTGAAATGTCATTTGAGAACAAAATATTTGTATTTTGTAAATCTTTAGAGACTGATTTCTGTTCTTTTTTAAATTATAACTAGTTTAAATGAAGGACTTGTAACATTGTGACATATAGCCGCCAGATCGCTAAGCAAAGAGGATCACCACTACAATTATAGTGCTACCGCTATAATTATAAGTATATATGCCTCATCAAATTATCTTTAAAATATTTATAGTTTGGTCCAGCGACCGTATTGATTTAGAAGTATCAAGATTTGGAAGCGGGTATGTTGGGTAACGGGGCCTTGTACGTCACCGTTGTTTATATTCTTTTTATATCATAAGATAGCAAACAAGCAGATGGGTCTCCTGATGGAAAGAGTCAGCCATCGCCGATAGACACTAAAGATGTTGATGGTAATGTTGAATTTGAACATTTTTTGTATGTTTTTCGGAGTGTCAAATACTAGGACAAATGGAATATATTTTAAGTTTTTTAAATTAAATAAAATATATCGCTAGGAATTATAAAACAAATATTGAGACTTTAATTTGATTGATTTCTATTATCATATAGTATAAGTATTACCATTGTACAAAACGTGTTGTTTACTTTATAATATCTATAATAATTATATATTATCATCATCTTCATTATAAGTATGAAATAAAAAAAAACGTTTTTTACTAAAGAATATCTTAATAATTTTTTTTTGTTATTTTACAATTGTTTACAATTAATTATCGCCGTCCTTGTCTGAAATTCCTCAGATGCTTACATTCCTTAAGAGGCTAGTCCCCGACCGTGGGAATTTAAAATTGAACACACACATCCATATATTTCACTAATCATATACGTCGACCATGCGTCACACTAAGGTCCGCACTAGGCCTAGAAATTGTGTATTCATTGCGGATTTTCTTCTGCGACATACGCAATGACACTTACAAAAACCGCAATGTCTCTATTTTTCATTAATTTGGCAAAAGTCAAGGTGGAGCCATAGTGAACGCGTTCTACGTGTAGTAATAGATTATGTTATTCACAACTGATTGATAACGTATAATTTTGATTAAACTCCGATTAAGTACTAATACTTAATTACTTAAATAAATAATACTTCAGAATATAATACCGGGCCATGGTACGTAAATTAAATGTATATTTTTTATTGACCAAAACTATTCAATTTTTTTTATGTATCACAAAATTAATCAATCAAATTAATCAAATCGGAACCGATCTTCTCAAGGATCATAGAATTTTACGTATCTATAATATGTACATACATTCAGTAACATAAAAGTACACAGTCTTACAACACGACTTATTTGTGGTTAAATTTAAGTTTTTGTTTAATGTGAATGAAGCCAATGGTGAAAGCTCTGTTATTCAAATAGTTAACAACCCTGACTACGCAATGATTGGGACTCAGGTTTGATTTCCCACAGGGTCAGGCATTCATATATTGAGCATAGGGTTTGAATTTCTGGGTTTGAGTGTTTAATAAACATATTTGAGTGTTTATATATGTATTTCTATGTATTCATATCATTGAGTAACACTCACATAATTAGCAAATAAATTGATTACTTTGGGGTTAGGTCAATTTGTGAATTTATTTTTATTATTCTGATATAAAGTTTGTTTGTAATTAAATAATCCATCCAGGCGGCACCTATGCTTATAAGTATTTCATAATTAAAATAAAATAAAATTTACCTCAAAATGTTGATCTATTCTTATGTTTACTCGGACTCACCAGTTAGTCATTCAGTATAACAGGTGGTTTCTCTCATCGCCCCATTTGCCAACTTTAATAGGTTTGTTATTGAAAATTTGACTTCATCAAACAAGGGAGCCCATGCTCTGAGTTGAACAGTGTAACTAGTAGATTAATGCGGAACTCATGCTTTCATTATTTACATCATTTCAAATTATTAACAATATTTTCAGTAATATTCTTCAAAAAATGCTGTATGTTTGGAAATTTATTAAATCTCGATTAAAATTGCAATTTTTCTAAGTATTGGCGGATAAATTTTGAAGCATCATTAGTATTCAATATTATGCTACTGTTACGCTTGCATGAATATGTAGGGGAAAATTGGATGAAGTCATATAAATGTAGTGACTGCATATTTTTGGTTCACTTTTTTAAGCAATTTTTAAAATTTCTCTTTTATATACAAGGGTATGTGAAGAAAATGTCATATTTGTAAAATAAATTTCAGACTAATTTCTAGACCTAAACAGCTCTTTTACTTAAAAAACTTTGTCTAAAACTGTGACTTGGATAAAATCGACTAATTCGTTCGGTATTCATCAATGGCAAAAATTTTTTAACAATTTTTTTTTATATTTCTTTGTCGTTTTTCAGCCAATTGATTTTGTAGTTAGTAAAACATTTTAGGCTCTAAATTGCATTCAATGGCATTCAAAAGATTGAAATCGACCATCATTTTGAAAATAACCAGCTTTTAAAAAATTGAAATACTGACAATTTTGTAAACTGTTATTTTTTTAACTTTTCGAGCTTAAAACCTCAATTTAACAGAAAGTTTCAGGAATGGCCTACAGAGTTAACCAATTTACAAATTTTTATGAATATAGGAATTTGAATATTACATATGACTCTAAAATACTATAAATATTTTGCACGCCTCATAACTCAAAGCGTTTGAAGTAGTGTTTCATTTCCAATTCGTCAAAATCAAGCGCTTAAGTAAATTTAAAATGCTTCTATGATCACCAATTTTCATTTATACTGTTACGTGCATCGGGTTCATAATTGTAAGGAAACGCCACCTATATTAAACCATGTATTTACAACAGTAAGGTTCAATACACTACCATGAAATACGTAAATACGCTGATAAGCTAACGTAAATATACTATACACACTGTCACACTCGCTGTACTAACACCGAACTTAACCACCTACGCTGTATCACTAAAACATTTCTCTTATTCACTGTATTACACACTGGTTACTTCGCTTCACACTGGTCGCAAGATTATTCGCAACAACACTGTGACATGACTCGACCTAAATTAAGAAAACACTAATTAATTTATTTATATTCATTAAAAATTATTTTATGCAGTTATTTCCACAGAACATATTTCGAAAGTTTGAAAAAATATTTACATATACGTGTTTTTTTATTGTATAGGGATCACGATAACTACCAAAAGTACTCTTTCACTTGTTTCGTATTTTATGTCAATTCAATAGCGTGTTTGTTTTTTTTTATAAAACAATAAATATTAACAATTTTGTTTCTCTATTTCTTATTCGTAAGATAGCAACGAGGTGATGGCTCTCCTGACGAAAAAAGAAACCATCGCCTATAGACACCAAAGATGTTAATGGTGCTGTCCGTTTTTATCCGTGTTGCAGAATGACAATGCCACACGGATAGGTCTATTGACTACCTTACCCTCTAAACCGGAACACGATAATGACAAACATTGTCGCTATTGTGACAAGAATGTGTAAGGCGGTGGTACCAAACACCCGTGCGAGACGTTGTGGAAATCTACCAAACTATGAAAGGTTTGTTGCAAAATATACTTTATTTTGTTAAAATAAAAAATCTTTAAGTAAGTCTTGCCTTGTGTTGGTCCCGGGCTCCTTTGAAGAATAGGCCAACTACCGTTCTGCCAGGCAGGTCGTAAAAGGCGACCGATTGGCTATACGACTCACTGCCATCGTGGCTACTAGATGGTAGAGTGCTATATTGTCTCGCCCGGGTCTGGTACCACTGCCTTACCTATTCCTGTCGCAATAGGGTCAGTGCTTGTCACTGTCGTGTTCTGGTTTGGAGGGTAAGGTAGCCGGTAAACTTATGCATGTGGCATTAGACCTTGCCACAAGAAAGCAACGCACCATTAACACCTTTGGTGTCTATAGGCGATGGTTGACTCCATCAGGAGACCCATCTGCTTCTTTGCTATCTTATGATATATAAAAAAAGTAAATTGTTGCTTACTACAGGCTTATATTTATAAATAATTTTCGTAAAAAAATTTATTCATAATAATTAAAAATATTTTCATAATAATACTATAATGAGTATTTAAGTAAGCATAAGCGATTGATTACACTCGCAACCCACCCTGATGGAATATTTACGTCAGAAAATTAATTTCAAACTGACGTACTGTCGACTTTGATTCTGGGGGGTTACTGAAAACTGAAATGTTTGATGGACGTTTTTAAAAATTCATGTTAACATTTTACCGAATAAATTCTTCATATAAAATTGTATGGAAGATGGTGGACAAAAATATTAAGCATGTTTGTATTAAAATTCCTTTTTTATCAGGTCGTTTAATAAAAAACTAAGACGGTGAAAGTGTAATATAGTTCTTTATTAAAAAATAATTGTACATTTTTTTAAAATTGATGTCCAAGAAACACTGTAATTTTTGCAAACGGAAAAGGTCAATTTTTAGGTTTTGGGTGAAGTTTACGATTTTTTTTCTACAAAACTAAAAAATATTTTAAAAATATCTCTCGGTGAAACTGTTAACAGTTTCATTAGGATTATCACCGAATTTTTCTAGATAGCAATTCCGTATATTTATTAAGGAATTTCGAATTTAGGAAACCGCAACACTCGTTTTAGCAGTTTTTACCCGACTGCAGGAGGGTATTGTGTTTATCAGTCTATATAAGTATATATGTATGTATGTATGTTTGTTCCTATGTGGCATTCTAGTTACCCGACTGCAGGAGGGTATTGTGTTTATCAGTCTATATATGTATGTATGTTTGTTCCTATGTGGCATTCTAGAGGCCAAACGCGTAGGCTGATTTTGATGTATCGTATGTCAATCGATTCGTCTTAACCTTGCGAGTGTCACTAAAGACATGACATTTATTAGAACTCACTATGGCAACCACCAGGCGCCATATTGTCAAAATTAAAAATATATATATTGATGAACAATATCGTATGGGGTATCGTTGAATAGGTATTTAAAAATCATTTTGAGTTTTATTCATCATTTTTCTTTTTAAAATAATAGTTTAGGATATGTTAACATTTAAAGTTAATTTTCTATTTGTATTCTCGTACTTTATACATACCTATATACCTACTTCGGTATTTGTTATTCGGTCTTCATTACATTAATCAGTATTTATCATCAGTTAGACAATATTTTTAACCGACGAAAAAATGGGGGTTATCAGTTTGACATGTATGTATATAATAATATTGTTGGAATTGGATAACATTTGACTATGATGATATATTTAGGCGTCCTAACGGGTACTAAAATTGCGTAAGTGAATGTATATTTGTATAAACAGTCCAGGATTTTTTCGGGAAGTAAAAGACATAATCAAATAATTATTCTTGATTTAAAAAAACGTATATTACAATTCAGGGAACTGAATCTCCTGATGAAATGAAACTCCGTGATGGTCCGGGCTTCTGTATGAAGGTAGTGTTCCCGGGCTTCTTTGAAGAATAGGCCAATTGCCGTTCTACCAGGCAGGTCGTAAGAGGCGATCGATTGGCTATTTCCGTCACTACCATCGTGACTATTAGTTATTAAAGTTCTGTAACGTCTCGCCACCGTAACGTCACCGTACCGCTGCCTTACCTATTCCTGCCGCAATAGCGACAATGATTATCATTGTCGTATTCCAGTTAAAAGGGTAAGGCAGCCGATACACTTATGCATGTGGCATTGCCATCCCGTCAGATGGATTGAAACGCACCACTAACATCTTTAGTTTCTATAGGCGATGTTTTCTCTTTCTATCTTTCTATCAGGAGAGCCATCTGCTTAAAGCACTCAATCATCATAAACAAATAATACCTGTACCTCCTGGAAACTGCCTGGCAGAACGGCAGTTGGCCTATTCTTCAAAGAAGCCCGGAAACACTTCCTACCCTAACCCACTACCTTCCCGAGAGGGCGAAGCCAGCTTTGCTCTTCTTAACCGAGACACAGATATCTTCTCCGGCTGATACTTCCTACCTCACCTACCCGGGGTACAAACTGGAACATTCTTTTGTACCGCGGGCTGGTGGGTGCGCATACGTCAGAGAAGATTTCTGTTACCGGCGCCTCGGCAGACTTGAAGGTCAGGACCTATCCATCCTCTGGTTACGCGTAGCTTGCGATAACCATCTACGCAGCTACGCGTGCCTAACAGTCCCATGGCGGGAATACTGAAATTGACCGGCTCGTTGAGCATTTACAAACGGCTCTAGATTCCGTATAAGAGCAGATCCCCTCCGCAGAGATCGTGATCTTGGGCAATTTTAATGCCCACCACCGAATGGCTTTGTTCGCGCACCACCCATCATGCGGGGAGGTCTGTTCACGATTTTGCCTTGGCATATGGCCTTACACAACTGGTAACTTCGCCCACGCGAGTTCCCGATGTGGATGACCATACGCCTTCACTGTTGGACCTTCTGCTGACCTCTCATCCGGACCATTATTAGGTATCTGTGGACGTCCCACTTGGTTCGTCAGACACTGCCTGATCCGGAGTAAAGTGCCGGTTTCGCGCCTATCACGGCTTCCTTTAGCAGACTGTCGTCGCGTTTGGCACTATAGGTCAGCAGATTGGGACGGGATGCGGACTATTTTGCGTCCTAACCATGGCGGTTGTGCTTCTCGCTGGATGATCCGAGTGTCGTCGCTGACTCTATTGCCGATATGGTGCTGTAGGGCATGGAACTTTTCATTCCATTTTCTGCAGTACCAATTGGTGGTAAATCTTAGTCTTGGTTTGGTTGCTCTTGTAAAACGGCTTCACGCCGCAAGCAAGAATGCTACCGGGCTTGGGCTGCAGCGTCCCTATCTTGTGATGAAAAAACCAGCGCGTTACGTAAGGAATACAATTCCGCTTCGAGGTATTTCAAAAGAGCTATTGCCAAGGCAAAATTTGAACACATAGACAGAATTAGTGAGAAATTAGTTCGCCTTCCTTCAGGAAGTCGTGTGTTCTGGTCTTTCGCAAAGACTGTCTTAGGGAATTTCTCACTGCCGTCTCTTCCATCTTTGCACGGAGACGATGACTCTTTGGCCCACACCGAAAAAGAGAAGGCCGATCTCCTGGGCTCCTGCTTTGCGGCCAACTCGACTCTGGATGACCAAGGGAACGCACCGCCTACCATCTTGCAGTGTGATAGTTCCATGCCAGAACCACAATTTCGGCAGTCAGCTGTGCGTAAAGCACTACTTTCCTTGGACATCCAAAAGTCGAGTGGGCCGAATGGCATCCCTCCGATTGTACTAAAAATGTGTGCTCCAGAGTTGGCACTAGTGTTACCACGTCTATTCCGGCTCTCCTACTCACTCGGCGTGGTACCGAATTCATGGAAGACAGCTTTGGTGCCTCACAACCCTAAAAAAGGAGATCGTTCTAACCCGTCTAACTATCGGCCCATAGCCATAAACTCCTTGTTCTCCAAAATTATGGAGACAATCATCAACTTTCAGCTCCACAAGTATTTAGAAGAGCACCAGCTGATTAGCGACCGTCAGTACGGTTTCCGTCGCGGTCGCTCAACTGGTGACCTTCTAGTATACCTAATTTATCGATGGGCGGAAGCAGTTGAGTCCAAGGAGGAGGGAGGCATTGGCAGTTAGTTTGGACATAGCGAAGGTCTTTGATCGGGTATGGCACAAAGCGCTTCTCGCGAAGCTGCCTTTCTATGGGCTTCCCGAGAAATTATGCAAGTAGATCACCAGTTTTTTGGCTGACCGGAGCATCAAAGTCGTTGTCGACGGTGCGTGCTTCGACCTTAAACCTGTCAATGCTGGTGTTTCCCAAGGCTGCGTGCTATCACCGACACTGTTCCTTCTGCATATCAATGACATGATGCGAATTAGCAATGTACATAGCTATGCAGATGACAGTACTGGTGATGCTACATACTCCGGCCGAAGCGGTGTTTTTCGGGAACACGTCGAAGAGTGCCGAAACAAGCTTATGTCTGGAGTCGAGAATCGACTTACCGATGTCTCGGAATGGGGTCGTCAAAACCTGGTCACTTTTAACCCCAAGAAGACACAACTTTGCGTGTTTACCGCTAAAAAGACGCTCTTTGTCGTATCACCTCGATTTGAGGATACTCTCCTGACAGCCTCAGCTAGTGTCGGAATCCTGGGAGTCAACATATCGAATTACGTTCAGTTTCGCGGTCATTTGAAAGGCAAGGCTAGCCTCCAAAAACCTCGGTATGCTCAGCAGAGTGAAACAGTACTTTTTGCCGGCCCATCGCCTTCAACCTTATAAGGCAAAGGTTCGGCCTTACATGGAGTACTGTTCGCATCACTGGGCCGGAGCTCCTCAGTACCAGCTTTTTCCTCTTGATCGCATTAAGCGTAGAGCGTTTCCAATCGTTGATGACTAGGCTATTTCGAAACAGCTTGACTCTTTGGCATTGCGCAGAGATGTAGGTTCTCTCTGCGTCTTTTATCGTGTATATCATGGCGAGTGTTACGACGAGTTTTTTGTATTAATTCCTGCTGCCGAATTCCACCATCGGACATCGCGTCAAAATTTGAAGTTCCACCCTCACCATCTCGATGTCTGGAAATCCACAACTGTGCGATTCTCCCGACACTTTTTACCTCGCACTACTCTATTGTGGAATCAATTACCGGCAGGGGTATTTCCGAATGGATACGATATAGGGACCTTTAAGAAAAGAGCTTACTCATTCTTAAAAGGCCGACAACGCAACTGCAAGACTTCTGGTATTGCAGATGTCCATGGGCCGCGTTCATCACTTACCATCAGGTGCACCTCTTGCTCGTTTGCCCCCTCTTCTATAAAAAAAACATCACGGGTAGAACAAATACATCGCTAAATATTCACCAAAATCACTATTCACGGCATCTCTAATGCTGCGGCCGCACTTGCGTCTATCGTGACAAAGCTTCGCTTAGATATTTAATGAAAATTCAAATCAGAAATACAAACATACATGCTTTTCAAACAAATGCTTGTCCCTGCTGAGAATCAAACCCAAGTTAGAATAGTAGCCATTATATTATTATAATCTGTCTCTAAGCCCTGTTGATTGGTAGTTAACGTCGCTACTTAAGCAACAACGGGGCGGTCAGGGCGTTAGGTAGTTGGTTTTATTAGGTACCTACTTATTTAATAGCGCCTTAATACTGTTACTTTAGAATCATTTTTTAAACTTCCCACTAGGAAAGTGAAAATTTTCAAAATTCGACGAATATAATTTGACGACAAAGCAATTAAAAACAATGTTCCTGGAGTGAAAATCTGAATCGAACCTAACCCGGCTCAAAGCATGCATTACTTTGAGCCAGGATAGGTCTCTAGAGGGGCTAATAATAAGTAGTTTAGACCACCTCAAATTACTTAATAATCCCCACGACATTTACTCTCTAGGAAATGACAAGTTTGCGTAATTTACCATCTGATAATTTTAATATCGAATTTAATGAATCCTAACTAAAAAGTATAAAATAAAAAAATTATTGAAAACAAAAAACCCGACTGCATTTTATCTTTAGAAAAAGTTCATTTCCTGAAATGAAAGCTAAAAAGAAGGAAACAAGCCCAGTAGTTTAGAATCATGTTAAGTAATCATGAATAACTTCACCATTGAAATAGTTCTATAATCGATGTACATACATATAAAATAATTCATGAATTTTAATTCATCACAGTACGATTAACAGTCGGGGCCCTTTGTAAAAATTTGATAGCTAAAAATTGAATGGGCCCCGACTGTTAATCGTTCTGTGATGAATTAAAATTCATGAATTATTTTATATGTATGTACATCGATTATAGAACTATTGTAATGGTGAAGTTATTCATTATTACTTAACATGATTCTAAACTACTGGGCTTGTTTCCTTCTTTTTAGCTTTCATTTCAGGAAATGAACTTTTTCTAAAGATAAAATGCAGTCGGGTTTTTTGTTTTCAATATTTTTTTTTAGGGAATGGAGCCTTAATAGTAGGTGGTCAAAAGTATAGCACATAATATAGTAAATGGTTATTGGTTATGTCAATATTTAACTCTGACAGACTCTCTAGTCGTCGCATACAAATCCAAAATAGTTAAATACAAAATATAAATGAACATTCGAAATTGCTATTGCTTAATTATAAAATGGTGTGCATTGTAAAAAATTATACAATTGACAATTATTTGATGATTCATAGAAATAGTGATACATTATGTACTGGTTACTATATTCTTTGTATTGACAAGATAAATCAAAACCACAGAACAAACCAACTAAACGTTAACCTAACCTAAATTCCTACTTTATCTAATTTAATTCCACACGCTTAAAAGAATCTGTAAGCCGGTTGACCCTGTAGGTCATCATTGAAACTTCCTGCTAAATTAAGGTATTTTAAGCGCAAAGGAAAATAAACTATACCTAAGCATAGGTTTTTTCCGAGTTTAAAAATCTTAATTTTATTATAAATGACAGTAGTTTTATTTTTTGAAAAGCTGTATATTTTGGAAACGATGATCGATTTTGATCTTTCGAAAGGCATATAATGTAATTTTTAATTGCGTTGTATGCCTTTCGTAAGATCAAAATTTTCCGTAGCTATATAGTGTGTGAACGAAACCCTGTTCGATCCGAAAGAGGCGTATAGGTTGCTAAAAGGCATTCCAAAAAAAATATTAAAATGACTTTATTTCTGAAAATAAAAATCATATAGATTTTTTAATATTCGTATTTATTTTTAATTACGTATTAGAGTTAAGCAAATATTAAAAAATTGACAACACCTTGTCGTTGTTTGTTTCATTGTTTCGCTTTAGTGATATTCGCACAAACGTGTTCGTTTTTCAGCTTTTTACAAAGGAACTTTAAACGTACCGCGCATACGCCGCGTGTCCTTCTGTAGCATCTGAATTGTGCGGCATTCTTTGATAATAAAATTTACTTATTTGTAGGTGTTGTTATACTTAATGTATAAAAATACCTTTTAAGATTACTTTTTTTTGGGAAAATTAATCAATTAATATCCATAAATTTAATTATCCGACAGGGTTTTCTTTACACACCGTATAATCTATAGGCTGAAAAATGTCGAAGTACTATAAAAAAACCTTTTTTTTTTCAAAAAAAATAATTATTGATAATTCCTGAAAAAATTTACCGATTTTGATCCAATTTACTGCATTAGACGCAATTTTTTAGAGAGAAAGATTGAGTAGATTTTGAAGATAAAATCGGTATGTTAGCCTGAAAATTATTAAAAAATAGAATAGAATAGAATAGAATAGAATAGAATAGAATAGAATAGAATAGAATAGAATAGAATAGAATAGAATAGAATAGAATAGAATAGAATAGAATAGAATAGAATAGAATAGAATAGAATAGAATAGAATAGAATAGAATAGAATATTTGCATGAAAATGTATCAAGTTTATTTGCTGTAAACTACAAAATATTAATATTTGAAAAGCCGTAACTTTTGAAAACGTTATTTGATTTTGATTTTTGAAGTTGCATTAGCCGTAATTATTCAAATAATAAATTATTGTAGAATGTCGAAAATGATTGATTAGAAATCTCGAAGTTATATCGAAAATATATCGCTGTATATAAAAGTTTTAGTTACCAAACAGTTCCCGCATCGAGCGTTCCTCGCCATCAATATCTTTTGGTAATATTTTCTTATCCACGTAATTGTGCAGTTCTGTCGTCGTCTTATGCACAAATATTCTTTCAGACAATTTCGGGCCAAGCATTGGTTTTATAATATTAACTAAAGTGCTTATTAGTGGTGAGTCACAGATAATGTGCAAACCTTTTAACCTCATTCCATAGCCTTCCTGTGAAAATATTTTGAGATTAATTATTACAAAAATTAAATCAACAGAAATGTCTGCCATATTTTTTCTTTTAAATTATATCACGAATATTTATAACGATTATGTAGTTACTTGATGCTGAAGATATTGTTTTTATGTCTGTGTACGATTTCAGGCCTTGCAATTGTGGTAAGTGATGAAACTTTGTCATTTTTATAGAAAGTTTGGAAATCATAGCAAGTTTGTAAGCATCACGCCTATAAATATATAATTTTATAATTCACAAAGTGTTTTCTTATCTATTCTAATCAATGAACCATTGTACAGAAAAAAGAAAAAGAAAGAAAGCGAAAACATACCAATAATATAGAAATACAAGTCTTCAATACGACTAGGTCCATGCTGAGACATAATTCCACTATGTTTCTTCCAGATAATTCCAGTATCACCAGACAGCCATCCGCATAATCATGTGTTCTCATATACTCGGCGATCTATTGGAAATTATTTATTTTTCATTTATTTCATATATATATATATATATATATATATATATATATATATATATATATATATATATATATATATATATATATATATATATATATATATATATATATATATATATATATATATATATATATATATATATAAAATTTAACTAGAAAAACACAGTAATTCTTTAAAACTATCACAATTAGGAACAAGAAGAGAAAAATTAAACGTAGTAAAACGTAATTCTAAATTTTGTTTATTTACAAACTAATAATATAATAACTTCTCAGTGTCATCATAGGACATACTTTGTGAAATGTTAATTAAAATTTTTTGCAGTTTCTAAAATTTTGTGAATAAATATTTACTATTGCATTGATTCTGTTATACAGAAGTGGACTTAAAAATACTTAAAATTTTGAGGAAACAGCAAATTTTGTTACTGCCTTTTACGGACAAGCTCTATCTTATCGCCTTGTGTTTTGATGAACAGGAGAATAAGAAAGAGCCGAATGTTGTTTTAATACTATATTTAAAACAAATAGCTGTCGGACTGTTAGCACTTTACACGATGTGAAAAGCTGATTAGTGAGATATAAGAAGGAGCGGAAGATGGCCACCTGCAAGGTATACTTGTAAGATATACACCAAGAGCAAGGTATACTTGTCTAATTAATTTTTGATCTAGAATATTGCGCAGAACTTTAAAAGTAATAATTAACTTACGTTATCTATTTGCAAGCATCTCAATATGCATTTTAAAGGAAATAGTTTCGGCTATGATCACACCCAAGAACTTTACTTTGTTAACAGGTAATATGTGTGGGCATTCGCATTGTATGGTGTTATTACAATGGTGAGCGTATAACAATGAATCTGCCTGACTGGGTGATACCTTGTGCTTTGTGAACCGAATAAATTGAGTCTTGTTGGAATTTAATGTTAATAGGTGTTTGTTAAGCTATTTGTTGACTAAAGTGAAACCCTGCTGTTCAAATTTATAAACATCAGTTTCCGAATTAGCTGAAAAAAATTAGAGCTGTGTCGTCGGCATATGATACAGTTTTACCATTTTCTAGTATCATATTGCAGAGATCATTGGTATATATCAAAACTAGCGTTGGCCGTAGGAGGCTACCTTGGGGAACCCCAAGGGTAGTATTATTAGGGTCACCGCTTACCAATTTTGACACACTGAGTACGAGTAAATACGATATTTTATTAATGAAACTTAATCACTTTGGAGTCAAAGGTGCGGCATTAAATTTACTGAAATGGTACTTGCACAAAAGAATTATGAAAGTCGATATCAACGGTCAGTTGTCAGCAGGTTCGTTTGTATCTATGGGAGTTCCACAAGGTTCGATTCTTGGACCGTTTTTATTCCTCATATATATAAATGATCTCCCTCATGTTATAAATGATAGCCATGGAATTATGTTGTTTGCTGATGATACCTAATTAATATTTAATGTAAGACGAAATCAGTCGTGCTACGATAATATAAATTATTCTATATCTAAGGTAGAAGAATGGTTTACGGTAAAAAATTTGCTCTTAAATGGAAACAAAACAAAATGCTTAAGATTCACTCTTCATAATATCAAGCAAATAGATACTAAAGTAATTGTTAAAAATGTCAAATTAAATATCGAAAATTCTACTACTTTCCTTGAAATTACATTAGATTAAAACTACAGTGGGTCCTCACATTACCAAATTAGTTAGTAAGCTGGTTTCTGCGGCATATGCTGTTAGAAGTATTCGGAACATATCTGATGTTAAGACAGCTAAATTGGTATATTTTAGCTATTTTGACAGCATAATGACCTATGGTATTTACTTGTGGGGTAATGCTGCAGACGTTAATTTAATTTTCATCTTACAAAAAAGGGCGATTCGTGTAATTTACAGGCTCAGCCCCAGAATGTCTCTTAGAGAAAAATTTAAAGAAATAAAAATATTGACATTAACTTCCCAGTATATACATGAAAATTTATTATATGTAAAAAAAATATCAATCTTTTTATTAAAAACAGTGAATTTCACAATTTCAATACTCGCAATAAAGATAACCTTACAGTTCACTTTAGTCAGCTACATAAAATCAGTAACTCTTTTAAAGGTTTATCAATAACTTTTTTTAACAAACTTCCAAAAGACATCCAAAATTTGCCCAAAGAACAATTCAAAAGGATTGTTGAGAAAAAACTTTATGAAAAAGGTTATTATAATATCTTACAATATTTAAACCAAAGAAGCCCTTGGAGGTAACGCTTTTTTAGCGTTATTTTTTTTCGTAATAAAATATTTTTTTATATTAATTAATTATGTCGCGTTATTAAAATACGACAATGACATAATAATGGTTTTTATGACTTTATACATACCTATATAAATTTAATTTAAATTATGAAATAATGTATATATCTCTGATAACATCTGTAGTATTCTTCCCTCTAATTCAGGGAACTATTTAATCGCTGCAACTTTGTCATACCTACCATATTTCTAAATATAATTATCTACCTTCATTTACATGTTGCTGTTGGGTGTTGATAAGTTGTATTTATAAACAAACAAGATATATGTGCATTGGGTATAGTAATGTATTTTTGGGATGATGTGTCCAATTAAGTATATTTTAATTTGTTTCGTATTTTGTTATTGTATGGTTTCTTTTTTTTTATTTTGTAATTACTTTTTCTTTTAAGCATAAACTATTAATTACTGACATATTTCAAGTGTAAAAATGTTACCTACGAAATAAAGACATTTTGAATTTTGAATTTTGATCTTCTAAATAGCTTTTAAAAAGATTGTATTGTGTACCTCTTATACCAATAGAGAATAGTTTTGTTAAAAGTACGGGGATAGAAACTGTGTCGAATGCTTTAGACAGGTCTAGGAATGTGCCAATTGTATGCTTCCCCTTGTCAAGTTCTTTGGCTAGATGATCTGCTAAGTATATACTGCGTCTGCAAAAGAAATATTAGGTCGAAATCCAAATTGTGTCTTGGATAAAATTGATTTATCCTCTAAATACTTGACTAGTCTTATATTTATTGTTTTTTTTCTAATATTTTGGAGATAGAAAGAGGGAGTGAAATTGGCCTACAGTTCGGTATTTCCCCTTTGTTACCTGATTTATGTACAGGAATAACTACAGCTTTTTTAATACAATTCGTAAAGTACCCATTTAATAAACATTTGTAAAATACATATGTAAGTGAGTGGCGGAATAAAAATATGCCTAAATTGCTTGAGAATCTTGTTTGGAATGTTATCCCATCCTACAGCACAGTCTTTTTAATACCATAATAATCCGTTCTACCTCAATTTCGTCAGTATCTATTAAAGCGAAAGATGTTAGAGTATTGCTTGGTGTCCTGTTATAAGCGATATTTACTCCTTGCACATGAAAACAACTATTTTCTTTCAGACATTTACCAACATTAACAAAAAGTTATTCAACGCATTAGCGGCATTTAAATGCGATGACTAGTCGAGTAGTAATTCTGATGATTCGTGATGTTTTGGCTTATTATATGTTAACTCCTTAATGTGCTTCCAAATATGTTTATTAATTTTCCATTTTAATAACTTTTTGTCCGTAATTGTTTTCTAATTTTCTTAAAAGATCATTACAAACATTTCGATATCGTTTGTATGAGAATTGCAAAACTGAATTGTCAGGTTTAGCTTTAGCTAGAATATGCAGTTAGTTTCGGTGCCTAATACAACGAATAAGACCTGGCGTAATCCACGATTTTATATTATATTTTTAACCGACTTCAAAAAAAGGAGGAGGTTCTCAATTCGGCCGGTATATATATTTTTTTATGTATGTACACCGATTTCTCCGAGGTTTCTAAACCGATTTACGTGATTATTTTTTTGTTTGATGAAGAATAGCTTCGAATTGGTCTCATAAAATTTTGATGGTATTTGGTGGTAACTAGGATATTCCAGGGTCCGATGATGAAGCCAGAAGGGGGCCATAGAAGCTCAGTAATTAAATGACAGACCTCTATCGAGTTTGGGCTCGTTTGATCGAAGTCGACGAGCACTTTGGTGCTTGGTGGTAATTAGGATCCTATAGGGTCTGATGTTGAAGCCAGAAGGTGACCATAGGAGCTCAGTACTTAAATTACACAACTCTATCGAGTTTGGGCTCGTCTGATTCGTGTTGACAAGCACTTTGGTACTTGGTGGTAATTAGGATCCTGCAGGGTCCGATGACGAAGCCAGAAGGTGTCCATAGGAGCTCAGTAATTAAATGACACAACTCTATCGAGTTTGGGCTCGTTTGATTCGTGTTGACGAGCACTATGGTGCTTGGTGGTAACTAGGATCCTCCAAGTTTCGATGATGAAGCCAGAAGGTGACCATAGGAGCTCAGTACTAAAATGACACAACTCTATCGAGATTGGGCTCATTAACCGACTTCAAAAAAAGGAGGAGGTTCTCAATTCGGCCAGTATATTTTTTTTATGTATGTACATCGATTTCTCCGAGGTTTCTGAACCGATTTACGTGATTCTTTTTTTGTTTGATGCGGAATAGCTTCGAATTGGTTTCGTAAAAATTTGATTCAGGTAAGCCCAGTAGTTTTTATTTTATGAGTATTTTTTATTCATTTTACCTATGCCGATGTCTGAAATCAAATATTGCAAGTAAATTTGATCCACTTCCCGGTTACCGATTGAGCTAAAATTTTGTATACGTATGTAAATTGGATAACACTAAAAACTTATTATGAGATAGACCTGATCTGATGATGGAATCAGACGGCGACAATAAGAACTCAGTAACTAAATGGTTAAAAATCGTTTAATAACAAGACTCTATCGAGTTTTGGCTCGTTTGATTCGTGTTGACGAGCACTACGGTACTTGGTGGTAACTAGGATCCTCCAAGTTCCGATAATGAAGCCAGAAGGTGGCCATAGGAGCTCAGTACTAAAATGACAAAAACTCTATCGAGTTTGGGCTGATTTGATTGGTGTTGACGACCATTTTGGTGCTTGGTGGTAACTAGTTATAAAAGGAACTACTCTTGAGAAAAAAGTCTTTGTTCTACGTCTGTCAGTTCGGTCAGTTCAGGAGATAGATATAACTTCCATGTTCTTCCAGTTCTGAGAAGGAACTTTTCTTTTTTTATGGTAGTCGAGCAACGGTAGCTCCTCCGGAAGGAAATCAAAATGTGCTGTGGCTAATGACGTGTCTTGTTTTGGATATAATAGTTTCTTACAGATTGTGCATGGTACTTCAGCATATTGACGTACGGTAAATAATTACTAAAATATATTCATTCAACAGAATTCCTAAACTAAATGGTCATGTGAATTAATGTAGATTTATCAATTAAGCTAAAACGCATCGAAATTTTTAATTTAGAATTTACACCACATAATGCTAGAATATGTTGGTAGCTTAATTTATTTTTAACAACTTGTAAATATTTTCTTTCTTTCTTTTTTTCTTTCAAAAATTTATGTATTCAAGACGTCCGCGTCCATCAACGACGTCTGCCCGTGCGTGCGTGCCGAATTGGCTTGGCACCGACTTCAAACCTATTAGTAAATAGCACATATGAATAATAGGTAGTATTTAATTAATATTAAATCTTTATTATTTTTTACATTTTAGTTTTTGAAGTCGGTTTTTTTAACGAAGTTATTTTTATTCACTACTTATTTGATTGGTGTGTGTTATTCTGAATTGCATGTTTAATATTATCTAATAAGTAAAGCATGCAAAACTCTATGTCATCGTAATTGGAAACTGGAGCAAAGTCGATATTCCATAAATCTTGTTCTGGTTTCTTTATATTTAATTTAGAATAAGTTTGCATTTTGTTATGCTTAGGTAATTTAGTATTTAAGGTTAGTATGGCAGCATTATGATCAGTAATGGATGATTTGTAAACCATTGTGATGGAATTTTTGACTTAACTATGACAAGCGATCATATTTTAATACAACTTTCAGTATGTCTAACTAAAGATATTCACCGCAATAGCACGTCATTCAGGGGTCTATATATATATATATATATATATATATATATATATATATATATATATATATATATATATATATATATATATATATATATATATATATATATATATATATATATATATATATATATATATATATATATATATATATATATATATATATATATATATATTATTTTTCTCATAACGATTTAACCTTTTTGCATAAATTATCACTTTGGCCATAGCAAACTGGAGACTAACAGAACACAATCTACATACAAGTGTGTTCGAGCAATGCACGCATAGACACCTCTCACGAACGCGAAATCTCGGAGTGTGTTTCGGTTCAATGCGAGGGCGGATACCACCCGCGAGTTGCGTATGGCTGTTAATTACTTATTATTTTTGTGTTATAGCACTCACCTCGTGCTTGGGAAAAGTGGAAAAACTTTAAAAACAACATTTTGAAAAAATGATTAGAAACACGAAAGTACTGATCAAAATTATAAATGTGAATTTCATCTGTAACGATGATCTCAGTTAACTAGTTATACTATGTATACCTAGCTATCAATCAGTACAATCTACGTAATCGATCATATAGCAAAGAAAAATTTCGCCACGTCGAGCCTGTCAATATTAGCTCAGTGGTAGAGCGTCTCGGTTTTAGAGAGACGGTCCCAGGTTCAATTCCTGTGTGTCGATATATTTTTATTGTTTTTAAAGTTTTTCAAGTTAATTATTTTTTTCTAGAAAAATGGAATAACTTATGCATGTGGCATAAGACCTCGCCACAAGATAGCAGCGCAACATTAACATCTTTGGTGTCTATAGGCGATGGTTGACTATTTCCATCACGAGAACCATTTGCTTGTTTGCTATCTTATGTTATAAAAAAAGTTATCGTAAAAAGCAGTGGACGATTGTTTAAACTCGTCATTAAACAGTGAATTATCGTTTTTTAAGCAACCAGTTGTTTCGTGGAGGTAAGTAGGTATTTGTTTGTGTTCTCTTACGTGTATCTTATTTGGATATCACAGACAAATTGTATAACTTGCTCGTATACAAATGGCGTCGACAAATTGCAAAGATAGTTTTTTCGTTTTAGAAAATGCCTTGCGCCGATAATAAAATGTCGTTAATCCATACTAGTATTAATTAAATAATTAAATTTAACATTTTATTATCGGCGCATGCCGACTAAAAAACTTTTATACCCAAATACCCAAAATTCAAAAATTTTGATTCTAAAACTTTTTTTAATCGAATATCGAGTTGTTTGATTTCTTGTTCACAATAAAGCCGTTAGAACGGAAATATAAACCTACAACTTTAGTATAATTTATTAATATTATTTCATTTAAAAATGTATCTTTTTACCAAATCTATCTTTGTATTAAATTTCATCCAAATCGATTCCGTGGTTTAAGCGCAAAGAAGAGACAGAGTTACTTTCGCATTTATTACTGTAGTTAAAAAAGATAACTGTAGTTAATATTATAAATTAAGTTGTACACATTTTACTCAGATCTTTTTTGACTAACTATTACAGTTTTTGAGTAATTGCAAAAAAACACTTTAAAATTTTTTTTCAACGTTTGCCGGTGGTTGCTGACCAAATTACCTTTACATATCGTTTTCATATCATTAAGATTACATTATATGCAAAATGTGAAGAAGAGTGACATATTTTGATTAAAAACTTTATTTAACTGGGGTAAGATACTAGTTCCAATTTTTGGTGCATAAGCCAAAGTGACAACCTTAGCGCGACCGCCGAGTTTAGGTATAAAAAGTGAAGTACATACACGAGTTTGTCTTCTGTTGTCTCCAGTATTCAGAAAACAGAATAACTACAGATGACAATCTACATACAACTAGTCTTCGAGCAACGCACACATAGACACCTCTCACGGACGCGAAATCTCGGAGAGTTTCAGTTCAATGCGAGGGCGGATGCCGTCCGTGAGACACGTACGCGACGGCAGTTAAATACTCTTTTGGAGAAAAATGTAACAAGTAAAAAGTTATCGGAATTTACACTTACAACTTACAGTGGACGGCCGTTTAAACTCGTCATTAAACAGTGAATTATCGTTTTTTAAGCTACCAGTTGTTTCGTGGAGGTAAGTATTTGTTTGTATTCTCTTACGTGTATCTTATGTGGATGTCGCAGGCAAATTGTATAATGTGCTCGTATACAAATACCATCGTCAGATTGCAAAGATAAAGTGTTCCGGTTGATCTCTGAAACGGCTGGACCGATTTTGGCGGAACTTTTACTGGCAGATAGCTGATATTATAAGGAGTAACTTAAGCTACTTTTATTTTAGAATTTTTTCGACGTGGACGAAGTCGCGGGCACAGCTAGTTTATTATAAAAAGAACATAACTTCATATTGTATTATTATTTCACATTTGATTATTTAATGTCATTGTACATATGTAAAAAGCTGAAAAAATATTAATAGTCAAATTTAAAATTCAAGTCATCTATCCAAATAAATAGAATTGAAGTGTCTGTTTGTAATATTAAAGTAACCGCTTTTTACTAAATGCGTATGCATATGTTGTACACATATGCATACGTACGTACGTACGTACGTACGTACATATACCAAAATTTGTTATAGTTTTAATGAATTACTCTGTTTTACTAGGTTATATTCTATGGTTATATTATTACTTAAATAAATAAACAAATATTCACGGGGCAAATTACACTTACTGATCTAATCAATTATTCTACTGTATTAATTGCGTATCAATCTTATGTGGTTTCAGTTTTAAGGTACGGTATAATCTTTCGGGGTAACTCCACACATGAAGAATCTGCATTTATTGCTCAAAAAAGATGTATTAGAAGTATGTTTAAATTAACTAAACAAGAAAGCTGTAAACCAATATTTTTAAGCCATAAACTGTTAACTTTGCCATGTATTTATATTTATGAAACTGTTATATTTGTTAAAGCCAACTAACATCTATTTCAAAAATTAAAAAGTAATCGTTGCCATGACAATTTAATAACCTTGCCACATAAGACAGCCTTATTTGGAAAAAATATATGTGGAATGGCAACAAAAATATATAATAAATTACCCAAAAAATTAAGCAAATTGAATGCATCAACTCATTTAAAAACGAATTAAAAAATCTTCTTTATAATAAGGTATACTACAATGTAAATGAATATTTAAATGATAAATTCAAATGATTGTAATTCTTGTATGAAAATTATGAATTATATACCTATATTACAAATACCAGTTTATATGTATATTATTAAAAATAACTTTTTAATTATACTTAATAATTTTGTGACTTGTAATATCGATAAATAATTTGTATAATGTTTGTGTTGTGTATGTAATTAATCTGTGTTATTTCATTGACAAATTATAAAATTGTAAATTTAATTTAATTAATATTATTTTGACATTGATATATTAACGTTAAAATTTTGACATCAATTTCAATTTTAATATAAATTCATTATGACTGAAATTTATACAATGAATGTTATGTTGTTGCACATGTGTTATTTAATAATTTAGAAAGTAACTGTTTTTAAATAGAATTGTTAAAAAGTAAGAATTAAAATTATATTGCACGCCGTATAGGCAGAATGTAGTGCACCAATTATGTTTTATATTAACATCCTGATTTACCTATGTTCAAGCAATAAATAAATTATGATTATGATTATAACCTTAAAGTAAGCAAATTACTTGCTTGTGTTATTGGTGTAAGTCAACGATACTAATGCATAATAATACATATGTAAATACTGGAATATATTTAATAAACACCCAAACCCAGAAATACAAACATTTATGCTCATCACACAAATGCTTGTCCCCGTCAGGGATTGAACCCGAGCCCCGTCGATTGCGTAGTTAGAGTAGCTAACCACTCGACCAAAGGGGCGGTCAAATATTACTTAAGTTTAAGACTTCAATTTAATAACATTGTAATTTTTTTTTAATTTATTTACCATTTATTTCAGGCAACATGGCGGCCCTCATAATATGCTCACGTAATCTTATCAGTGATTATTAAATGATCTGGGGGCATGGTAGTGCCCTCGCCAGGTCAAGCGCAAAGCAAACACTGTCGTACCATCGTTTACTGGAATTTCGCCGCATTTTCAGGCCCTATTTGAGAACCTCTGGATAAGACCAGAACGCTGAAATTTTCGTCATCCAGTAAGCTAAAATCACATACTTAAATCCAAAATTTCGAGTCTCTAGGTCATTTAGTTCCGAATTAAGCGAAAACTAAGTTTCGCATTTATGACACTCACTCACTCACTCACTCATGGTCATAAGAATAGAACTAGTACTTCCCATAAACTTAATTTATGGGTAAAAAAAATCCCATAAATTTAGGGTTTAATGGCCACATAAAGGGAAAACTATAAAAAGTAGGATATACGAAGATCTGCAGTGCTATTCTGTAAGATACAAATTCGAAGATCGAAACTCATTCAGGTGAATTCTATCACCTCGACAGCGAATTCATCGTGAGCTCGATTCATCTTGAATTGGTATTTTCCAAACAATAAAACGTACAATCGAAATGAAGTAAGCTTCGAATCGAGCCTCACTTAGGCAGGGATGAGTCGACGTAAGAACCTTTATTGGTTTTTCATCGGTTTGTGTTTTCATCAATTATTTAACAAAAATAATTATCATATTGTAATAAACTTTTTGATTTATTGTTTCTATTACAATTTTTAACATATTTTTTACTAAAAACATATTTACTATAATAAATTTTTAGTATATCAACACGCCGTGGTTGTATGGCCTTAAGCCTTTGCCTATTTAAGTACACATAAAAAAAATTGATATTTGACACTTAATCTATAAAAATTATATTAATATTTAATCTTAGATAAATAATTGGTCTCGCTGTGCTAGACTGGATACCGCCGACGTACTTGTCAAATGCGGCAACAAATACTACGCCGAAACTGGCGTACCCGATTCAGTCAGACCAATCACAATGCAAGCTCTAAGAGCACACTACTCACTGTTATCCATTTGCACATTGTCATGTCACACACACTACAATATTGAGTTGCCGCATTCACGGAGTTGTTGTTTTTAGATAGTGTGTATCTCGTCAAGCGCCGCGAGACCAATTATTTATCTCTGTATTTAATATAATTTTATATAAAGAAATACATTACGGCGTATTAATATAGAATGAGTTTAACTTCGTGACTGTTTTGTGTTTCTACAAAATTATAATGTGTTTCTACAAAATAGACCTACTGAATACTGATACGCGAGGATAGCCTAGAGAATTTTTTTTATAGAAGAGGGGGCAAACGAGCAAGAGGTGCATACAAAAAAAATGAAGTTTTCTTTAAGTTAACGAGATGACGCATTTCACATTTCAACTGATTTCAACATTATCTTATTAGTAATATAGATTATTTTTGCGTGACGGAAATGACGTTTTTGATAATGAATAAAGATGTGTGTTAGGTACGGGACATTCATATTTTATCGCGCTAGTATATACTTTTGTATAAATTCAATGTTTAGGTGACTAAAATTATGCTTTTTTTCTGATCGGCTTGATTCTTTGGAATTACGTAGAGATGTGGCTTTGCTCTGCATCATCTATCGGAGGATGGGAGTGTTCCGAGAAACTGTTTGGATTAATTCCTGCCGCAGATTTTCACTATCGGACATTTTTTTATAGCAGAGGGGGCAAACGAGCAGGTAGTGCACCTGATGGTAAGTGATCACCGCCGCCCATGGACATCTGCAATACCAGAGGTCTTGCAGTTGCGTTGCCGGCCTTTTAAGAATGAGTAAGCTTTTTTCTTGAAGGTTCCTATGTCGTATCCGTTCGGAAATACCCCTACCGGTAATTGATTCCACAACAGGGTAGTGCGAGGCAAAAAGTGTCGGGAGAAACGCACAGTTGTGGACTTCCAGACATCGAGATGGTGAGGATGGAACTTTAAATTTGACGCGATGTCCGATGGTGGAATTCGGCGGCAGGAATTATTCCAAACAACTCAACACTCCCCATGATAAAGACGATGGAAGACGCAGAGTGAACCTACATCTTTGCGTAATACCAAAGAGTCGAGCTGTTCCGAAATAGCCTAGTCGTCAACGATTCGAACCGCTCTACGCCGTATGCGATCAAGAGGAAGAAGCTGGTATTGAGGAGCTCCGGCCCAGAGAATGAAACTGCACCGAAGAAAGATTACTAGAATTCGAATATAAAATTATCTATCTATCTTTCACAAAAAAGCAAACAAGAATGGACATGAAGATCTCCGGATGACGATAGGTACCTACCAAAAACTAAAACTTATATAAACTGCAAAATGTGTTTTACACATATGAGTCCCGGCCTATCACAGATGCATAAGGGCTGCCTTCAATTTGAAATCAGCAAGAGTAGAAAAACCTTCCGAAGTTACTCCAAAAGCAGACGAAAAAAATTTAAAAATATCTAGAAATATGAAAGTCAAAGTCAAAGTCAAAACATTTTTATTCAAATTATCCTTTACAGGCACTTTTGACGAGTCAACATTCTTTGAATTACTACCGGATCAGAAATAAATCGCATGACACAATCGCCAAAAAGAGACTTGCCGGCACGAACAAGTTTCAGTCTAAATTTATTATAATTATATAGTTTTGCACTATCAAAAATAGCTTTAAAAATAGTTGCAAATGCAGCACAGGAAATGTAACGTTATTTCATAACGCATGAAAAAATTACCCCGAATAAGTTAATTGTATTTTTTATAAAATGATGTAGTCCAAATCTAGAGTGATGAAGAACGAATTAATAATGTAAACAAATAAAAATGTTTCCTTCATGTATACAGGAATCGAATAATAAAGCCTTGCTTTATGATGACTTATATAAATTATTTGAAATTTATTAAATATTGTTTTGGTGGAAATATTGTATTTTTAAGTGGAAGTGTTTACTTAGTTTAAAACAAAAAGTTTTTATAAATTTGTTTTTATGAATTCCGAATTTTCCAATGGGGTATGAATCATTAGATTATAAATTAGATGGTGTGTCAATGAAACACTATTGGTCTTAAATAATTAACAGAATACGAAATGTGTCAAACTATTGTATTACGTATCAATGGAGACCCCATTGAGCCAATTGAATTGTGTAAACAAATAAAAAAATCCTTTCATAGATACATGAATTTACTATTAACTCATAAAACCTTGCTTACAAGCTACAAATAATTTGAAATTTATTAAATATTGTTTTGATGGAAAATATTATACATATTTAAGTGAAAGTGTTTTCTTAGTTTAAAATAAAAAAAGTTGTTATTTATTTGTTTTTATGACTTCTTTCCGGATTTTCCAATGGGGATTGAATCATAATTAGATGGTGTGTCAATGAAACACTATTGGTCTTAATTAACAGAAAACGAAATGTGTTAAACTGTTTCCCGTGTTGAACCCGGGCTCCTTTGAGGAATAGACCAACTGCTGTTCTGCTAGGCAGGTCGTAAAAGGCGACCGACTGGCTTTACGAGTCACTACCATCGTGACTATTAGGTGGTAGAACTCTAGTTCTGCATTGTCTCGCCCGGGTCAGGTACCACCTTGCCTATTCCCACCACAATAGCGTCAGTGTTTGTCACTGTCGTGTTCCGGTTTGGAGGGAAAGCTAGCCGGTAAACTTATGCATGTGGCTTTAGATCTCGCCACAAGATAGCAACGCACCATTAACACCTTTGGTGTCTATAGGCGATGATTGACTCTTTCCATCAGGAGACCCATCTGTTTGTTTACTATCTTATAAAAATACTATTCCAAAGTCCGCGCCAGACATACATTCATTTAAACACTTGTTTGATTGTTATGTGTGCCACGGGGCTTTGGTTGTTCAAATTTCGAGCACATTTGCAAAGTCCCATGCCACACATAACCATCAGATAAGTGTTCAAATATTTGAAACTATGTCTGGCGCTGGCTTAACACGAATCCATCGAAACGCTATTGAGCCAATTGAAAATTAGAAATTAGTAGGCTTGGACCCCAGATGGGATTCCTGAGGGAAAGAGTCTACCATCGCCTATAGACACCAAAGATATTAATGGTACATTGCTATCTTGTGCCACATGTATAAGTTTTTCGGCTACCTTACCCTCCAAATTAGAACACGACTGTGACAAGCACTAACGCTATTGCGACAGGAATAGATGAGGCGGTGGTACCAGACCCCGGCGAGAAAATGCAGAACTCTGCCACCCAGTAGTCACGATGGTTGTGACACGTATAGCCAATTGGTCGCCTCTTATGACCTGCCTGGCAAATCGTCAGTTGGTCTATTCTTCAAAGGGGCTCGGATAAACACGGGGGAAATATTTATGTCTTATGTCTTCTAACACTTTAGTTATCAGGTCATCTGATAGTCTGCAGTTTAGAACTTAACTTAAAACTTTATACTTTCTTTTTCTCCCGTGTTGGTCTCGGGCTCCTTTGAAAAATAGACTAACTGTCACTCACTGTAATAGTCAATAATACCACACATGGGGCAAACTATTTTTTAGTAAGAGACAGCCCCACCAAAATGTACTTTCCTATCTTATGTAGGGCAATCGGGATAGGAATAGGTAGGTCATTTAAAGGTAAACAAATCCATGCACAGTTTCAGCTGCTCCTACCTTGGGGAGTAGCTGATGTAATACCTTAATGTAGAGGTGTTACAGGTTTACTGGCGGTTTTGTCTGCTTTTAAACGTAGAACATTGTTTAGTTTTTGATATAAGATGTCAAATAGAATAGAAGATAGGATTAGTCTTTCGACGGGCTAAGACGTATGCCCTAATAAACAAAAATAAGAAAATATCTTTTATTATTTTAACATAATAGTAAGGAGTTGTAGATCCGCGTACCTCTCAGTACTTAATTAATTGAGTAATAATCGCAGCCAGCGAGTTTTAAAAGTCACCTAGAACTCGAGGATCTCCACAATTGATGGAGCCGCCTGCGAAGAGTTTTACAATAGCGTGATAGTATGTAGCCTATATGTTGACCCGACCTGTTAGTAATATTCATGCAAAATTTGAAGTAAATCCATGCAGTACTTTTTGAGTTTACACCCGATCTACATACACCCCATCGCCCACTGGTGGAATAATTTTTGTGACAAAAATTATTTAACACCGGTGCAGTCAGTCAACCAAATTAGTGGTAGTGCCATACTGCTTTTGCAACTGAATAGGCCGGCACGCCCGGGGAGATACCACTCTCTCACTTGACACTGACGTAAAGTAGCAGCCATGCTGCTGCGTTTCGTTTGGTTTGTGAGAGTCCCGGAGGCCTAACCCCCCCCCCCCCCCCCGCACACTATGAATGCGCAAACAAAAGAGAATCTACCCCAGGGGGGTACCACTTGCACCAGCAGTGGAGAATCCCCCCCTGAGCGTCCGTGCTCTGGATTCCAGCCAGGTCATGGATGCTCAGGCTGCCCTGCGTATTCTGGGGGGGGGGGCAAAATTGCGCTCATAGACAATCCTGTCCGGGGCAAACAGGGCAAGAAAGCCATGGCACCCCCTACCACACTTACTGTGGATTTCTGCAATGTCAGGGGGCTTCATTCCAACTTGAAAGCCGTCCACTACCATCTCGAGACGGCGAAGCCAGCTTTGCTCTTTTTGACCGAGACGCAGATATCTTCTCCGGCTGATACTTCTTACCTCTCCTACCCGGGGTACAAACTGGAACATTCCTTTGTACCGCGGGCTGGGGTGTGCGCATACGTCAGAGAAGATATCTGTTACCGGCGCCTCGGCAGACTTGAAGGTCAGGACCTATCCATCCTCTGGTTACGCGTAGCTTGCGACGACCATCCACGCAGCTACGCGTAGCTAGTAAACGGCTTCGCGCCGCAAGCAGGAGTGCTACCGGGCTTGCGCTGCAGCGTCCGCATCTTGTGATGAAAAAACCAGCACATTACGTAAGGAGTACAATTTCGCCTCGAGGTACTTCAAAAGAGCTATCGCCAAGGCAAAATCGGAACACATTGGCAGAATTGGTGAGAAATTAGTTCGCCTTCCTTCGGGTACTCGTGCGTTCTGGTCTCTCGCCAAGGCTGTCTTAGGGAATTTCTCACAGCCCTCTCTTCCATCCTTGCACGGAGACGATGACTCTCTGGCCCATACCGCAAAGGAGAAGGCCGATCTCCTGGGCTCCTTCTTTGCGGCCAACTCGACTCTGGATGACCAAGGGAACGCACCGCCTAGCATCCCGCAGTGTGATAGTTGTATGCCAGAACTACAATTTCGGCAATCATCTGTGCGTAAAGCACTACTTTCCTTGGACATCCATAAGTCGAGTGGGCCGGATGGCATCCCTCCGATTGTGCTAAAAATGTGTGCTCCAGAGTTGGCACCAGTATTAACACGCCTATTCCGGCTCTCCTATTCACTCGGCGTGGTACCGAATTCGTGGAAGACAGCTTTGGTGCATCCCATCCCTAAAAAAGGAGATCGCTCTAACCCGTATAACTATCGGCCCATAGCCATAACCTCCTTGTTCTCCAAAATTATGGAGACAATCATCAACTCTCAGCTCCTCAAGTATTTAGAAGAGCACCAGCTGATTAGCGACCGTCAGTACGGTTTCCGTCGCGGCCGCTCAGCTGGTGACCTTCTAGTATACCTAACTCATCGATGGGCGGAAGCAGTTGAGTCCAAGGGGGAGGCATTGGCAGTTAGTTTGGACATAGCGAAGGCCTTTGATCGGGTATGGCACAAAGCGCTTCTCGCGAAGCTGCCTTCCTATGGGCTTCCTGAGAAATTATGCGAGTGGATCACCAGTTTTTTGGCTGACCGGAGCATCAAGGTCGTTGTCGACGGTGCATGCTCCGACCTTAAATATGTCAATGCTGGTGTTCCCCAAGGCTGCGTGCTATCACCGACACTGTTCCTTCTGCATATCAATGATATGATGCGAATTAGCAACATACATTGCTATGCGGATGACAGTACTGGTGATGCTACATACTCCGGCCGTAGCAGTATTTCTCGGGAACACGTCGAAGAATGCCGAAACAAGCTTGTGTCTGAAGTCGAGAATCGACTTACCGATGTCTCGGAATGGGGTCGCCAAAACCTGGTTACTTTTAACCCCAAGAAGACACAGCTTTGCGTGTTCACCGTAAAAAAGACACCCTTTATCGTATCACCTCGATTTGAGGATACTCTCCTGACAGCCTTAGCTAGTGTCGGAATCCTGGGAGTTGACATATCGAATTACGTTCAGTTTCGCGGTCATTTGGAAGGCAAGGCTAAACTAGCCTCCAAAAAGCTCGGTGTGCTCAGCAGAGCGAAACAGTACTTTTTGCCGGTCCATCGCCTTCAACTTTATAAGGCACAGGTTCGGCCTCACATAAAGTACTGTTCGCATCTCTGGGCCGGAGCTCCTCAGTACCAGCTTCTTCCTCTTGATCGCATTCAGCGTAGAGCGGTTCGAATCGTTGACGACCAGGCCATTTCGAAACAGCTTGACTCTTTGGCATTGCGCAGAGATGTAGGTTCTCTCTGTGTCTTTTATCGTATATATCATGGAGAGTGTTCCGACAAGTTGTTTGGATTAATTCCTGCCGCCGAATTCCACCATCGGACATCGCGTCAAAACTTGAAGTTCCATCCTCACCATCTCGATGTCTGTAAATCCACAACTGTGCGTTTCTCCCGACACTTTTTACCTCGCACTACTCTGTTATGGAACCAATTACCGGCAGGGGTATTTCCGAACGGATACGACATAGGGACCTTCAAGAAAAGAGCTTACTCATTCTTAAAAGGCCGGCAACGCAACTGCAAGACCTCTGGTATTGCAGATGTCCATGGGCGGCGGTGATCACTTACCATCAAGTGCACCTCTTGCTCGTTTGCCCCCTCTTCTATAAAAATAAAAAAAAAAACAGAAAAACAGAAAAAAATTGTAAAAACTATATTTTTGGCTTCGATATCGATTGTAGATCACGCCCCAAGTATTCTTTTAAAAAAATATTCAATGTATAGTTTTGACTTTCCTACGATTTTATTATTCGTACATTATTATATAATACAGTGTATTGCACAATTTATTTATCTGAATACATCTAATAAATATAATACATCAAATAAATCAAAAGTTTAAAACATCGGATCAATTCTATGCAACGTACCTATTAAAAAAATCGAATGGATTCGATGTATCAATGTATATCGAATACCCCTAGTTTTACAAGCGGTGAAGTGTGAACCGATGCTGCGGACATATCCTTCACTTAAATTATTCGTTAAATAGGTTAAATGTTCATAGAATGAAACAACAAAAGCCATCTACTTAGGCAACATCGGAACCCTACATTGCGCGTGGCCTGTAACCTGTACCAAATCAAACAGATGGATTTCCTAATGAAAAGTGACAATTGCCCAGAGAAACTGAAGATGTTTAATGGCACGTAGCTATCAGTGGGAAGAGATCGTAATGAAAACAGAGAATAGTCACGTATAAGATGATATAAATATCATTACATAGTATAAAACAAAGTCGCTTTCTCTGTCTGTCCCTATGTCCTTATGTCCCTATGTATGCTTAAATCTTTAAAACTGTGCTTAAACTATGCTTAAATAGATAGATTAATTCTTGAGGAAGGTTTAAGTGTATAAACCTTTCCGATATTCCCACGGGAACAAAAGCTGCGCGGGTGAAACCGCGGGCAGGTCGCTAGTATATATATATATATATATATATATATATATATATATATATATATATATATATATATATATATATATATATATGTATATATATATATAGATATATATATATATATATATATATATATATATATATATATATATATATATATATATATATATATATATATATATATGTATATATATATATAGAGATATATATATATATATATATATATATATATATATATATATATATATATATATATATATATATATATATATATATATATATATATATATATATTTCCAGGTCAATTATCACTATTTTTCATTAAAAGTTCACGTATTGTTATACCTCAGACGCGCGGTAAACGGCTGCGCTAAGTTCCCTCCGAAATAGAAACATTTTTTTTCAATACTAAGATCCAATATTATGAAATACAATGTATTTGCGAGTAAAATATCAATCATATTAATAGACTTTATGACTAATATTTGTAGTATTATAATATGGTAATACTCTCGAGCTCCTGTTGTTTACTTACATCTTTGTTGTTAAATCATTTACAACATTTGTCTACATTTTATTCGTCTCTATCTTAGTATTTCTAAAGCACTTTATATTTTTTAAAGTTTAGATGTTTGTATGGATGTTTCTTACCCAATCACGTAAAAACTACTGAACGGATTTAAATGAAACTTTACAGTAATATAGATTATACATCAGAATAACACATAGGTTACGATTTATATAGATTTTGTGTAATTTGGCGGTAATATAACGATAAGTATCAAGTAAGTCGGAAAAATTCCTGCCTTCTGAGAGCTGTCTCGGCGTGCGCTGAAGTTAGATGAAGATAATGTATGGTAGGATTGTTTGTCTTAAATAGCTCTAAATAAAAGTACGCGGCAGCATATATCTATCTTTTATGTGGAATCCATAATATCCAAAATAGTGTTCCATAATTACAATTAAATTATTATACTTTTTTACAAATCATATTTCGGAGTATTTTTTTTATTAAAATTAATACATTTGCCGCTTTCAGCATTTTATGTAGATGACGTTTGTCTTTTACACTAAGAAATTCGGATGAATGGTTAAAAAGTTATCACGATAATATTAAACCACCGACCACACAGCCTATAGACGGCTAATGTTTGATTTTCCGTATTGACTGCATTCTGGCAACTAGCTGAAGTAAGACGAAGTGGGGTTGCAACGCCGTAATTGGCCGTAACTCAAGGCCACAGTGAAGTACAGAGCATCTGATTGGTCGACACTGATTACCCAATCACTACTCATTGGCGCGTGGACATTTACATCGGAACTATAAGTCAGATGTGTTGACACAAGTCATTCGCCTATTGTTAGGTGTTTATGGGCTGTGTGGTCGGTGTATTAAACTGAATGGAGCCAATGGAGGTGAACAGGCGTCCACGTAATAGCACGATACCACCGCGCGTGCGCGAGCCAAATGCATTTTTTTTTTCGAATTGACAAAAGCTTAAGGCCTTAAAGCCAAGGGCCGTAACAGCGATATCGTACTAGAGGTCGAGCAGAGCTCAGAGTTTAAATTTAAATTTGGGCAATCAACGCCCGCGCTAAGGGTTGTCTCCTGCGAGACCGGACCACGGCTTAGTGCATTGTTTTGACTAAGTATAGGGGGCGGAGAGGAAAAGTGGCATTTCGCTCAGGGCAGATTAGGGGTCTTCGTCACCATTGAGACCGGCGGCATGTCATGTCAAAAAAACACTTTTTTCAAAATATTGGTCAGCTATAACACCCGGACGGATAAACAGATGTTGACGCAATTTATGCATTGGACGCAGTTTTACAAGGAAAAGAGGTGATTAGATTTTGTAATCCATCAGTACATTAATTTGGAAATTATTCTAAAAAGATTGTTGTTCCAGAAAAAAATTTGAAGCTTTTTCAAAATTTTTCAAAATCTCATGGACCAAATTGGTCCAAATTTTCAGAAAGTCTAAGTTGAATCGAATCCAATCGAATGCCATTAACCACGTTCCGATCGGTCAAAATTTACATACTCACATTTATTTATTATTTATTTATTTATTTTATATTATAAAATAACAAACAAGCGGATGGGTCTCCTGATGGAAAGAGTCAACCATCGCCTATAGACACCACAGGTGTTAATGGTGCGTTGCTATCTTGTGGCGAGGGCTAATGCCACATGCATAAGTTTACCGGCTACCTTACCCTCCAAACCGGAACACGAAAGTGATAAGCACTGACGCTATTGCAGCAGGAATAGGTAAGGTGGTGGTACCAGACCCGGGCGAGACAATGCAGAACTCTACAACCTAGTAGCCACGACGTTAGTGACTAGTTTAGCCAATCGGTCGCCTTTTACGAGATGCCTGGCAGAACGGCAATTGGTCTATTCTTCAAAGGAGCCCGAAACCAACACGGGGAGAAACCGATCAACATACACAGCCATAACACATTCCCAACCATACAAACACATACGTACAGACATACTGGCGTCATCGTGAAAATAGTCGGAAAATCTTCCTAGGACCTAAAAACGTGGAAATCTGGTGAAAACTCAATTTTCGGAAATCGGGGCAATCAGTAACTTCCTTATCTACATGCATTTTTTTTATGTAGAAAAGGGGGCAAACGAGCAGGAGGTGCACATGATGGTAAGTGATCACCGCCGCTCATGGACATCCACAATACCAGAGGTCTTGCAGTTGCGTTGCCGGCCTTTTAAGAATGAGTAAGCTCTTTTCTTGAAGGCCCCCAAGTCGTAACCGTTTGGAAACACCCCTGCTGGTAATTGGTTCCACAAAAAAGTAGTGCGAGGCAAAAAGTGACGAGAGAAACGCACAGTTGTGGATTTCCAGACATCGAGATAGTGAGGATGGAATTTCAAATTTTGACGCGATGTCCGATGATGGAATTCGGCGGCAGGAATTAATCCAAATAACTCGTCGGAACACTCTCCATGAAAGATACGGTAGAAGACACAGAGTGAGCCAACATCTCTGCGCAATGCCAAAGAGTCGAGCCGTTTCGAAATAGCCAGTTCGTCAACGATTCGAATCGCTCTACGCTGAAGGCGATCAAGAGGAAGGAGCTGGTACTGAGGAGCTCTGGCCCAGAGATGAGAACAATACTCCATGTGGGGCCGAATTTGAGCCTTATAAAGTTGAAGGCGATGGGCCGGCAGGAAGTACTGCCTCGCTCTGCTGAGCACACCGAGCTTTTTGGAGGCTAGTTTAGCCTTACCTTCCAAATGACCGCAAAACTGAACGTAATTCGATATGTCGACTCCCAGAATCCCGATACTAGCTGAGGCTGTCAGGAGAGTATCCCCAAATCGAAGTGACACGACAAAGGGTGTCTTTTTAGCGGAAAATACGCAAAGCTGTGTCTTTTTGGGGTTAAAAATGACCAGGTTTTGACGACCCCATTCCGAGACATCGGTTAGTCGATTCTCAACTTCGGACACAAGCTTGTTTCGGCTCTCTTCAACGTGTTTCCGAGAAATACCGCTTCGGCCGGAGTATGTAGCATCGCCAGTACTGTCATCTGCATAGCAATGTATGTTGCAAATTCGCATCATGTCATTGATATGCAGAAGAAACAGTGTCGGTGATAGCACGCAGCCTTATGGAACACCAGCATTGATAGATTTAAGGTCAGAGCACGCACCGTCAACTACGACCTTGATGCTCCGGTCAGCCAAAAAACTGGTGATCCACTTGCATAAATTCTCGGGAAGAAGGGAAGGAAGGCAGCTTCGCCAGAAGCGCTTTGTGCCATATCCTATCAAAGGCCTTCGCTATGTCCCAACTAACTGCCAAAGTCTAAGGGGGAGGCCCTTAGACTCAACTGCTTCCGCCCACCGATGTGTTAAGTATACAAGAAGATCACCAGCTAAGCGGCCGCGATGGAAACCGTACTGCTGGTCACTAATCAGCTGGTGCTCTTCTAAATACTTGAGGAGCTGCGAGTTGATGATTGTCTCCATAATTTTGTAGAACAAGGAGGTTATGGCTATCGGCCGATAGTTAGACGGATTAGAGCGATCTCCTTTTTTAGGGATGGGACGCACTAAAGCTGTCTTCCATGAAATCGGTACTACGCCGAGTGAGTAGGAGAGCTGGAATAGGCGTGTTAGTACCGGCGCCAGCTCTGGAGCACATGATTTAAGTACAATCGGAGGGATGCCATCCGGTCCACTCGACTTATGGACGTCCAAGGAAAAAAGTGCTTTACGTACGGATGACTGCAAGAATTTTAATTTCGTCATAGAACTATAGCACTGCGGGATGGTAGGCGGTGCATTTCCTTGGTCGTCCAGAGTCGAGTTGGCCGCAAAGAACGAGCCCAAAAGATCGGCCTTCTCCCTTGCGGTATGGGCCAAAGAGTCATCATCTCCGTGTAAGGGTGGAAGAGAGGGCTGTGAGAAATTCCCCAAGACAGCCTTGGCGAGAGACCAGACCGCACGAGTTCCCGAAGGAAGGCGAACTAATTTTTCACCAAATCTGCCAATGTGTTCAGATTTTGCCTTGGCGATAGCTCTTTTGAAGAACCTCGAAGCGGAATTGTACTCCTTACGTAACGCGCTGGTTTTTTCATCACGAGATGTCGACGCTGCAGCCCAAGCCCGGTAGCATCTCTGCTTTCGGCGTGAAGCCGTTTTGCAGGAGCGACCAAACCAAGGCTGAGACTTACCACCAACTGGTACCGCAGAAATGGAATGAAAAGTTCCATGCCCTGCAGCACCACATCAGCGATACAGTCAGCGATGACACTCGGATCATCCAGCGAGAGGCACATCCGCTCCCATGGGTAGGATGCAAAAAAATACCGCATCCCGTCCCAATCTGCTGACCTATAGTGCCAAACGCGACGACAGCCTGCAAAAAGAGGCCGTGATAGGCGCGTAACCGGCACTTTACTCCGGATCAGGCAGCGGTCTGACGTACCAAGAGAGACGTCCACAGATACCTGATAATTGTCCGGATGGGAGGTCAGCAGAAGGTCCAGCAGTGAAGGCGTATGATCGTCCACATCGGGAACTCGCGTAGGCGTGGTTACCAATTGTGTTAGACCATATGCCAAGGCAAAATCGTGAACAGACCTCCCCGCATGATTGGTAGTGCGTGAACACAGCCATTCGGCGTGGTTTGCATTAAAATCGCCTAAGATCACGATCTCAGCGGAGGGGGTCTGTTGCAACACGGAATCTACAGCCGTTTGAAGGTGCTCAACGAGCCTGTCGACTTCAGCATTTCCGCTATGGGACCTGTAGAGGCACGCATAGATGCGGGGATGGTCGTCACAGTCTACGCGCAGCCAGAGGATGGATAGGTCCCTATAGCCTTCAATGCTGCTGAGACGTCGAGAGCAGATATCCTCTCTGACATAAGCACAAACTCCCGCCCGGGGTACAAATGAATGCTCAAATTTGTACCCCGGGTAGGAGAGATATGAGGTATCAGCCGGAGAAGATATCTGCGTCTCAGTTAAAAAGAACAGAGCTGGCTTAGCCGTCTCCAGGTGGTAGTGGACGGCATTTAGGTTTTAGTGAAGACCTCTAATATTAGTATAATCCACGTGGAGCGTGGTAGAGGGTGCCTTTCGATGTCTGTTCGATTTGCCCCAAGCAGCGAAGTTTGAGAGCGCAATTGTGCCCCCCAGAGTACGCAGGGCAGCCTGGGCATCCATGATTAGGCTGATTACAAACCCCTGAACATAGATGTCCAGAGGAGGATTCTCCACCGCTTACGCTAGTGGTACCCCCCTGGGGTAAACTACTACCTTTAAATTGCGCTTCCATAGTGTTAGGGGGAGGGGGGAAAGGGCCTCCGGGAACCTCACAGACCAAACGAAACGCAACAGCAAAGCTGTTTCTTTATGTTGGTTTTAAGTGAGGTAGTGGTATCGCCCCGGTCGTGCCGACCCATTCAGCTAAGCATGGCACTACCACTTTTTTTGACTGACTGCACCGGCGAAATAATTTCAAAGAAGAATATTATCCCTCCGGCGGGTGATGGGGTCGTCACTTCCCGACGCTGACAAAAAATAGCAGGCATAGCAGGAAGTTAAAAATTGGGAAGCTTCAAACGAAAATTGGTTTGAACGATATTGATCATGTAGTTTTTATAAGATATGGGATCATTTCGATAGTTGCATAAAATGTTTTGGTAGCTGTACAAAATGACTTTGTTTTCATTGCGTCTTTGAGAAATACAAACTTATTTTTGCTGCTATGAAAAAAGTAAATACAAAGATTGTGTACGTAGGTCACACTATAAGTATATTATAACCAAAATATTATGTTTTTTGCTTTTCAAAATATTTTAAAAAATTTTTCATGCGATCGATACATTTTTTAAACAGGAGGACCACAGATCTGAAGGCATGTTTTCTACGTGCTGATTAAACGCTATCACTACTTCTTCGGAGTTCGTAAAAGTAAAACCTCTCATCAAATCTTTGATTTTGGGGAAAATACAGAAATCACAGGGTGCTAGGTCGGGGCTATGCGTAGGATAAGTGACGAGATGTACTTTTTCGGAAGCTAAAAATGACTTTGTTTTGTTGGCCGTGTCTGAAGAAGCGTTATCATGGTGAAGGAGAATGCGTATTTTGGGTCGTCTTTCGCGAACTTTTTCTAACACCCCAGGGTAAACAAATAGTAGGATACCACTCGGCATTAACACTCTTTTGATCTTCAAGTATAATTGTACAAATGGGACCCGTAGCTGAGAAAAAAAACGCGATCATTTTTTTACCGACGTTTCTCGCCTGTCTCACTTTTGTTGGCCTGTTCTCATTTTTAAACACCCAATCACAAGATTACTGTTTTTTTTCGGGTTCAAAACAATACATCCAAGTTTCGTCTCCTGTGACAATGTCATAAACAGCATTAGAATGTCCGTGGTCGTACTTCAGTAGCATCTGTGAGCACCATTCCACGCGAGCCCGCTTCTGCTTCGCTGTCAGTTCATGAGAGATCCAACGACAACAAAGTTTCCGAACTTTCAATTATTCATGTAAAATTTTCTGAATTTGGCTCATAGCAATCCCCAATAGTCCTGGAATTGTCTCATGGGTGATCCGGTGGTTTACTTCAATTATCCGCTTAACAATAGCCGCATTATTTTCGTTGACGGCAGTTGAAGGCCGCCCTTCACGAAATTCGTCATGTAAAGAAACTCGACCTCTCTCAAATTCAGCAAACCATCGCCTCACGGTGCTCAAACATGTATACATATAATAGTATGTAGCTTTGCTGCTACGGAACCTTTTGAAAGCGAGTCCGACTCGCTCTTCTCCAGATTTTGTAATAATTGAAATAGGAATAACGAAAGACATAAATAAATTGAAGGAGTCGAGATAAAGGTTTTCATATTTTGTAAGTAAAAATTGCAGTAAAATTTCCTTGATTATACCTACTATTGGAACCACAGACCATAGGAACACTAGTAGACATGCTATTGGGAAGAAAACGTGTTGCCGCACATATGAGCAAACGCTCCTATTAATTTAAATAATTTCATACATTTGTAGGTTATGTTATATTGTGAAAAATAGAAATAAACCATGTCGTACTGTTTCTGAAATGTTTAAAAATTACTCTTGAAGTGATTTTCAAAAATTAGACTTGAGTTATTCCAGTGTTAAGTAGTATAACTTTGTATTTATATATGTAATTGCAAGCTACACTGACAATCTAAGAAATTGTCTTGAAAGGCGTATCCATTTAATCCGTGGTTGGAACCATTAATTAGATAAAAGGTATTTTAAGTATGAAATACTGTGTAATGTCGGTATTCTGTTTCATTCTCATGCCCGGCTTAATTCTATACATTTATGTATTTGTTTTTTTATCGAGACGCATTTTCGTTTTTTTTCGAGTACAAATCGCAACTATCATAAAGAAGTTTCTTCACTTTAAAATTCCGTCAAATATCGCAAATTGCATCAAAATCGGATCACTTATCGATGCCGGAAATGCCGGATCATCAAATCACTTATCAATGCCGGAAATTTTCAAAACAAATTTTTACTCCATTAGATATATCGGTATTTTTCATGGTTAAGACATTTTATAGCTCAAAAAATGAATCATCATACTTAAAAATACATCTTTTCAAAAATTAAAATAAAAAAGAAAAAATGCTTTTTTTACTTCTGTAAGAAAAAAAAACTTAATTTAGCTCAAAGTTTCAAGAATAGCTTGTAAGATCGAGCAGTGAACAGATTTTTATATTTTGCTGCTGCTGTAAGATGCGCTCTTCAATAAATTCAATAATATGCATACTAATTTTTACATATTAAAAATTAAAGTGACATCTAATTGTCTGTTTGTTTGTTTATCTGTAATGTATGTTTCACCGTTAATGTGCAAAGCCGTTTGTGATGATATTTCATATGGATAGTCTATAGTCTGGGGAAGGACATAGACTACTTATTACTAAAACCACGCGGGCGAAGCCGCGGGTCAAAGCTAGTATATACATACTAGCTTTTACTAGTTCGCGACCGCCGAGTTTAGGTATAAAAAGTGAAGTACATACACAAGTTTGTCTTCTGTTAATCTCTATATTTTGTAAATAATAAAATATAGAGATTAACAGAAGACAAACTCGTGTATGTACTTCACTTTTTATACTTAAACTCGGCGGTCGCGCTAAGGTTGTCATTTTGGCTTATGCACGAAAAACTGACAGTAGTATCTTATTCCAGTAAAATAAAGTTTTAAATCAAAATATTTTTACATTTTGCACATAATGTAGTCTTAATATGAAAATGAAAACGACGTGTAAAGGTAATTTGGTCGGCAACCACCGACCGGCATGTGTTGAAAAAAAATTAAATCGTTTTTTGCTTTTCTGAAAAAGTTCTGAATAAAATGCGTAGAACTTATAATTTTACATCAAAAAGGTTATATGACTTTTCCTCCTCTGGTCAAAATTAACCGAGTTAGAGAGGTTTTTAAGTTTTTAGGTGAATGATTTTATAAATGACTAGCTTAGCCCGCTTTTTCTTCTGCTTGGAAAAAATTCTAAAATAAAAGTAGCCTAAGTTACTCCTTATTACATCAGCTATCTGCCAGTGAAAGTCCCGTCAAAATAGGTCCAGCCGTTTCAGAGATTAGCCGGGACAAATAGTCAGACAGACAGACAAAAATTGTGAACAATGATATTTTATTTGTTGTTGAGTTGATGACATAAATGGCGTTCTAAATAAGTATATAATAATAATTATAAATCTAAGTTCAAAATAAATAACCCACTTACAAACAACCCAAAAATAATTTAAACAATATGCCGCGGCAGTTTTTTAACGGCGGCGGAGAATATCACGCACATCACAAAATAGCCGTGCCTGCGACTTCGTTCGCGTGTAAAAATTTCTATAATAAACGTCCAGGGGTTTTTTCCACATAGTTCCCGTTTCCGTAGAATTGATGGGATAAAAAATATCCTGTGTCCATTACCGGGTCTCAATCTATCTTTGTACGAAATTTCATCCAAATCGATTCAGCGGTTTAAACGTGAAGAAGAGACAGACAAAGTTACTTTCGAATTTATAATATTAGTATGGATTAACAAGATTTTATCACCGGCGTAAGGCATTTTCTAAAACGAAAAATTTTTATCTTTGCAATCTGACGATGCCATTTGTATTTGTTGTGTGTGCAAATTATACAATTTGCCTGCGACATCCACATAACAACACGTAACGGAACACAAACAAATACTTACCTCCATGAAACAACTGGTAGCTTAAAAACGTTAATTCACTGTTTAATGACAAGTTTAAACAGCCGTCCACTGCACAATTCCGATAACTTTTTACTTGTTTCGTTTTACAAAAACGTATTATAATTAAATACTGTCGCGCATGTGTCTAGCGGGCGGCCAAAGAGTATACAATCACTACGTTTTACGGGTGGCATCCGCCCTCGCATTGAACCGAAACTTACCGAGATTTCGCGTCCGTGAGAGGTGTCTATGTGTGCGTTGCTCGAAGACTAGGTGTATCTAGATTGCCTTCTGTAGTTATTCTGTGCTAGTAATTTTCGTTTTAATACAAACATTGCAAGTTAATTAAAGGCTAATGATGATGTTAGATGAGGCACCGCCAAATACAAATTCGGTAATAGGACCTGTTTTATAAAAATGCGTATTAAAAAATAGGAAATACTCACCACAATAGATAATCTCATAAAGTTTAAGAAATCGGGTCCGGAAAAGGCAGAGCGCAGCATTTTTAACACACAAATTCGATAGTTCTCTTTTGTGGGTTTGGGTAACACGACTAGAAATCTAAAAATAAATTTATTGATTCAGGCGTTAATTTGCGGAAATTCAAAACTCACAGGTAAAATTAGTTAAATATTGCAGCTTTCCGCGGAATGTTTTGTGTAACCTCCACGAGCATCGCGGAAAATTAAAAGGAGAGAATGTAGTTTAGTAAATGGAATAGCATTGCTGAAATCTTCTTTATTGTTTAGACTTTTCATCGATGAAGACAAAACAGTACGCGGTGGATTATTGCAATTAATTTTAATCTTTGTAAAAAGTTTTGTAACTAAATAGCACGTTTGTACTTAATAGTTATTGGTGTCGTCTTGAAAGCCAAATATCGTTTCTGTCATATAATTGACATAACATCAAGAAAATAATTCAGAAATACATAATGGAAAAAGTTACATATGCCATCAAAACATAAAAGTGAATCCCACCCAAATAAATCACAATTCTTTTATCAGCTAAGTCGAGCATGGCTCTCGTTTCAAATTTATGTTTTGATGGAATATCATTACTTTTGCTCTAAATTTATTCTATTATCCTATATTTAGGTAGTATTGTTTTTTTTGTAGTTTTTAATATTTTCTTCTTCCTTGTTTCTGGCTCATTTTTATGTATTTCGATGAGAACCTGCGATCGCAGATTCCAACTTTGAAGTGCTAATTTTTGTTAGAGTCAAGTGTCCCACTACCCCCCCCCCCCCCCTCCCTTTGCAGGCTAAACAGTTGCTTTTATGGGTGGGAAAAAATCATGGTAGTAGTAAATATAATGAAATTAAAAGAAAAACTATCACGGATTAGAAGGCTTTACAAGTTTTTGAGTTATAGTCGACCAATTTATAAAATGTTGTTTCACTAAATATTTTAAACTTTATGCAAAATAGTTCGCTATACTGTTTAATTTGCTGTTTAATTTGATAATTTTTTGTGTATTTTTACTGAGCACTTTAGCAGTCATTTGAACCAACTGCGTAAGTTCATTCATCATTGCAAAGAAAGGTATTATAGAGGTATATTTATTTATAAAGTTTAAACCCGAACTCCGTAGCTCAGGTTCCGGAGGCCTTGTCAAGTACTTTCTCATCAGCATTATCCTATAATCCTATTAGCTATTACCGTAAACACTTAAAAGTAATTAGTAAACATCACAGTAGGCATATGTCACTCGTTCGATCACAAAGAATATTAATACTGACCTGTCGTCAAAAAATCGATTGATTGATATAGTCAATCACTTCAATGTAATAATGGGTTGTAAACAACTATTATGAGCAGAGTTACGATTTAATCGATTTATTAGTTTTGTTTCGATCAACACTTATATTGATTAGTGAATTTGCCGAATTTTTGTCGTATGTCGAATTTTAACCGAATATTGAATTTCGGCAAAATGTCGTATTTCGGCCACATGTTGAATTTTAGCCAAGTGCCAAATTTCGGCCAGTGGTCGAAGTTTCAGCCCATTCTAGTAATAAACTAATAATTTAAAAGATGAATAAAATTAGCGTTTTTAAACAAACTTATGCCTGAAGACGCAACATAACTAACTAAACAACTAATTTTCAGAATTTTTAAATGAGAAATGATGGTATTTAATCTGAAAATTTCCGTGAAACCTTATATGGAACTGCTGTGATGTAACTGAAATAAAAGTACACACAGAGCGGTACAATAGTCAACCCACTTCCACCACACTTTCTTACACGTCAGAAGCAAAGGTAAATTAAAATAAATAAAAAGCACACAAATTATGTACTCAACGCATATTTCACTTCGCAACCGAAGCACCTACAGGAGATTCGAATAGAACTTCACTCTATGAAGGGTGAAGAAGCATTAATTGCTAAATTTTAAAATTGCTAAATTTTTAAATTGCCAAATTGCAAATAATTTTTAAATGCATGCTACGCTGCCAGACTAATAAATTGTCTTGAAAGGCGTTCCATTTAATTCGTGGGAGTAATAAATGAATAGTTACTGATTTGCGAATCACTGTTTCATTCGGTTTGCCATAAAAAGTTGACCGTTTTCTGATCTAAAAAAATACTTTTAAGTTTTAGTTGATAGAAAAATAATTATTTATATAATTATATTTACGATTAAAAAATTTTGCACGTTGATACACGTTTGTAAAATTTTACTGATACCCTCGTTTGTATATTTAATCATTAATAAATAATAATTTTAATGTAATTCTTTAGAGAAATAAATTCTTAAACTATTTTAAAATATTTTATATAGACGCATAAAAGCTATAAATATTTGAATAGAGACTAGTAGTTTTCGTTAAGTTCGATCATTCAATTTGCCACATAAAACTAGTCATTATTTCTCAGTGGATAGAGATTACTTTTAAATGAGCTTACAGATATTCGAATATAAGTAGTAATAATGAAATGCGAATAAATTTGAATAATTTGCACAACTTCTATAATCGAATTATTCGAATAATGTAATTCACAATCTCCCACCTAATGAGAATTTTTTATAGGCGGTGAAGTGTGCGTTATATAACCGTCATTCACGTATGTTCGTAGTACAAAACAATAAAAGCTGTCTTCTTAGTCCACATTATCATGATAGGCAACTTCGGAACCCTATATTGCGCGTGGCCCGACACGCACTTTATCAATTTTATTAACTTATAATCCGCTTAAGTATTTACTCGCACTACCATAGTGGAAGAATGTTCTGATTTATTAACTAGATTTTCCTTATTAGATAAACTAGTCCAGTCGCTCTGGAAGCGCTGGAAAAGAGAATATTTGCATAATTTACAAATTCGAACAAAGTGAAATCCGTCTACAACTTATATATCTTTCGGTACAGTAGTTGTTATTATTATTGGCAATACTCCGCCTTTGCAGTGGCCTCTGTCTATGGTCAAGGAAGTTTTCCCAAGCAAGGATGGGATCATCAGAGTAGCACGTGTGCAGACTACTTCGGGGTCGTATATACGACCCTGTGGTAAAAGTATGTTCTTTACCTAGCCAATAGGCTATACCGCATAACTTTATCGCGTTATTTCATTTTTCCGCATATTTTAACCGCCTTTTACCGCAAATTTTAAACCGCATCTTATCCCTTTACTTATTATATCACATTTCATTATAGATAACCGCATTTATTTATTACTAGCTGCAGCGTGCAGCCCGCTGCATTATAAAAGTTTTTGGCGAATCCCGCGGGATCACCTAATTTTTTCGGAATAAAAAGTAGCCTATGTGCTATTCCAAATCATATTCTACCTGTGTGCCAAATTTCATTCAAATCCTTTTAGTAGTTTTTGCGTGATTGAGTAACAAACATCCATCCAAACATCTAAACTTTCGCATTTATAATATTAATATAGATTACATCATAGACGATATTTCGCCAATCTCCGCACTGTGGATTAGTTCTTTCAGTATTGGGCTAGTCGCATCTCAATTTGTATGCCAATTGTTTTTGAAGGAATCCTTCAAGTTGTTAGTGTCCATTAGTATGTTCCTTCCGTCTCTTTCTTTCCTGTCCCCATCGCTGCGTACCTCTTACTAGAAGAAAATAAGCACCTAACGAAGCGCTACAGTACATTCGAATTCCTAGATGGCAATGCTCGAATCCCTTGCGTGTGACCGCTCGCACCGACATAATGTAACAAGTCGGCCACAATTTCGCTCGCGTCTTTCGTCTTGTGTCAGCTGGCGCCCACTAAGCCGTTCACCTCGATACAAAAATTTATGTTTAGTGGAATCTCGTCGTGTGTTCAGAGCCGCAGTAACGTTAAAAGAAGTCTAGTGATGAACAGAGCAAGGTGAGTTTTGATAATTTTTTATTTATTTAACTCTTCATGCACAAAAAACATATCTATACACAAGTATTATATAAATTAAAGTATGTACAAAGGTGTGCTTATCTCTTTAAAAGATCTCTTCCAGCAAAACCTGTACAAAGACAGGTGTTGGAGAAAGATTATAAAAAGCAGGTAAGCGTACATTAGAGCTTAAAAGCGTAACTCATGCAACATATAAGTTCATGCAATTAAAATTAAACCAATAATTGTATTATTTAAAAAAAAAATAAGAATAATATTGAAAAAAAAGAATAGTAAAAAAAAAAAACAGGAAAACCAAAAAGAGCTAATTTCCCAAATCGATACATCATAGTTAAATAAGTTCATTACTCTAAAAATAATAATAATAATCCCAGCAAAAAAGAAATTAAACAAAACTTATAATAAACTTAAACTTCTAAAAACTTATAAAAAAAAAAACAAAAATTAAACAAAACTTATAATAAAATAGCAAACATAACGAGAAAAAGACCTCCAGGATTACATGTTAGAAAGATAATACTGTTTAATTTTCTGTTTGAAAGAACCAACAGTCTCACATTCTTGTATATGGTAAGGTAGCTCATTCCATAGTTTAGTCGCCAATATTGTAAAAGAGTTACCAAAGAAACACGTATTGTACGATGGAACTGAAAAATATTTGATATTAATACATCGACGAATTGGTCGGCTACTAGGAGGAGCTAAATTAAATCGCTCACGCAGATAAGGCGGAGTAGATTTGTTAATTATATTATATAATAAAATTAGTATATGGGCATTCCTGCGGAGGCGAATCGGAAGCCATTGTAACTCTGAGCGGAAATGGGAAACGTGGTCGAATTTACGCAAACCGTAAATAAACCTGATGCATAGATTCTGAAGACGCTCAAGTTTCATATTTTGCTCATCTGTGATATCTAAGTAGCAGACATCAGCATAATCCAAAAGCGGGAGGAGGAGGGTGTGGGACAGCAGTATTTTTGTATTATGAGGAAGAAAGTTCTGAAGTCTTTTAAGCAAATGAAATGAGTAATGAAACTTCTTACTAATTTCATTTATGTGCTGGGTCCATGTTAAGTTAACATCCATGATAAGGCCCAAGTTTTTTACCTTATCGGTGAAGGGAATAGGGATATTATTATATTTCACTTGTTGTAATGTTGCAAAATCAATCCTGTTACGTAACTGTCTACTGCCTATAATAATAGCCTGTGACTTCAATGGATTCACTAAAAGACCATACGACTCAGCCCACTGCCGAATGGAGTCCAGATCACCGTTGATTGCGCTAATAGCTGAATCCAGATCAGCCAAAGTTGCGTGTCTGTAAAGTTGCAAATCATCTGCATATAAATGGTAGGAGGAAGAAATGATTTTAGTGACAACATTAATAAAAATAGAAAAAAGTAAAGGTGATAATACGCCTCCTTGTGGAACTCCAGCAACCAGAGAAGTCCATTCGGAACAGGCTTCCTCAGAGCGAATAATTTGCTGGCGACCACGAAGATAAGAATTGAACCAGTTTATCACAGAGGACGACACATTGAGGGAACCGAGAATACCCAGAAGTATATCAAAGTCAACCGAATTGAATGCATTACTGAAATCTAACAGAGTAAGGATGGTAATCATTTTATTATCCATAGCTTGCCGAATGTCATCGGTGACCTTTATGAGTGCTGTAGTGGTGCTGTGAGATGGACGAAATCCAGATTGAAATGGACTTAGTAAATTATTCTTTAAAAGAAAATATGTTAGTTGCTTACTGACAGCATTTTCGAGTATTTTGGAGAGTACTGGTAGAATAGAGATCGGCCGAAAATGAGAGGGATCAGTGGGATTTGGTATTTTTGGAATCGGAATGACGTAAGCATTTTTCCAAGTCGTAGGGAACACCTCATTTACTAAAGAATAATTTAGCGTATGAGTAAGGGCTGGTGTAATAATGTCAGCAATTGGCACAAGCATTTGTCGGCATAAGTTGTCATACCCGGCCGCCTGGGATGAAATAGACAAAATAGCCTTCTTAACTTCATCCTCTGTGATATCCCGAAAAACAAACGAATCAATGTTATGAAGTGAAGGAACTGAAAGAGACTGTAAACAGGAAGTTTTTTGTGATTCAGAAACCTTAATAGGGGGAGTTGAAAAGAAAGTATTTAAACAATTTACATTAATTGAGATTTTTTGGTTTTCTCTTAGTTTCCCCACACCTAAAGACTTAAGAAATCTCCAAGTCTGTGATGGGGGAAGTTGTTCCAACGATGTATGAATATTGCGGCGTTTTGCATCTCTACACAATCTATTGCAAATGTTTCGCAACTTCTTATAATGCGCTATATTATTTTCTGTGGGATACCGCCTACATTTACTTTTAGCTTTATTACGTTTACTCATCATATCCTTTATTTCAGTAGAAAGCCAAGGTGTTGGAAAGTGCTTCAATTTAATCAGCTTAGATGGAGCATGTTTATCATAAAGCTCAGTTATTTTAGCTGTGAAAGTTTGAACTTTATCGTCTATTGTTGTTGCATTGTATAGTGTAGTCCAATCAATAATTGAAGCATCATGTCTCAGGCTATCTTGATTTATTTTACCGAAACTACGATACAGGACTAATTTAGGCCGCAGTTTGGGAGTACGCATTTTATACTTTAGAAACAAGAGATCGTGGTGTGAGAAAGGGGCAGTCATTTGACCATGCTGGAGAACATTTTCAGGTCTCGATGTTATGATTAAGTCTATTAAGGAAGGGTTGGCGTGTAAAGAAAAGTGTGTCGCAGAAAGGGGAAGAATATGCATGTTTAATGAAGTAACTAGGGAAGTTAATTTGTCAGTCCTACGGTCATTTTTTAACAAGCACGTATTAAGGTCACCCATTACGATCGTATGATCATAACTAGGAGAATACAGTTCTAAGATGTGTTCAAGAGCAGAAAAGTAATTGACATGCATGGACGGACTGTAAGTTACCCCGAGAAAAATTTTAGTGTGATATAGAGACAGTTCAAGAAATAAATATTCAAGAGAGTTGCTAGAATCGTTACAGGACTGACTTAAAATCTTGTAAGGTATATTTTTTCTGATGTAACAACATACCCCGCCACCCCTCGCACCAATACGATCGTTGCGAATAAATACGTAGTTAGGCAAAGGATACAAAGCTGACGGAAGTGATGGTTTAAGCCATGATTCAGAAATTAAAATACAATCAACAGGAACATTGCTAAAAGACGCTAAAAAATCAGAGTAATGGGCAGGAATGCTCTGTGCGTTAATATGAATTAGATTTAAACTCGGATTCTTATTATCGAAAATTGTTTGAAGTTTTACATCTAGATCTGCATTATAACTTGTACAAGAATCGTCGCTATGAGCACTGGCAAAGTCCTCAGATGAGGTAAGAGAACAAAAACTGTCCCTATCACTATCGTATGATGTATCAAACATGGCAAAAAAAAAAGAAATATAGCTATTAACTAGTATTACAAATTAAACTATTCAAAAACTTACAGATGTAATAAGAAAAAAAAACGAAAAACTAAATTCAAATTTAACAAATTGCTTTGGCAAATACAACAACTAATAAGTAATCAATGTTAAAAGTATGTACACTTATTGCATCTAAACTACAAATAACAAAACTAGAAAAAAAAAAAATCGAGAATAAAAGTCATACCAAAAAGCAATGTAGACTAAGCGCTAACAAATAGAGGTAAACAGCATCATAATATAATTATATAATATAAACTACAGCATTAAAAAGCCAACCGCGGTTTATCAGATTTTAATACTGTCTTACACTATCACATTGAGAAAAAAAAAAAGAAGAAGAAGATATTCTCAATCTATGGCATTGTTAATTGACAGGAAGCTGTCTAAATAGTATCAGAGACACATGTCAGTGTTTAAAAGTCACAGTGACATTGATTAAGTTTTGAAATTTGAATATTTACTACTATTTACTATTTAGAAATTAGCTATTTTCGTGTACTTACGTAAAATTTATAGGATTATAGAAGTATGGTGAAAGTGTATAACAATTTAAAGTTACCGTCAAGTTGTATAAAAACTAAGGTTGTTAAAGAATGCGCGGTTGGCTTAAACTACGAGTTTTCTACCGTCTACAAACGACTACAAAAAAAAAAGCAACAAGTGATGAAAATAAGCACTAAGCAGAAAAATACATTACTTCTTGGCTGCACGACGGGGTCTCGTTTGTTTTATATCTTGCGACGCCTGCGTATGCGACGGATATTTGTCCATTAATGACTGCAACTCGGACATAGATATAATTTTTTTACGAGTTTTATCCGGGAGCTGTATGATAATGTTGCCGTCAGCGCTCCAACACTGTCCGATGCCAAAATACTTTCTGGCAGCCATGAACGTCTCCTGTCGTGGTTTTGTGAGAAATTCACTAATTGTCAAGCCTGAACCCTTTAAATTAGTCTTGGCCCTCCAAACTGCGCTTCTGAACTTAACGCTTGTAAACCGGACCAAAACAGGCCTAGGCTTTTCGGACTTCGACCCCAATCGATGACAAATGTCGATTTTATTGTGATCAACATTGGGTAATTTCATCTGGACACCTAGAAAGTCGACAATTTTATCATCAAGCTGCTCCTGGTTCTCTTCACGCATCCCATGCACCAGGAGAACCTTTTTACGGGAAATAGTTTCGTGCCTGTCATATCCTGCCATTAAGAGCTCTAACTGACGCTGCAGCAGGGAAATATACTTCATTATAAAATCTTTGAAGTCCATGTAATCGGCCTTTAAATTACTCAACTCACTTGTGCTGGAAGTGGGTCCTTTAGTGCAAGTTTTTTCATCAAGAATTGCGTCATATTTTTCTAACCTTGTTTGAACCATAGTCACAACATCTTTCATGTTTTTGTTTAGTTCAGCGTACAAGTCAAAGTTGATTGGAGACATTGTATTTACCAACAGTAGCAGGTACGATTTATTACATAAATGCACAAACTGAGTACAAATAATGAATTAAAACTATTTAATTGTTAATTAAAAGAGGTCTAAAATAAAAACTGTGTGTCGTTATGTACAGCTACCCGCGAAAAAAAAAGATAATAATTAATATAAAACTTTATGCACAATTGAGTAGACAGATGGACTTAACGCTACATGGCATTCTCTACCAATCAACCCAAAATTAATGAAGACTCACATTTAAAGAGGTTCTAATTAATAGTTATAAATCTCTCTAAATAAAAATTCTAATTAATAGTTTTCATTAAATGACGCTGATTTAATAAAAACGCTGACGTTATTTTAAAATATAAATATATTCATACTTTATATATTATTAAAAATTACGTACATAAGTATACGCATATATGATGATGATGCTGGCATTGGGACGTGACGATCCCATCCCAGGCTCTTTCTCCCTCCCCCTAACACCATGGAAGCCAACTGAAAGGTAGTTGTTTACCCCGGAGGGTATCTGTAGTGGCCTAAAGCTAGGCTGGGATGGCTGGTCCTGGTTTTCGGGTAATTTGTATTACACATATATATCACTGCAAATGCGGAAGAATATGGTCACTTATCTTGCAGCCGTGCTGTGTAGTTCTCGTGACGATGTCTCCGAATTTCTTGATAGCACCAGCGATATATGCATCACCAGGAGTGGAACAGCTCATGTAAGTGTCTAAAAGTGCCCTTCGGTCGCTTAACCGACCGTTTTGAATTTAATCGTTACACGTAAGTCGTATCCGCAGCCGCCGCCGAGAGATTCACAAGCCGAAGTGTTGCCGAACCACGACAAACGTCAGCCGTCAAGGTTTTTTGTGACCTACCCTTCTCACCAACCATGATATAAATATTCGAACAGTACCATTAGCGTAAGCGGTAGAGAATCCCCCTCTGGGCATCCATGTTTAGGAGTTTGTAATCAACCTGAGCACGGATGCCAGAAATTGCGCTCATACACTTTGCTGCTCGGGGCAAACGGAGCAAAAAAATTAAGGCACCCCTTACCACACTCTGCTTGGACTTTATTAATATTAGGGGTCTACATGCTAATTTAAATGCCGTCCACTACCACTTGAGACAGCTAAGCCGGCTTTGCTCTTTTTAGCCGAGACTCAGATATCTTCTCCGGCGGATACCTCATATCTCTCCTACCCTGCGTACAAATTAGAGCATTCATTTGTACCTCGGGTGGGAGTTTGTGCTTACGTTAGAGAGGATATCTGTTTATTGCGTCTCAGCAGCAATTAGGGCAGGGACTTATCCATCCTCTGGCTACGTGTGACGACCATCCACGCATCTGTGTGCATCTATGCGTGCCTTTACAGATCCCGTATTGGAAATGCCGAAGTAGACCGACTCGTAGAGCATATACAAAATCCAACAGATTCCGTGATATAGCAAATCTGCTCCACGGAGATCGTGATCCTTGGTGATTTTAACGCCCATCATGCTGAATGGCTTCGCTCACGTACCACCGATCACTCGGGGAGATCTGTTCACGATTTTGCTTTGGCATATGGTCTAAAACAGCTGGTTACTTCACCTACCCTATTAGACCTTTACCTTCCCTATTAGACCTTCTGCTGACCTCTTATCCGGACAGTTACAAAGTTTCCGTAGATGTTCCGTTAAGTTCTTTAGACCACTGTCTCATACGGAGTGAAGTGCCGGGAATGCGATTAACGCGGCCTCGTTTCTCAGTGGCGAGTTGTGAGGTGAATAGCAACACGAATGTGTAAACAGTGAGCTCGCTATTCGCCTCGTGCCTCGTCTCGCGACTCGCGCGCTCAAGTCCCGTTTACGCACTCGTACGAATAGCGAGACGAGTGGTGAGGGAATAGCCACACGAATGTGTAAACAGTGAGCTCGCTATTCGCCTCGTGTCTCAGTCTCGACTCGCGCGCTCGCATCGGGAGCGGTTTTTCGGACATGAATCAAAGGGCTATAAGTTGAACAATGTCCTTGAACGCTCAGTCCTTGAATTTTTGAATCTCAACTAAGGTGCATTGTGAGGTGTGCCGCGGAGAAACCCCCGCCCATGGGAGGCGTTGCGTTTCGTGTTCTGACACCCGCGCCACGGTAATATTATCTATACAGTATTCCACTTCATACAAACGGACGAAGCGCGAATTATGTTTACGCGCCTCGATCTCAGATATCGAAATGAATAACCCACGAATGTGTAAACAGCCACTTCGTGACGGCACTCGACGAATGTTTCGTCGAATGATTCGTCGATTGACAAGGCGAATAGCGAACACAAATCTGTAAACGCGGGGTAACGTATTAAAATACCGATCACTAGGTTTTTCATCGTATAGCTATTACTAGCAAAAAGCAGAGTTTTGTAAGGGCTCGCAAAGTTATATGTACCTAGTAATATTGTTAGGAAAGTATTTTTTATGACAATTACATCTTTTAATGTTTAAAATTATCTAACCTAAAAAAATCCAGCGTATTTTTACCCAAACAGTTCCCATTCCCATCAAACATTCCTATCAAAGGCGTTGTCAGGCTTTGGTCTAGGAGGGTGCAGAAAAATAAAACCAAAATAAAAAAAACATGTTTCCAAGACTAAATTTTTTTAATACTTGCAAGAAAAATTATTTATAATTTTTTTGATTTATTAAAAACACTATTTTTATTATTATCAATGTTATCTACACTGAACAAGTATAAAGGTTATATACTAATTTTACACCATATTTTCTGGTCTACCTATAATACAGTTCGGTCTACCTATAACATGTAGCAACTCAAGATCCATCTCGCGCCACCACTTCGCTCTTAAAGCCTAATACTGATAGAAATCAATTTTTATTTATGGTAGGTAGCTTCCTTGTTAAAGAATTTTCAAGGTAAAATGGGTAATAAAAATTAAAGTTGACCTTATACAGAAAAACACATTTTAACATTTCGCTAAAATTAATAGTTTTTTTTTTCTAAAATCGGGAAGTTCCTGGTTTTACATCGATTTTCGAAATCAAAAAATGTTTTATTTAATTAACCTTCAGTATTTTTAGGATTAATATTGGACTTAACGCAGGCACGAAGAATTGGCGGTAGAAACTCAGCAAATAAATTTTTCGAATTTTTCTCTCAGAGAAACCCTCGGGTTTCTCAAAATCCCTTAAGCCTATTTGGTTCAAATTTTCAGGAAGTCCATCGAATGCCATCAAGCGCGTTTCTATCGGTCCAGCCGGTTAAAAGTTATGAGATGTTCACATACATATATACATACAGATACAGACATACACACACGCACATACACATATAGACACACTGACGTTATCGCGAAAATAGTCGAAAAATGTTCCTAGGACCTCAAGTCGTGGACATCTGTCAAAAACTCGATTTTTGAAAATCGGAGCAAAATCAGTAACTTCCTTATCTACATACGTAGCGGGAAGTTAAAAAGTACAAGTGTATTAATAGATTAATATTGTATTAAAATGGAGTGAATGAAAATTAATTAAATGAATTAAATCTACCACGCCAAAGTAGCATTTTAATTCGTTAGCATTTTGACTCGTTAGTTTCATAATATGTATATGGCGTTACTAGTAATAAAATTCTTATACAACATGTATCTTCTATTTTTTTAATGTTTATAAAATTTTATTTTAATGGTAGATCATATCTAGATATGAATTTAAACCACCACGTCAAAGCTCAAACCTAAAAGTGCTATACTTTTTGAGTAAACGGTACCACAAAAGTGCATAGAAAGTCGCCTAGTGTAGGGCTCGCTTCGCTCGCCCTAATTATTATTTATTAACGAAAGTGTCCTCAAATATTTTAACCCCACTCAATCGCCAAGACGCTGTCCTGTAGCTTACCTATAAATAATATTTTATTTTGAATATTACTTACAAACAATTCTGAAGGTTGATAAAATCCTGTGCAGGATTGGTTTTCACAAAATATTTAGGCACCAACGTTCTCATGGTGCACAGTCTGTCTATCGTAAGCTTAGTTCTCTCGATAGAGCCTTTTCGACCAATCAAAGTTGTTTCTAAAAAAAATGGCACTAAAACAAATAAATAATAATAATAAATCCTTTTATTTCCTGAATAAAATTTAAGGTATTGGGATATATTATTTGTGATTACACAATTTAAAAAAAAAGTCTATCCAATCCGAAAAACGTGTGTATACGTAGATCAATCACATCCAAAAAAAAAAAATAGAATAATTGTTTTATTAAAAGAAGTAATAAAAGCAATCGCCGATATGGTCTAGTGGTCCGGTGTTGGCGCCGACCACATTTGGTCCCAGGTTCGATGCTCGAGTCGGGTAAATCAAAAAATCTATTTTTTCAGACTTCTAATAAAAACAATGTTGCCCGGAATTGGAAAAGTGTCAGGTTGGCAATAGGCTGGTCATCTATCACATAGTGGAACCAAGTATATTCGGCTAATCGTGGGTCACATGTTACACCTCTGCCTACATTTTCGGGGATACGGGCGTGACGATAATTTTTATTGAAATAAATAACATACTAATTTAAAGTACTATTTTTCAGGAGCTTCCCCTTAAATTATGCAAATGTTTTGATTTTGTTATCAATATCCATAAAATAATGACATATAATACGATTGTATTAGGCTACAAAATAATGCCAGACAGGTTTTTTTACACACTGCAACCCTTTTTTTTAAGATATAAATACGTCACATTTTATGTTGCCATGGCTAATATTTAAAATATTATTGTAGATTTGATTGAGAAAATGTATCTATTAATGTACAAAGATAACACATATTATGGTCATAACAAGCTACCAAAATAAATATCGAAATTAAGAAATGCGGCGTACCGCCAGCTTATTAGGCTTAGGCTTTTTACATTGTACGATAGCAAGCCAGCAGATGACTCTCTTGATGGAAAGAAAACACCACCGTCTTTAGATACCAACGACGTAATCGTGCGTTGTAACGTGGTGTCAATGGCTTTTGCATAAGTTTACCGGCTACCCTATTCTTCAAACAGGAACACGACGATAGTAAATATTGACGCTACTGCGGTAGGATTAAGTGAGGCGATGACCCGGGCGAGACTTTGTGGTAATTTATCACCTAGTAGTCACGATGGAAGTGACACGTTCAGCTGTAAGTCTGTACACTGCAATATAAAATATTAAAGGAAATTCAGCAAAAATGAAACTAATATGATACGTAAAGTATTTAAAATATAAGTCAGAAGGGAAAAAGAATATGCATATACATATACTTAGCAAAAGTTACACATCAATTTAAGATAAATCACAAAAAAATGAAAAAAGAAGACATGCTTTTTCTTAAGTAGAATATTTGATTGTGATAAATTGACAGTTTTGTAAATATAAACTATATACCGCTATCTACGCCTTGGCTTCGTGGAGACTTTGTCTAAGACGCTTCAGTTGTGATTACAGGAGAAATAACTTCAGACTCCTGGCTTTGGTGTTTTAAAATTGGCTTGCAATGGTCAGCCATATGCTCAACTGTGACACGGTTTTTGTCTGGCAGCATAATGATAATCTTACTGTTGTAAGACCAGCACTGGTTGACACCAAAAGCATTCGGAAATTCCATAATCAGTTCATGTTTAGTTTTGGTGAGAATTTCCGAAATAGTAAGACCGGAACTTTTGAGAGATGTTTTATTAGCCCCCACATGACCTCTTCGGTAAATTTCACGGAATCTAATCAGAACAGGTCTTGCCTTTTTTATGTGACTGTGTACCAAGTCGGTAACAAACTTCAATAAAGCCATTGAAAAAATCTCACATACCCATCTGATTACAAAAAATGCTGGTAAATTTCTGAGTCAAATTTTCTTGTTTTTTTTTTATTATCGATAGGTAAGCACTTGACCTCGATCTCGCCTGATGGTAAGCTAAGATGAGGCCTTCCCTAGAAGGTACCTGTTCACTCTTCTCTTGAAGATCCCCAGATTGTACTTCGATCAAACTTCGATAAAGCAATTCTTTTGGCAGTGTTATATTGCTTATAATCTAGGTAAATTACATAACTATTGTGGTGACATTACAGTTTTACAGAGATTCCGACTGATTTAAAATCCAAAGAATATAAATAGATTTGATTGTTGATCATCATGTACCATTTTCCCAACTTCCTTTCTTTTATATTTTATACGCTCGAAATTCGAAAACAGATGCGACGGAATAAGGATTTTTAAATCGAAATGAGGTGCTCTTGACTTTTTTATATTCTGACATAATTTAACATTTTAAATAAAAATTTAACTTCATTTTCGCGGAAATCAAACCCTCTTAATGCAATATTTTTTATGTGGCGAAGTTCTAGATAGAACTAACATAGTAAAAGATCTTGGTGTTTTCATAGATAGTGAATCGATTATTAGTAATCATACCAATGTTGTCAAAGCTAAACTTGAAGTCAAAGTTTTTTTATTCAATATAGGATTCATAGTAGTCACTTTTTGAACGTTGGTTTTTACATGTTTACGTTTATAAATACTTATAGACATGCTATACATCTATTGTGAAACAATTTTTAATAAAAGCATTTAAATGTGTCACCTTATTCAAATTATTTAAAATATCATTACAACAAATACCATTCAATATACAATACATAGAATATTAAAAAAAAAACATTAAAAACTATAACAATAATTTATAAAAAAACAAATAAAAATAACTATTAATTATATACTCCTCTCGTCTTCCAAATAATGGTTTAATTAATAATAAGCCTTAAATATTATTTATTGTTTAATTACGGTCTTGGATTTTTTTGTCATTTAATTTGAGCATGTGATGTGGAATTTTATTATAAAATCGTACACAGCCCCCCAAAAATAACTTTTTAGCTTTTATCAATCCAAAATTAGGTACGGCAAGCTCATTTTTGTGACATGTGTTGTAATATGTTTATCATAATTCTTAATAAAGTAATTTGATTTTTGCGTACATACATAATATTTTCATATGTCTATTCTCTATGTATTGAGTGTAAACCGTTATTATCTTTATTTTTTAAATACTTTTTTATAAAGAAAAAGGGAGCGAAGTGACAGGAGACTCAACTGATGGTAAGTGATCAACCCACCCACGGACAAGTACACTATCAGAAGACTTGTAGTTGCATTACCGGCCTTTTAAGAAAGAGTAGGCTCTTTTCTTGAAGGTCCCTAAGTCGTATCCGTTCGGCAAAACCCCTGTTGGTAACTGGTAAAACCCCTGTTGGTACCTCAAGAATCGCAAAGTTGTAAAGTTCCAGACATCGAGATGCTAAAGATGAAATTTTGAATTTGGCCGCTATGTCCGATGGAGAAATTCTGCGGCACGAATTAATCCAAGTAGTTCCTCGAAACACTACTCATGATAGATCCGATACAAGATGCAGAGCGAAGCCACATCTCTACGTAATTCCAAACTAGTCCTAGCCTAGCCGATCGAAACTAGTCCGACATAGACGACAGTCGACGATTCAAGCCACTCTACGTTGAATGCGGTCAAAAGGAAGGAGCTGGTACAGAGAAGGCCCCGCCCACAAGTGAGAGTTATAGTCCATAGGAGGCCGGATTTGCGTGTTATAAAGCTGTAAGCGATGAGCGGGTGTAAAGTACTGCCTGGCCCTGCTAAGAACACCCAGCTTTTGTGAGGCTAATTTGGCTTTGCACTCCAAGTGAACACGGAACTTTGCTCGATATGTCAACTCTAAGGATTTTAAGACTAGCTGTACCTGTTAGAGAAGTATTTCTGAAGCGAGGAAATATGACAAAGTGACATTTTTTATTGGAAAACGCACAAACTTGTGTCTTTTTGGGGTTAAAGTGGACTAAGTTTAGTCGACCTCACTCTGAGGCTATTAAAAGTTGTCCTTCGAATCTGACACAAGTTTGTTCCAGCATTCGTTGACATGTTGTTGAGAAGGCTCGCAGCGGCTGAAGTACAGAGCGTCAACCGTGCTATCATCTGCATAGCAATGAATATTGCTTGATTGCAACATGCCATTAATATACATGAGAAACAGTGTAGGTGATAGCAAATAGCCCTGAGGAACACCAGCATTGATGGCCTTAAGTTCAGAGCATGTGCTATCAACAGCGACCTTGATGCGCCGATCTGCCAAAAAACTAGTGATTCAATTAAAGAGTTTCAGGGGAAGTCCATAAAAAGGAAGCTTGGATAGAAGTGCTTTGTGCCATACCCGATCTCAATAAGCTTGGACATAGCGAGGTCTTCGCTATGTCTAAGCTTATTGCTAAATCTGCCCCTTATTCTTCACTGCTTCCACCCATCAGTACGTTAGGTAAACTAAAAGATCACCAAGTTGGTACCTTCTAGGGAAGCGCGTTCCATCTTAGGCCTCATCTTAGCTTACCATCAGGCGAGATCGAGGCCAAGCACTTACCTATCGATAGTAAAAAAAACCAGCTTAGCGACCGTGACGAAAACCATACTGAAGATCACTAATCAGATGGTGCTCTTCTAGATACCTCAAAAGCTGGCTGTTAATAATAATAATAATAATATATAGTAATAATATAATATAATATAATATTCACGGGACAAATTACACTTACTGATCTAACCCCAAAGTAAGCAAATTATTTGCTTGTGTAATGGGTGTTAGTCAACGATACTAATACATAGAAATACATATATAAATACTGGAATATATTTAATAAACACCCAAACCCGGAAATACAAACATTTATGCTCATCACGCAAATGCTTGTCCCCGTCGAGGATCGAACCCGAGCCCCGTCGATTGCGTAGTCAGGGCCGCTAACCACTCGACCAACGGGGCGGCCAATAATGGATGCCAATATTTTGGAGAACAAAGTATTTTTCGCTATAGGCTGATAGTTGGACGGATTTAAGCGATTGCCTGTCTTAGAGTTTGGGTGCACTAAATGAAAATAGACAAAATATATCGTTTCCATCCGTTAACTATCGTATATTTCTCATGGAATAGGCAGCTGAGCTTAGTTTATTTGATCAAATCTGAATATGAATATTCTACTGAAACGATGAATCTACTGCATAACCCAAAAATATATTTTTGTCCGTAATTTCTAGTTCTTCCTTCCCTCAATATATTTTTGGTGGGTCTGAGTTAGCAGTTGGAAGTGCAATTAACACAATATTATTAGTGTTTTTTTTGCAA